>JAOANR010000014.1:3167123-3582836 GCA_030278955.1 Hygrophila difformis | reverse complement strand
TTTTTTTTTTAACCGGGTATCCCTAAACCACATTGGACTCAAGACTAAAAAATTTTAAATTATTCAATAATGAGCTTAAAAACTTGAAAGACGGAGTTCTATAGAAATATATTAAACTATTCATAATTCCTTATAATAGTACCAATTTGAAAGGAGATTGGGATTTGGTTTTTTTGATTTAGTGTTAACCATAATAAAATATAATGTACTATATTATTGAATAAAATGAGGAGTGAATTTACTGTTGGATCCTCTTCCTTACATTTGTTAAGGAAGAAAACATACTATATTTTTAAGAAAGAATTAATATATATATAATATATTCGAGCCTATTATCGAGCTTTCGAGCCGATTATTAGTTAGCTCGGCTTGAGCTCATTAATATTCGAGCCGATCTCGAATTCGAGCCGAGCCTTTTCAAGTCGAGCTTTGGTCGAGCTTTGATCGAGTCGAGCCCGAATATTTTACGAGCCTATCAGTCTCATTTACACCCCTAGGCGGGGGTAATACTAGTACTAACAAATATGATAGGAAAAACTTTATCAGTTGATGTTATATTTATTATGTAAATATAATTTCAATATTTGTTAGTTTAATTATTCTTAACTACTGTATGAATTGAAATTAAAGTTAAAGAATATATGATAATACTTTTTCTTTTTGGATGAGATATGATAATACGTAATAAATACTTTATAGATTGATATTATATTTTTTTTTGGTAAACAGAGACACTCATGTGTCGGCAAAGATGTGTGGGAGCCCAAACCACATAAATTAAAATGGGGGGGATAAAGGGTAGGGATAGCGGGCCGGGTAGGGATCGAACTCCGAACCTATAGTTGGGAGAAATGGGACTTAACCACTAGGGCAAGTCTCCAACCCCAGATTGATATTATATTTATTAATGAATAACAAATATTTGTGTTACATAAATAAACTAAGAGTAAACTATATTCATACTTCCCATATACTCATTATGAAATTTTTTTGGAGGAGCCATTCAAGGTCTGAAAAGGGGTGGTGGGAGCCCATCCCACATAAATTACAAAGGGAATAAAAGGGAGAGACATGAGACTGTGTGGGGATTCGAACCCCCAACTAATAGGTTGGGTGTTGGGGACATACCAAAACTCATTATGAAATTGTTGTTGTTGTTGTTGTTTTTTTTTTTTTTTTTTGGAATAGCCCGAAGGCCAGATAACAAGAAGAGAAAAGAAGAAAGAAAAAGGCAAAAATTAAAAGGAACAGGAACTATAATATAGGGACAGAGGGCACTAGACTACAGTCTGAGGATGCCCCTCCCTTCCGCGTCCGTTGCCAAAGCTGCCTTCACAAAATCCGGAGGATATGCCCAGGAGGTGAAAAACTCCTCCATCGAAGCTCCATGTTTGGCTAACTTGTCCGCCACCGCATTGCCTTCCCGGTGAACATGATACAATCGACACTCTTCGAAAGAGTCTCGGCTTTCCCTCGCCTGCTGAATAATGGCCGCCAGTTGATGGAATCGATTGTTGGACTCAATAGCCGCAAGGGCTAGCGCTGAGTCTGAGTAGCATGTCACCTTCCTCAGATCAAGCCCAGCCGCAAAGTCAAGACCTTTCGCGATCGCTGTGATTTCCGCTGCTTCGATGGAATTGGTCCTTAGGTGCCCACAACCCCCTCCAGTCCAAATCCCATTCGCATTCCTAACAACAAATCCATAACCAGCCCGACCTGATCTCCCCAGTACACATCCATCCACATGGATGATCCAATTTGCCGCTCTCTTATCGTTCCATTGAATCAGCCGGGGTTGCCGAAGGGGCTGGTTCCCGTTGTCTCCTGCCTTATCCATGTCACCTGCCATCCTATAGATATTTCTCCGGATGATCCACGCTGTATTATAGATACCTCTGAACACACGGCCGTTTCGCTCAACCCATATGTTCCAAATACCCGCCACAAACACATGCCCATACAACCGAAACATAGCAAACAAAAGCTTCCTAATGTCTGACTTGCTCATATTATCACAGTTTTGGGGCACTCTTATGTGAATCCCTTTCCAAACCTGCTGGACCCAGTCACATGTGAACATGCAATGGCTCCAACTATCTTCCATAACCCCACACAGCACACAAAGAGGAGACTGAGCTATCTTCCTCTGAAATCTAGTGGCATTAACAGACAGTGAATTGTGGCAGATCAACCACAGTAGGAACCAACCTTTTCCGGAATGGTGGCTTGCCAAACCCATTTCCAATCCTCTTAGGCGTACCCTAAACCCTAAACCCTAAACCCAAACCCATTTCCAATCCTCAGATCTGTATTTCCAATCCTCCAGTAGCTGCCAGGTAGTGATAAGCCGAGCTCACAGTATACTTCCCCTTAGGCGTACCCTTCCACACCCATATATCCGGGACTTGCTCATGAATTTGTGGTGGTGGAGTGTCTTCAATTGCCTTGCGAATCTCCTCAGGCACCTGGGAATACAGATCTTTCTAGTTCCACTCACCATTTATTATGATATCCTTGATTTTAAAATCACTGTCTTGAATCGCTACATAAGGCAAAAGAGTTCCTAACTGCGATCCTTTCCACCAATCAGAGAACCATAGAGATGAATTCCCACTCCCAATCCGGAATTGAAAGCCACCCTTAAGGCGCTGAGACCCTTTCTGGAGTAGCTTCCCAAGCTTCGAATTCACATGCTGATTAGTAACTGATAACATCCCCATCTCCAGGTTGTGGCACTTAAGTATCTTCACCCACATCTTCTTAGGTTCGTGGAGGCTTTTCCACAAAAGTTTTCCCAGCAATGCGATATTCATGAGCCGGGCTTTCCTAATCCTAAGGCCTTCGTCAGCCTTGTGAGTAGCAACGACCTCCCAATTAACCAAGTGTAGCCCCTTGTCCTTGTTGTCTTTCCATAGAAACTTATTAATCCTCCTATCAATGGCACTGCAAATAGTCTCAGGCAACCAGTGAAGTTGCATAATATATGTAGGAATAGAGGCCATAACCGCACGACAGAGGGTGAGGCGCCCTGCCTTGTTAAGATATTTGCTTGCCCATCCTTTGGTCCTAGCATCAATCTTGTCTAAGATGTAAGCAAAATCCCTGCATCTCAATCTACCTTTGATCATCGGAAAGCCCAAATAAGATCCAAATGAGTCCACTGCATGAATGTGAAGCATGTCGGCCAACCAGTTTCTATCCTCATTGACAGCTTATTATGAAATTGTTGTTGATTGTACATTCAAGAATGTATTTTGCATTATTATTTATGAATTTTAATTTATCTGTTTATTTATGTGCAAGTGTCTTTTTCTAATTTTTTTAAAATTTATTTTGCATTTTATTCTTAATATCTACATATTGTGAAATTTTAATTCTCAAAGATTTTAGGGTAAATCCATATCAATTATAAATTAATATCCATATCAGTTAAAATTTTCTAATTTACTTTGCATTTTATACTTATCAATTATCCCGCTTTACTATTGTTTTGTTTGTGGTACAATATTTTTTAGGGCACTAATGTAAACACGTGAAATTTATTCGCCACTAAAAATGCGACACGTGCAAGTTTAAATATTAATTTAATTATTTTTAGGCATTTTAAATAAATTAAATGTTTGAAATAATTATTAATATTTATTAGGCTATTTGAATCAATAACCCAAATAGACCTATGTTGGGTCAATGTGGACAAGTTCAAATGCAAGACCCACAAGCCCCATGGCTCAATAATGGATGCTCAAAGTAGGCCAACTCATAAAAATTAATTGGTGTGGATAAGTCCAAATGAAATACTCACAAGCCTATGATCCAATGGACACTTGAAGCCGCTGGCCAGTCCATGGAAATCAATTAATGTGAACAAGCCCAGATGAAAGGCCTACATGCTCAATGACCCGATAAAAATATGGATTGGACCAGCTCGGCCCATCATCCACAATCCCTAGAGTTTTCCTCTATAAATAGAGGCACCCTATCACATTAATACTCATTCTCAAGACTCAAATACTTGATATCTACAGCAACAAAACGCTGCAGACATTTGTGGAATCAAAGGAGTACCAGAAGTCGAACACTCATATCGTTTGATCTTCTTATATTTCTTTTAAATTCATTCAAATTCTCCGTAATTGTAGACATTTTTTGTGAAATTAATAAAATTATTTTGCAGTTTCTGTCTACGCATTTTTTGTATTTACAACTAAAATTGAAATAAAAATTATTTGTAGATGCCTATTGTTTATTGCGCAGCTCTTCTTAAAATAGATTAAGCAGCTTAGATAATTAATCGATGTGACATCATAATACTAACATAAATAAATAAACTAGGCCCAAACCTTAAAATTAAAATAGACATAGGCCGTCCAATGTAAAATCCGCCTATTTTCACGCCTACATCATTATATATATAATAAGAAGATAGTCAAATACGCACATAGTTTCCCGCCCACCTTTTTTTACACTAAATTCAACAATTTTTTCACTCTCTCACACACACCTTAATATTTACGTAAATGCCATTAAAAAAATAATAAAAACCGAGTTTTCCCTCTTCAAGCTCATTTTTATTTATTTTCTATGCATTTATTGTTTTGTATGTGTTTTTATGGTGTTTTATTTATTCCATGACTTCTCCACTCCTTCATACTCATCACTCATCTACTATAAATATATGGACTCCTTTGTACCTCTTCTCCACTCCTCCATACTCGGTAGTGTATTATCTTTTATGTTTCTTCACATATTCCCTATCTTTTTCATATTTTTTTCTTCTATTTCGTCAATATATCAACTTTATCTAACTTTATGTGATTATATTGTATGCATTGTATTATGTTTCACTTTTGGAGTATTTTGATGTTCTCATTTTTTTTCAGGCACCATCTATTTTCTTCTTCCCTTTTCGGTTTCACTCGGTAGTAACAAGGTATGAAAGTTGAATTGTTTTTTTTCTTCTCAAATACAGCTTTATATAGTTCATTATATTTTGTTCATATTTTGATTATTTATTTTGTTTTTGCTATTTTGCATATGCAGTTTTGATTCCTCTAACTAATGTGTATTCACGACATAAGATGAAAAGTATGGAAAGCCTTCTTGATCGTGGTTGTGTCATTGCATATGCTGATATTAGGTTGTTAATCATCCGTTCACCCTTCTTAGTGTTCTTCTTCATGAGCATTTATGTAAAGATATTTGTAATACATCATTAATGGGCAAAACAAAATTTCTTCTCTAATTTTCTACTGTCCACATATTGTATAATTAAATTTTTATTTGAGAACTAATACTTTCTTCTTTCTTGGTGCCTTAGGATGATGAAGACCTCGAGACGTTTAAGATGACTTTGGAATTTCTTGACATGCCGGATCGTGAGATGAAGACAGCAGTTAGTCGTTGGAATCAGACTACAGGCAGTGATTATTTTTTTTTTATTTTTTTTCATGTTTCACCTTTCAACAATGGCAAGCATTGTTGTTCAAATGGAGACTTTTTGTTGTACCATTTGCAAAATGTTTTTTGATGATGCTATCCCTTATGTAGCCGATTATAGAACATTTGGTTCGAAAAACTCGGCCTAGGCTTCGAAAGAAAAACTCGGCCTTATGTGCTAGGTATTCTATTGATGTTTTGTAATTCTTGGCTATAGTGATTTATTAATATTTAAAAAATACATATTGTTTTATTATATTTCATTGTTTGTATTGTGTTAATTTATTTTTACCCTTAATCAAATTTGTAGTGGTGTACTCTCATCTTCTATAACCACTAATTTTTTTTTATCGTAGCAATATTTAAATTATGTATACATAAATAATAAAAATCTAATCAGTCTCTATTACTTAATATTTATTGTCTTTAGTTTATGAGATTTAATCAATACATTGTATTGTTAACGAAATGCTTTAAATTTTGTATTGTTTTGTTTTATACTCCTTCTTTCTTAATTATTTCCTCCTTTTCCCAATGTTTCTTATATTTGTTAATTATACATAGCTCATTCCCGTTATAATTAATATTTATCATTTTTGTATTTCTATTCACATTGATAGTTGAGTGAGGTACTCACTACTCACTCCACTATATAATTATATAAAGTCAATGCCTTTAATTTGTGGTTGTCATTGAGAAGAGAACCAAAAATCGGCCAAAACCACTCAATTTCGTAAACGTAAAGAAGAGAACTTATTTATTTCATCAATATTATTGTTATTATTATTACTATTATTATTATTATTATTGATATTATTATTGTTATTCATATTTATCGACCAATTAAGTTATTCAAATTCAATTAAGTTATCATTATCATTATATCATTATATATATATAATAACAAAATAGTCCTACCCACACCTACTTTCCCTCCAATGCCTCATCTCTCTTACATTTCAATAATTCTTACATTCTCTCACACACATCTAAAAAATCATGAAATTGCCATTGCAATTAAAAAAAAAATCCGAAAAGTTTTTATGCTAGCTCACATTTTCATTTTCCATGTATTTATTATTTTGCATGCACTATTAATGTCTTTTATTCTATTGATGGTGCATTGGAATTGTTCACTTTTAAATTTTTTAAACAAACTTTCCCCATATGCCCTTCATTTATGGTGCTTCGAAACTATACTGAATTGTTCACAATATAAATATTCTATAGTTATTAATGCTCTCCACACTATATTTAATAATTATGTGTAGAGTAGTCCGGATATATTGTTAATTTGTTATGCATGTTTGTTAATATATTTTAAATTAAGAATTTTAATATTAATGTTTGTATGTATATAAACTGTAACTATATTTGATTTTAATGTAGTGTACGTGTTTTTTACAACTTATATTGGTGGTGTGATATATAATCTATTATTTTATACACTCGAAAAATTTTAATTTAAATTTATTGAAAAATTGCATGAATGGTCATATTTATGGTATAATAAATTTGCTGACATGCATCTATAAATATTGTACCCAACATATCTGTATACCTATTTGTATATTGTTGTTTTTTATCCTATAAAAAAACACTATCATTTTCACTATTACGATATTTTATTTATTTCATGTGGGAAAGATTTGGATAATACGCAATATTTTATTTATATAAAAAATTATTCTTTGTTTGAATCTGAATGTGGGTTTTTTTTTTTTTTGAATAATGATAAGAATATACAAATTTGTTACCGAAAATTTTTGTTTTATGTTGGAAAACTGTGCTATTTCTTTTCTTGGAATACGAAAACATTTACAATAATAGGAGTATCTTTTATATGGTTGTCCGTTATTTGGTGATACTACTAATGTGGCCGGTTGAATTTATGTAGATGTCTGCATTGGACGAATTTTATTTGGTGATACTACTAATGTGGTCGGTTGAATTTATGTAGATGTCTGCATTGGACGAATTTTTTTTGGATATACTCATTTGAGAATTGACTCTTCGTTATACTTCATTAAATCAATATTTTATTATGCTCCATTTATGTCATTTAAATAAATGTAATGATTATACCATAGTTAATTTTATAGTGTGAAGGCTGCAGTGGAATTTGGTATGTCTTACCAGTTACCATCTCCATGTTTAAAGTCTTTTCCTTGGGTAGTGCACATCCAGTGTCATTATGATTACTGTGCTGTAGACTATTACCGAGAATTGGAGTTGTATTTAATAATGAATTTTTAATTTGTTGTTTGTTTTAGTTTTATTCTTTTTAGTACTTATTCCATTTATATTACATAAATTATAATATATGGCGATGTGCATAGTATATAGCTTTGTAGCTACATTTTTTTTAATGAACAACCTATATATGCTAAGAAAAAAGTTATGAGAGTTTATATTATACAAATTATAAATGAATAAATGAGAGAAATAAGGGCCAAGTGGAGATTCGAAGACTTGACCACTATGTCAACCTATAGCTACATTATTTGAAATTGTTTAATCTTACTATAATTTTATAATTAACAAATGGAAGAGATAAAGTGCCGTTTTGGTCCTCTAGGTATTATCATTTGTAGAAAAAAACAATTTCGGTAAGCATCATTTGTAAAATGTTGTTCTCATTGTTTTCCTACCCCTTTAATATATATATATATATATATATATTACGATTTTAAATTTTAAGTATTAGATGGATATTGTGAATTATTATTTAGAGTGAATATCTGATAATGGTAATAAGTTAATAACTATCTTTCTCATCAATTATTTTTATAAAAGAATGAGAATGGTATCGTTATTATTCGTAATAATAATATATAATTAAACTGCTTGAATTATGACAAGAGTAAAATATACAAAGTATAATATAAATTATCCATATAATTATCATCAATTATTCTTTATTTTTAATTATAGTGCTTGAATTCATTTCATGTAAACTCATCTTTTAACTAAACTATTTATCCTTTTTGGATTGAACGAAGTGGGTGCAATGTGTCCCAATTATCAACCATTTTTTAATGGACAAATAATAGAGTCAACATAGAGAATTGTGGAATTAACCGTAGTTATTTCAATTTTAATAGGGATATCACTATTTATTGTAACTTGCGTAATTGCGTTTTTTCTCTTGCTCAATCATTATTTTTAAAAGTTTTTTTTAAAAAAAAAATTCATTGCCACTAACCAACATTCACCTACTGACATTTTTATTTAATAAAATATAGGGTTACCTTTTATTATGGAGACTATAACATAATAATTGTATCTGAACTAATTTATTTTACTATTGTCAGACATTTTTAAAGACGATTTAGTGACATCATAGTTATTCCACATCATCTTTTCTAAAATACAAAAAGTGTCACAATTTATAGCCCCACACTATTCTCTTACATAATTATAAGAGAATGAAGAGGGAAAATAAGTATTTAGTAATTATAGTTAGTAAATTTTATAAAATATTTTATTAATTGATAGTGAACTAAATAGAATTGGACTCTTTTCACCATTCTACCTTTCTAATGGGATTTATCTAGGGGATTATTGAATTTAAATGGATTTTAGTTTCTAGAAGTGTTTAGTTCATGCAACAATTACTTAAAAAAAAGAGAAATAAGAAAAGTATGGAGGTAAGATAGAGAATGAAATTTAATGTGATTTTTTATTATTAGGAAAAATAAATATTTTCCTATCAATTATTATCATCAATTACTATCATAACTCCTCTATTAAATTGGTGAAGTCATAAAGCCCCCACCCAAAAAAAAATTATGGAATAAATTTTATTGAAATTAAATTGCCTACTACACATTAAACACTTAATTGTCAAGCCAACAATATAAATTCTATTATTGCACCATATGATTTGTAATCGAGATCTATTAAAAAAATTGTTAAATTAATAATAATATCTTTGGAAAAATCGATAATTATATTGTATAGTATTGTTCTAAAATTTGGATGTGAACTATAGAGTATATATTTTAAGATTTGTGATTTAATTTATTATTTTGAAATATTACAATAAAAAATGTTTTTTCGTAAACACTATATTACATAAATTTAAATTTATAAATATATGTAGAAGTCATATATAGAATACAATAGTACTTGATGTTGTACATTTTTCAATATAGTCATGATTTTTTAAATTTACTTAATACTTTCAATTACTAAAATACACCGTAACAATATCATTTTCTCTAAAGATTTAATGGTTTAAAGCAATGCTTTTATTTTTTATATATAAATTTAACTTATAAAATAATAGTTTTATACTATAATTTATGATTTATTTTTTTTTCAATATAAAATTTAAAATTGATTTAATTTAAATTTATAAAAAATAAATTAAATAGATGGTGCAACTCATCATTATACATACTAGAATGAATAATAAATTTAATTTTTTTCCAAGCGCTTAATGTGAATTGAACCATCATATTCGAGTTAAATATTTATTTTTTTCTCATTACTAATATTACTATTTGGATTTTTATGGTTTTCTAAATTCAATGGACCTTGAATGAAAATTATAGTGTTGTATTATATCATGAATATATAATTAGTTTAATAATTTTTTTAAATCCATAATAATTAATGCTCCATATTTGATTATTGCGTTATAGCTCATACTACAGTTTATTGATCACAAGTTTCAAATGATAAAATCTATTTTTATCTTTTTACGACTTATTTTTTAGTTTTCATATTTTCTCAATATTTTTCACAAAAAGATATTTATATTTTTCGAAGATTGTGACAGTAACTTATGGGAATCCAAAAACAATTATAGCCCTACATTATATATGGATTGTCAGATGTTTACTTATTACTACTATAAGTATTCCAATTTTTAAAAATACATTAGAAGATTAATGGGTGGCAGTTGAATTTATGAGAAATAGATGATGTTCTGACTTATGACATTTGGAACATGTGAATGCATTGTACTCCGATCGAATGACCACATTGGAATATGAGTAGTATTTTTCTTTTTTTTTTTTAATTTAAGTGGTACAATAAACAATGACCACATTGCATGACTTACTTTAGTGGAGATCCAATCAATGCACCATACACATACTCTAATTAATATGTTGTATCCAATGGTCCGTGATACTATGTAATTCAAATAGATTCAATGATTATACTATACAAATGGGCTTTTCTCAAAGGAAAATAAAGTGAATTAATTGTTTGTATAGTGATGTATTGTACAATAAATGCAAATTTTTATTTCTTTCAATTATGTCCGGTATCTAGATAGTGAAACTATGAAACATATCAATATAGATGTATGTATATTTTAGTTTTTATGATCTTTCAAAAAAAAAATAATTACATTTAAATATTTTTCGCTATTAACAGGTCCGCACAGTTTTTGGATTGCGAATACATATACAATTACAAGCATATTTTTTCCTTTTTGTCTACAATAAAAACAATTTAATGCTACCGTAATTGCAGTAAATGTCCTCTTTATAGTTCTTTTTCTTTTTTTTTTTTTTTGGTTAGGCATGGGCCATAGATTGCCATTATGTGTATGGTGCTATATACACTTATTGGGAAATGTACATATTTCGAACTGTCATCTGAGTGGTATTGTATATGTGATTTCCGACGATATAGTCAGAAAGTATAATTCTTTCAAGTTCTATTAGTTCTATGTGTATATTGTTGGATTGGTCCTTTAACTATTATAATGTGAAAGAAGTACTCTATTCAAACAAATAAGCTGTTTAATTTAAATGTATGTTCGAGCTATAAAAAAATTTAAATGTATGCGCCGCATATAATTATTAATTTTTCTATTAATTTATAAAAACGTCATAATTTCAAAGGAATTGTTAAATATTATTTTTTTTTTTTGTAATCCTCTTCATGCGATCGATTCGTAGGTCGGTGAATTCATTTTGTGTTTGTGATTCGATTAAATAATCCGTTCGATTCCTGATATGGACCGGTTTAATATCTGACAATTGCAATTGCAGCCGACATATTTATCTGATTCTTGATAATAAAAAATTACTTAAATACATTTATATTGTTGGATTGTCGTTTTCTTTTCTGTTGAGGATTTTGGGTGGACATTTATAATTGAATAATGGCTAATGTCAGATCATATTAATTATTTAATTGGGGGTTGGGACTTACCCTTACGGTCAAGTCACCCGTCTCCCAATTATAGGTTGGGAGTTCGATCTCCACCCGACCCGTTACCCTTACGATAATTATATTTGAAATTTATAACATTAAATTGTCTATTAATTAAGTAGGTGAAACTTAACATTCATCGACTCCCGAAATCACCTATAAGTAAATAAATTAGGGTTTGAAATGTTTTGTCATTAATATTATTTTTTAATGCGAAAGGACTGTAAAACTCATTATGTACTTCTCTTATATTTCCCATGATGAATGGCATGCAAAATCATGTAGCAGTAGTATATTTTTCTACTACTATTTTTTGACTTCATGCACTTGATATGAAGAAATTGTACTATATAATCAGTTCGTGTAATTATTTCAATAAACCTTATTATTTAAACTTTAAAGGTATAAGAAGTATGTATTATAAATTTAATATTTTCTATTTTACTAAGTTTACACATTGGAGTGAATATTATTAAAAAATTCTATTAAATGGCTATTGTGAATGATTTTTTCAACGTGTGTGTATTTGATGGGACAATTTAAAGTGGATATCTCATATCTAATAACCCACACTATACATATACTATATAACTGCAGGTCATTATTTAATAGAGGGTGTGTTCGACTTGAGGTCATCTTCAGTGAAATTAAAATTCCAATGAGATCATGGGTGAGTGGGGGTGTTTGACTGGCAATCATTTTGTTTAATTGGGAATGAATTGGGCTTTAATACCATTGGGCTTTTCGGAATTTTATATTAGAAGGAAATGGTAAAACATTGATTTTATATGGGACATGCATTTGAAAGTACTGTTTATTCATGTGAGCTATAGTTGGATTATTAAATCAATGCATATGATAATGTGATCATTGAGAGGGTGTTCGACATGCTATTATCTTACTAAGAATAAAAAATTCAAGCTCATGCAATATAATCTTTTAGTGGTTTTATTTTTAATAACATACAATTTTGTGTTTATCTTTTCAAGAATTTTAATTTGAAATAGTGAGGAGAATAGTACTATTTTTTTTCTATTTTATAATTTTTTTAAACTTTAAATGGCATTTAAGCCCAATGCAATTTGACCATATCATCTTACCTTTGATTCTATTATGATATTGTGTTTCATAACTTCTATTGGTGATATATGGAAAATCGTTGGCAGTACATGTTCATTGATAGAGTGTTAGATGGTGAAGTATTGACTCGCGAAAACATGGGGAAAAATGTCCTGGAGGGTGAAGCATTGACTGGCAGTACATTGCTTCCGACAAGAGTGGAAAAATGTCCTGGAGGGTGAAGTATTGACTGGCAGGAGATTGGTTTCGACAAGAATGGGAAAAATGTCCTGGGGGTGAAGTATTGATAGACAATATATTGCTTCCAACAATAATCGGAAAAAATATCTTGGGGTGAAGTATTGACTCACGAAAGCAGTGGAGATAGAGTGCTTATTCCACGAATAAGTTTGACCTCATTTGATCATAGAATGCCGTTTAAATTTTCAAGATTCCAGTTTTCACTAATTGTTTGTTATGCTATGACTATCAACAAGAGCCAATGTCAATCTCTAAAGCATGTTGGAGTGTTCCTAAAGGACCCAATTTTTAGACACGACCAGTTATATATTGCTGCATCACGTGTACTAAGGTGTTATGGTAAAGGGTGAATTGTGTTATATGAGATATCATTGGGCCTATGCACCTATTTTGAGAAATCCATTTGTTTCTATTATGTTTTCATGTCTCATAACTTCTCCTGGTGATATGTGGAAAAGTATTGGCAATACATCTCTAATGATAGAGTATCGGAGGGCGAAGCATTGACTGGAAGTACATTGGTTCCGACAAGAGTGGGAAAAAAAATGTCATGGAGGGTGAAGTATTGACTGACAATACATTGGCTCTGACAAGAATGGGAAAAAATGTCCTGGGGGGCGAATCATTGACTGGCGGTATATTGGCTCCGACAAGAATGAGAAAAAAATATCCAGGGGTGAAGTATTGACTCGCGAAAGCAGTGAAGATAGAGTGTTTATTCCATGAATGAGTTTGACCTCATTTGATCATAGAATATCGTTAAAATTTTCAAGACGTCAGCTTCCACTAATTGTTTGCTATGCTATGACTATCAACAAGAGCCAAGATTAATCTCTAAAGCACCTTGATTGAATGAATCATTATAAGTGCCAGTACAGCATTCACTTCTTTGCAGACACAACAATATACACTACTTTTATTATTTAAAGGACCAAACTTGCATATTTCATTTAAATTAGTTAAAAACTGAAATAATAAATAAAATTACAACTAGAAATGGTAGTGGTGTAAGAAGAGTGTCCGATTTCGTTTTTTATTTCTGTGTAAATTATCAGATATCGGAGGGAATAAATCTGGAAATAATGTTTTGTTTAAATTTAAAAATTTTAAAGTTATTGAATTAAAAAAATATATTACTTTCAAAACATCATGCCCGCGGGTACCGCGGGCGGGTTGTACTAGTTCAGCACAATAACCACACAGCCTATAGGTAACGAATCAGGTCAAATGTATTTAATTAATTACCTTAGCTAGCTTGATAATAAATTAAATCAAGTATTATTGGTAATAAATTAAAGAAAAATATCTGAAAACAAATTAACAACAATACATTAAATATTATTGATAATAAATAAAAAATATTTGAAAACAAACTAACAATAACAAATTAAGTATAATTTGATAATAAATCAAATAGTATATTTTATTCCCATTTTTTCCAATATATAGAAAGCAATATTAGTAGTATGATGAGAGTATATAAACCGTGACCTTAGCTTGGTTGAGTTGGTTAACGAGCTTACCCTATTCATTTTTCAACCAATCTGTAAAAAAGAGATGATGTGTTATTCTATTTTTTTTTATTTAATTATATATTTTCTAGATCAAACTGGCAAATTATATTTTGATCCTAATTTTTTACTTTTCTTCAGCTTATCCAAAAAAAAAAAACTGGCAAATTATAGTATGATGATGATAAAAAAAGTAAAGCAAACCTGAAAATCCGGCGTTCACTGATCAGTCTTGATTCTCGAACAACAAACGGTCAGACAGACAACAATTATGTTGCTCCCCACACAATTCAGACATATACTAGCATGTAGTACTATGCAGCAGCAGCTTCGGCAAGAAACACCGCCGGATGTGTCCACGCAGCGCAACCATACTTGTCGCCGCTGTACTTTCTGTACACTGCAGTCAGCCTCCCCCTCCCGCCGGAATTCTGATGCAGACCCACCATCAGCCCCGCGCATTCCCTTAGATCCTCCTCTCTGTACCCCGTATGACTTTCATACCTCTTGCTCCACTGCTTCTTCCGCCCGCCGATCGCGCACTCCGCCTTGAACACCGCCGCCGCCGCCACTAAAGAAGGCCGGAACCTCAGCATTTCGTACTCGACCAGGCACAGTTCGGTTATGAACAAGGCCACCATCTCCAACTATAATTAACCATCACAGTAGTAGTCATCATGCAATAACCATAATGGTCAGCTTTATGATCTCTATAAATAATGTCCGTTGAAGGGTCTGTTCTGCACGCTGCTTTTAGAAGCTTTTGTGAACTTTTGGTAACTTTAGCTTTTATTTCAAAACAAAAGTCCCGTTCTGTAAACTAGCTTTTGGGAATTCTTTCAGAAGCTACTTTCCAAATTTAATTAATTTTTATCTTCAAATTATAATTTTTCACAGCTACAACTGCTTGTACCGAATACTTATGCAAAAACTGATACCGAATATTTATGCAAAAACTGATAGTTACAGCTCCCACAGCTGCCAACAGCTACCGCTCGACGTGCAGGACCCTAAAACAAACCAATTTTCACTAATATGGCACAATAAAAAACAACCAACCCTTTTGTTGGATTGAGCGGCTTTCAGGAAACGTCGGATGAACACGTATGGAGTTGCCACCGATAATTTGAACTGTAAGGCGTTGATCATCACTCTCTCCTGTATGTACATACCGGAAATTAGTTCAATCAGATTGATGCACAATCTTTTTTTTCTCTCTTTTTTTTGGGGTGGTGTGTTCTAAGTTTGAATATTTTTTTCTAACTACCATGTTGAGGAGTTCATCTCTGCAGAAAGATTTATCTGATACGAGGACGAGGTCATCAACAGCAGGGACAGCAACTTCTTCGTATTTACAGGCGAGGAGCAAAGCAGTGGCGCCAACGAGCTGTAGTTTGTCCCTCACAACAGCCTCCACGGCTAAAAATCGATCGATGAGATTGACCGTGAGGTACAACGTCTCGTCCATCAGTTCGAACCTGCAGTGCACCTACGGACACAGCAGAAGAAAACCATCGATGAGGCTGCCTGCCTGCCGGCTTGCTAGCTGTTCGAATTTCATGAGGATCGATGTTTACCTCAACTAGCCAGTCGACAAGAATGCCCCTCATTCGCTCATTGATGTCTTCCTGGCGCGACATGTAGTCCGGTGGAACTTGGCTCGAGCTCTGCGTTACGTGTGATCAATGTGCGAAATCAAAACAAAAGAAACACAATGGTATTTCAAAAGGCTCAAACTCTCGAGTTTCAAGTAAATTGGAACAAGTAGAGATGAAATTACTCTACGTACCTCGATCTTCTTGTAATATGAGTATAAATCATCGATGTACTCGGTAACTGCTAGAGGATCGTTCTTGTCGCAGCTGTCTATGTCGAGTGCCTGCTCGTCTTCATCCTGTTCTTCTGCATCCTAAATCAATCAATCCAGAGTACTATATGAAAATTGAATAACAATGACATTTTAAAATGTCAAGAGGCATCACTAAGTAAGTACCATCCGATCTATTTCATCCATCATAGCTTCTGTGTGCTGCACATACATTGGGACAACGTCGTGGTCATCGATCATGCCATAGCCCTCTACATCGACTTCCTACATTGAGACAGGGGATATCTGTGGTCACTCTTCAGTTGTATTACCAAATGGAAGAATGCTCATGGTGACAGAATAAGCTAGTTTGTCATTCAAATGCATTACATATAGTGTTAAAATGTGTTGTTTGAATACAAGAATGTATGTACCTTATTAAAGTCCCACATCGGTTATATGTTGGGTTATCCCCTGTTTATATGGACATGGGCCTCTCTACCTATCACCAATTGGTTTTAGGTTGAAGCCCTAGATTAATGTTATTTCTAACATGGTATCAGAGCCATGCAATTGGTTTTAGGTTGAAGCCCTAGATTAATGTTATTTCTAACATGGTATCAGAGCCATGGGTACTCATTTGGGTATTTTTCGAGATGAATATCATCTCGAGAGGTTCATGTTATTTCTAACATACCTGAAGAGGCTCCTCTTCTTGAACAGCCAAGTGTGTAGCAAACTTCCTACAAACCACAAGTGCAGTTTCACAATGTATGCTTATTGTACTTGTCGTTCAAGATTCAACAATAAAACAATGAAGGAATATCCGAACCTTTTGGTGCAAGAAACATGATTCTTGTCAGAACCAGCAATTTTCCTGAGCATCACAGAGTCAAAATGGACAATGGACAATGGAAAAGAATGAACAAAAAAAGTAATGAAGCATCAAAACACATACTCTGTGAGATCCCCTTTTTTATGGACATCAGAAGGGTCAAGTGAAGATTTTATAATGTTGGTGCTGATGGTGCTCAATGCCTTTCTGTTCTTTCCATTCCCTGTCGTAAAATTACACCGGGATGTTACAGGGGAAGTAAATACTAATCACTAAATAATGACATTCTTGTAGTGAAGATCTTTTTAAATGAAACTGTAATAGAAGGAAACTGCTAAATAATTTCAAATGAACGCACCTTGAATGTTTGAATGTCTGATGATAACACCTTGATGATTCTCGTCTGAACCGCCCAACCTTCTGTCCATAGATCTAGAAAACTAATAAAAAAAAAAAATTCAAGAAAATCATGTATTGGTAAATGACAAAATAATGGGAACGGAAGAAAAATCCCACTGACAAGGTTCAAGGTCAAAAGACAAATTAAAACTCCAGATCAGAAACAAAAAAATAAAAAAATCAAAAGAACAAAGAAAGAATCGAATCAACCACCTGACAAGCAAGGAAATCAGGGAAAAATGAGCACTTTCTTTCTTTGGATTATTCCCCAAGAAAAGGTCTTGTTAAAAAGAAACCTCATGGATCTTTCATCATCATCTTCTTCTTCTAACTCTACCCCTCTTTCTTTCAATTGGTTTCGACTTTGGAATTGAATTGAAATTTGAGAAACGCAGACAGCAGAGATTTGGCTGTGAGTCTGGGCGTGATTGGAACTGGATTACCTTATTACTTTGCCTTCACACTGCACATTTTGAAAACAAACGGCTAGTATATATCCGCCGTACGATTGACGCTCGTCTTTCTTCCTCGTTTGAATCAACGGTGATTATTCTTTCACTGCGCTTTCCAAAGCTTCTTTTTATTTAAATTTAAATTTAAATTAAATAATAATACGACTTCTGGGAATAGTAATCCGTAGTTGACTTCTTTACACGGAGCAATATTGCAATGATTTGGTTTTGGTTGAAATAATCACCCACTACTTTTAATTCTACCTTTTATACTTCTAAAGATAAAAAAACAATTAGTGGGAGATGCACACTTTATTATGTTTTTTTTTAAGGTAAATACAGGGTATCCTCATGCCTCATTGGACCCAAAATTAAGTCCCATATCACTCAGGCCAACTGCGTTTGGTGATACTTTATTATGTTTTGAATAGACTCAGAAATTATTTTAATTCTAATTTTATCTGTTCCACTTCAACCTGTGAGCTCATATTATTCATATTCAATTCAAGATTAAACTACAATTTATAATTTCTTTATTGTACAAATTCCAATTGTACAAAATTTCACATAGTCAATATTATATGTATAGCTCAACAATATCATAAAATATTAAAAAAATTAAAATGTCATTACCAAAGTAGAAAATAAAAACTTAAAATGTCATAACCAAAGTAGAGTTCTTAACAATTTGATATATTTATTTAAAATGAAAAAAAACCCGAGATATTTGGTTTTGCCCTCCAAAACTTTATCATGAGTGGGAATTAAGATATAGCCAACTTATTATTGTTATTTTATTTTGTTTTGTTAGAATCTACGGCAAATTCCACTTAAATACCCTAAGGCAAAATACATCCAACATTTCACCTTGTATACGAAAATACTCCCACTTTGGTACCCACCCCTGAATATTGATTTTTGTTTGAAATTAGAAAATATGAAAAGACCAAAATACCCTTAAGTGAATTAAAAAACCATGAAAGAGAATGATGGGCAGACAAGTAATTTAACATGGGGTGTCTTGTCACACCTCGTAAATCGCAAAGCCACTCCCAAAATCATGTGGTGTTTTGTCACACCTCGTAAATTGCAAAACCACTCCCAAAACCACATTGAGTAACCGGCCTCCTCCACCTTCGAATGAAATGAGTGTTGTGGTATGTGGATGTGAGTACAGAATGCGAAGAAATGGGCGTTGATATAAGGTGTTTTCGAGTGTGATTATTCGAATTGTGTTGGTTATTTCTGTCTATGGATATAAGTATTCAGTGCGAATAAATGGATTTTGTATGCTTGGGCTTTATCATAGATTAAAATATAATAAAAGGTTGGATATGCTCTGCTATGTTCTGTTATGTTTTTCTGTGAAAACTGTAGTATTGTTTGGCAATAGTAACTGTTGGCTGTGATTGGCAGGGGAAATGGCTTCGAAAGAGGATAAGGGGATTATGGAAGAGGGTGTGGCTGAGAAGAAGGCAAATATCATCACTGAAGAACATGAGGACAATAAGAAGGAGAGAGCGAGCGAGTCTTCAGCAACGGTAAGAATATATGTTGAGTGTTCTGTTTCAAATTTATTGTATTTTGGAGCAAAACGTAGGTATAGATTGTTTCCTTGATATACCACTGTTTTAGGGGAAGGTGTAGTATTTGAATCAATTCTGTGTTGTACTTGTTTGGTTGACAGGGAAAAACGGGGAAACCTGCCGGAAAAAGTAAGAAAAAGCAGGTCGGTGATGTGAATGACACGGCAAGCATCAGGCCTCGTTGTTCCGTAGGGGTGTATTTTTGGTGTATTTTCGATGTGGCCATGTTGGATTTGACCGAACAATTTGGTTTTGGTTGATGTGCCTTCTTTCATTTTGGATATTGGACTTTATGATGATGTGTATTGCCTTTGCTGCTCCATATGACCAAAATACACACTCAAAAGACGATGGGAGGTGTCACTCACTTTAAACCCTATTTGGGTGGTGCAATGCATTTGGGTGGTGCAATAAATAAGGGTGGGGTGCAATGTCCACATGTCGAGGCATTGGTCAATAAACAAGAAGCTGGTCAATGTGTAGTCTGTGGAGTCTAGTACGGTTTACTTTTCAGTGTTGTATCCAAATTCCAGAATTGGATATTACATACGTGTATGTGTATTGTAGTCATTCTTCCTGTTGAGTACTGTTTTTGAACTCCATTTCCAGCCCGATTAATGATGTAGGAGGCATGTGCAGTCAACATCATACGTAAAAATGTTCATTTATGCATATTGCTAGATTAAGCCATAATAAGTTATAATCTGAACTAAAGTGGTTCATATAAGGAGCAATGTGTATTATAGAATTCAATGGAGGGTGCCATAGCGTCTTAAACAACATCTTGAGTGTGTCCCATTTGGGTTTGAAACGGTGAATGTGTCCAACTATAGTGTATGACTAAGATATGGTGCACGTAATCCAATCAAACGCGGGTTAGCTAACTCAGGTATTGAATTGGACGAATATGGTACTCTCCTTGCATTTGTTTGTTACCATCTCATATTGGTTGGATGCGTTTGAATTCATCAAGTATATCTCGCACTGATGTGACTGCAATTCCATTATTTTATGCAATGTCATAAAAAGTACTGATTTGACAGCCCCAGCAGGTTACTTTTCCGAATTCCAATCAAGTCTTTCTCTATTTTATTATTTTTTGGGGTTTGCCCATTCGCGGTACAGTGTCCAAGAAAGGTGTGATGTGACGTGCTGTGGCCATATATCTACACATGGCTGATTGTTAATTTATACATAACCAACTTTGATTATAACACACTTACACCTCCACCAGTAGCTTACCCATACCCCATTCATAACAACATCGATACCAAGATGAATGAAATTTAAGTCAAGTGTTGGAATGACTATGTGTAGTACTCTTCTTTAAAAGATATGTTATTTCCTGCAGTAAGTGTGGTTCTTACAGTAGATGCTGATGCAAAGCCTGTGTGGGGTCCGAAATTTGTCCCATCTCGCAGTATGAAGTGACAGCAAGTGTATCATGACAAGCAAACTCAGGAAAAAGGTGTGATTTTGACCACAACAATGACTATTTTTTTTCCCTTGTTCCAACCTTCCATATGGCCATTATCTATGCATCACTGATTCTTGGTTTATACCCAACCATATTATATTTATAACAAAGTTACACATTCACAAGTAGCTCACCCATGCCCCAGTCATAACTGCATCAATACCAAGAGTGTTGTTGATGAATGAAACTTAAGTCAAGTGTTGGAATGACTATGTGTTGTATTCTCCTTCAAAATGTATGTTATTTCCTGCAGTAAGTGTTGTGTTCAACCGAAACACCCTCGTCAAGTCTTCGTCGTTTGTGATCTCTATTTGTATGTATAATCTCTTTCCTCATTTACACAAACCTAGGATGAATGAGTTCCACTCCATTAATTTTAATCATTACATTGGGGGTATAATAGTCTTTTCATCACTTATTTTGATTATTGAATTAATTAAATGCATTGGGTACTGAAGTGGTATGTATTTTTGCAGTGGTGACTAATACATAAGGAATATAGTATACATGGTCTGCAGTGGTATAAGTTTTGGATGGGGGTATTTAAGTGGAATTTCCCCTAGAATCTATGCTTGAAGTAAATGGATGGTAAGAATTTATTTTACATAAATTATAAATAGGAGGAATAAAGTTTTTTTTTTTGTTTTTTTTGTTTTTGCATAACAGCCTATAACCCTATACAGACTAGGAAAAAGATGGTGGGGCCCATGCCACATAATTATTAAGAGATAAAGGAGAGTGATAGAAGGCTGGTGAGTATCGAACCCTCAACCTCAAAGTTGAGAGTCAGGGAACTTGACCACTTGGGTCAAGTCTCAATCCAAGGAATAAAGCTGATTGAGAATTCAAACCTTAATATAACCATAAAACTAAATGTAAGTGAATACTATTAAATCAAAACTCCGTCCAATTACTTTGTTAAACAAACCTTAAAATTTAAATTTAAAAAAGGGAAAAGGAAAAATCAATTTTGTTTGTATAAAGTAGGTTAATTTGCAAAAATGGCAAACATGTTAATAGAATTTGATTTGATGGAGCCTATTTTGAATCATGACAATCATAGATGGAGCCATTAGAGACGAAGTAATAGTTTCCATCACTCAAATAAAACATATGATAAACGAAAAAGCCGCCGCTGGTAGTGATAGAAAGATGATACTCCCTTTACTTTTATAAATTAAAAAGTGTTCCACAATAATTGTTACTTTTAAGTAGTTGTAGGTAGTTATGCTATGTTTTTACTATATTGTTCATTTTACATAAATGATATTTGTTGATATTTATTAAGAATGAATTTAGTTGAAGGATAAAAGTATAAATTTATGAGTTAATTAATGCAAATCTTGATTATTGAAATTGAATTGAAAGAGAGAATTATTCGGTAATGAGGCGAGTAAACAAACAAATTTTCGAAGCCGACAAAAAAAGCCAACAACATAACCTTACATTTTAACGGTTTGTTCTGTACGTTGAAAAGTGGGGTTATCCATCCACAAACTCAAATCCGTGGCCCGCGAGAAAATTGCCCGTTCATCCGTCAATTCAATTCCGAAGAATCTGGACTCCACCCCAAACTTGCCCCCAATTCATCACCATGCTACTATTCGGGAGAAAGACAATCAGGCCATGGACTCCAATCCACCGAGCCCCTCCGCCCCGCCCGACGGCGACGTTCTGGTACACGACCTCATTCGCATCATCGAATACACCAAGGCCATCGGTGAATACAGGCCCACCCAGAGCAAAGAGTGCATCAACCTCGTCCGAAGATTGAATCTTTTCTTGCCCTTTTTGGAGGAGATCCGATGCCTCCACCCCACCGCCATCCCCGATGCCGCCCTCGATTGCTTGGCCAGCCTGAAGAGGGCGTTTCAATCGGCCAAGAAATTCCTCAAGCTCTGCCAATGCGGCAGCAAGATTTTCCTGGTTCGGAATCTAGGTTTTGCTTTTTCTATTTTCTTTCCCTTTCCCTCGTTTTCTTCTCTTTGTGAATCTAAATTGGTGAATGCGTAAAATTCTTTTGGGGGAATTTCATTTCTCCAGGTGCTGGAGAGCGAGGCTATGATGGTGAGATGCCAGGGCGTGTACGAGAAGATTTCGCAAGCGCTGGACGGAATGCCGTACGAGAAGCTTGGAATATCTGAAGAAGAGAAAGAACAGGTTTTTAATTCTCCTGTACCGATCCCTCTAGTTTCTATATCAAGGTTGCATTTTTTTCGATTCGGCGTATGGTTTCAATCTTGTTGTCATGTGTTGATTGTAAATCACTGAAACTACAGGTTCAGTTGTTGCACAAGCAACTGAAAAAGGCCAGGAGAAGAACAGACACACAGGACATGGAACTGATAATGGATCTGATGGTGGCTCTGTCGAACAACAACGACAGAAACGCCGACATCGCCAGCATAGAGAGGCTGTCAAACAAGCTTCATCTGCACACTCCCGAAGAACTGAAGCAAGAAACTGTAGCCGTACAGAAGCTCGTGAACGAAAGGAAGGGCCGCAGCGCGGAGAGCACAGAACAAATTATAAGCCTTCTGAACAAATTCAAGAGGTTGGCTGGTGTCTCAGAAGATGACATAAATGAAGACACCATAATTGTGTCCGAACCTGTTAAAAAAACCACATCTGTTATGGTCCCTAACGAGTTCTTGTGCCCCATCACGTTAGAGATCATGACGGATCCGGTTATAATTGCCACAGGGCAGGTAGGTATCTCTTGTAAAAACCTAAAATGGTTCACTCCCCCAATAATGTCTTTGCAATGCTGCTTCCGTGCTTTGGTGTTTACCTGTTTTTTTTTTCGGGTTTTGCAGACGTATGAACGGGAGAGCATACAGAAATGGTTGGATTCCAACCACCGAACGTGTCCGAAAACCGGGCAGGTTCTTGAACACTTATCGATAGCCCCAAATGTCGCGCTCAAGAACCTTATTTTACAATGGTGTGAGAAGAACAATTACCAGCCTGTTCCTAAGAAGGAATTTTTCACTGAAAGTGCAGTGACAGAAACCACCCCCTGTGCCGATGAGATATTGGCCTCGGTTCGGAGCCTAAAATCGAGCAAGCTAACCGAGCAGCGCCAAGCAGCGAAGAGGATACGTATGCTGGCCAAAGAGAGTCCCGAGAACAGGACTCTGGTTGCCAGTGCTGGAGGGATTCCACCCCTAGTGCATCTCTTATCCTATCCCGATTCAATCATTCAGGAACAGGCTGTCACGGCCATTCTCAACCTGTCCATCGACGAAACCAACAAGGAACTCATTTCAAAAGAAGACGCGCTCCCTGCCATCATAGAGATCCTGGAGAAAGGCACGGCCAGAGCCAAAGAGAACTCTGCAGCGGCACTGTTCAGCCTGTCCATGCTCAACGAGAACAAGGCCGAAATCGGATTGCTAAACGGGATCCCGCCATTAGTCGACCTGCTGAAAACTGGGACCGTCCGGGGGAAGAAGGACGCCATCACGGCCATATTCAACCTCTGCCTGGAACCTCGTAACAAGGACAGGGCCATTGAGGCTGCGGTCGTCCCGCCTCTGCTGAAAGTGCTCAACGACCCGAAGCTGGACATGGTTAACGAGACGCTGTCCACGCTGCTGATCCTCGTGGCGTGCCCCAAGGGGAGGAGGGAACTCGGGCAGCTTCCGTTTATAGAAACTCTTGTGAAATTCATCCGGGAAGGGACCCCCAAGAACCAGGAATGCGCGACGGCAGTCCTCGTGGAGCTGGGATCGAACAACAGCAACCTGATGCTCGCAGCGCTGCAGTATGGCGTGTACGAGCCTTTAATTGAGGTTTCCAAGAATGGCACCGAGAGAGGTCGAAGGAAAGCTCACGTTTTGCTCAAGCTTATGAAGAAAGCTGAGCAAATACCATGAAAAAAGGGGTTCAAAGTATATATATATATATATATACTAGTGCTCGTATAGGGCGGGCTACGCCCCGCATTAGGAATGATTGATAAAATGACAGCGTACAATACGGATGATTTGAGCAAATAAACTTTGACGCCATTAACTCATTGCTCATCAATGTGAAATTTAGGAGAGGAAACAGAGTAGTGGCGTGCTAAAGAAATGTAGATGTAATAAAAGGAATACTTGTTATGGTGACAATAATAGATTGTCGCTTCACTGAACGTAAGTGGCGACAATAATATCGTAGTGATTTTTTTGGTCGCTAAAAAATATATTGAATTACGTGTATAAAATGTTGCAAAGAGGGAGGAAGTACGATTCTTAATTAATTTGGCAGGAAATGTAATATACTCGTCTGAATTAAGAATCATTGAAAAATCTTCATGGTTATGGGATACATTGGTCAGGTATCCTAGTATCAAGTGAATGCTATCACATTACTATTTTCAGCATATTTGAGAAAATATTTAATGTATTTGTTCATATGATCACAAAAACAACCAGCATGAGAGCACATTCAGTTAATACCTTTCCCCTAAATCAAATAGTTAGAATAATTAAACAAGTCATGTCATGCCAGTCCGTGAGTCCGATATCAATTTGATCGTTTAAACAAGCCAACGTCACAAACAGAGAGCTCAATTTCGATTAAAAGCTCTAAATTGGTAGCATGTCAATATTATCCTAGAACGCAGAGCCCATAAGACGAATACTCGAATAGTGCCGGAGAAACAGGAAGATATCAACAATAAAAGGACCAAAACAAGGTAAATAGATAACTCAATGAGTGCAATAGATTTAGGGACGAAATTGCCGCCCTTGGTCTACAAATATATAGCATCCAGCCCCAAAATAGACAATCAAATGTTCAGTGAGGAATTAAAACTGTAAGAGCCAAAAAAAAGGCTGCATAAGTGAGAGAGATAAAAGATCCAGTAAACAAATAAACCGACGATTGGATAGAAAACATGTTGCAGGAATCCCAAGTTGCAAATAGAAATTTTATTTGTTTCAGTGCATACCATACCATTGAGAGAAGGCTTTGGAATCTCCTTGGGAAGGTATGTGGTCTGAAATCTACGAAATATCCCAGTGTTGCTCCTTCACATGAAAGACAACTCCCAAATCTTGAGATGAAGTCACCTCGGAACTGACAAACTGATTTCTACAACAAAAAATACATGAACTCTCATAAAAAAAACATATGGAAAACAGACACACACACATTCTTGTGAAACTACATGTGTGAAGCTTAAGCAGACATAACAAAAATAGCTTGATTTGGTTAACAATGAAAAAACTGTTTGATTTTAATCGAATCAGTAGTACAAATCAGCTATAATTGCTAAAGATCTAACAATGAAAAACATAGCATGCATATACTCATGAAACAGCTATGCAGTAAAAGAGCCTGCTAATTGACATGTTATGATTCTTAGGACAAGAAATGATTAACGTATATGGCATCTTCGGAACCAACTCTAGAGCCGACGACTAAGGCATGCCTCTTGAAATTTTTATCACCTCCCATCATTTTCATCTGGAGAAAAGGAGATCTGTGTCATCATTTTGTTAAACCACTGGAAATGACTCATCTTAGTTTATCTCTAAATAGCCTAGGAGCGCTCCTAACCAATGGATCGCAAGGGAATGTCAGTAAACTGCACTTTAATTAACTAATCAACCATACAGTGAGAAGGATAAACATTTGAAGTATAATACATACCTAAACTAACACCGACTCCGACTGCAATCTATAGAAACCGAAATGATCTAAAAAGCAAAAAGATAAAAAACATGTGCTGTCATAAAATTCCCTTGGCGGTCGGTATATCTTATGCACCGCCAAAACTCATTCAATACCTAATTTTCTGTACGTGCAAGAATGAATGCTTCAATAGAACATCTAAATGAGCTCCATGGGATTGGATCTAAAAGATGACTCAATAAAGAATTGAAGGGCAAATCATAATGCATTCTTAGGGTAGAAAAGTGCATAATTTTATTCATTTCTAAGCAACTGAAAGCCAAAGAATAGGATTCAATAGGGGGCCACACACAAAGCATCAACATGTAAATATGTAGTTCAGAATAACCATGAAAGGGATATAACCGACTAAAAAGACCTTCTATCGAGAGCAATTAGATCATGTGGACATTGACTAACACATGAACAAAATGAAGAGCCCATAAAGCAGAATTTGAAAAAAGAAAACAAATCAATAAAATTCTCTTATATCTTGCATTGACAATACGTGTAAATGAATAAATTTTTACCAAAAGCAGTTAAAGAAATCGTGAAAACATGGTTTCAGGAAAAGGTAAAACAGACCAGAGAACCCTTGTTTATCACCATCAAAGTCTTATTCTATCTCAATTCCTTTTAACCTTTATTAGGCATTTCAAACATGGCATCACACTATTCAGTTTTGTGCAGGGAAAGACGACCTACTAAACATACATCATTTCGGTCAGCTAAGTCTGCAAGATGATCTCCACTAGGCCATATTTTGTCAACAATGCCTAGAACTTGCTTATTCACCTGCCATCTGGTGCCTCCAAGTGTATCCAATGCCTGTAGAGGTGGTCCAATTTAAATTTTAAAAGTGAAGTGTTTCTAAAACCCCTTGTTGGCTACTTGGCTATTCAAACCCCGAAAACTCATCTCAATCAAATATTATATTTTTTAAACTTCCTGAATGAACAAATCAAAGTAAGTAAATTACAAACTAATAAACTATGAATATGAATATAATTAAATAATAATTGAATACAAGCCATTCGAAATTCAACAAAGCAAACAAATGGCATCTAAAAATTTAGAGGTGAGGAAGAGAGAAAAGGAAAAGCAAGTTACTATTACCATGTTCCTTGACTGGGGGTAGTAATAATGTACTATCAAGGACCGTCCAGATTCGCAACAACTTCTATGCATTCTCAGTCGTCACAATCGTCGTGGATTTGGAAGTTCTAATTCACCTCTTGTAGACTGTAAAAAGAAGTCATCAAGAAGCTGTGTGTACAAATCACAATAATGCACAATGATTACTTAATTATTGAAGGTAGTTAATTCAGGAGAAGTTGTGTCATCTGTACATATATAGTATATAGTAGAATTAAATACCTTCAAAGCATTGTGACACAATGACATTGTAAAAAACATCATACCACATCAATTAAAATGTAGTGTAGCGCCAAAAAATGTAATGAGGTGACTTGCCTTGGCATTGATCTTTAAAAGTACATTAGTCAAGTACTAAAGTTGCCAATATATCCCTATGAACCTTAATACGAATAAATAAAAAAAATCAAATTAAAAAGAATAAATGAAGTAGAAATTAGTTCCGGACCTGAATGTAGAATCTTTAACCGGGATTCTACTATTTAGAATATGCTCTAGTATTGGAAATTCAGGTATCCCCAATGTTTCAGCTCTCTGCCAAAAAACAATAGAAGTATATTTACATCCAAGGAATTTAAAAACAAAAT
Organism: Hygrophila difformis; assembly: GCA_030278955.1. Lineage (NCBI taxonomy): Eukaryota > Viridiplantae > Streptophyta > Magnoliopsida > Lamiales > Acanthaceae > Hygrophila > Hygrophila difformis. The sequence goes on along the minus strand of JAOANR010000014.1, from coordinate 3,554,430 downwards.
TTTATTCCATCTCCGGCTTGGCATGGAAAAGTGACAAAACAAAAGATAATAATTCCTACATGGCAATAATACCAGCGCAGACTTTCATATGTCATAAAACTCTTCATCCTCAGTCCATGAATTTGTATTCCTCTATCAAGGATTCCTGAAAGTTTACAATGTAGATCAATATAAATATTAGAATGAAAAAATTTGATGCAAACTAACAAATTCATTGGTCACCACCAGGTGAAAGCAGTAGGGTCGGTGAGGCTCTTGTCAAACAGGAAGAAAAGCATATAATGACAAATAAAATGGAAGTGCATATGCAAAATAACAATCGATTGAAACTCCCCAAAATCGCAAATTCACATCTAACGACATCATTCAAATTTAAATACACACAGGACATAAGGTACAAACAATTACCATAGCAGCTTGAAGAATAGCAGATGTTAATTGCATAAACTGATTTTGAAAGGCGTAATAAGAAAGTGTCAGTAGGCATAAATTTAGAACAAGCTATTTAAACTGAGTAATTACATTGCAAAACAACCAACAGGGGAAGAAAGTTTAAAGGATAAAAGCTAGGAATCAGCTATAAACGGTGTCACAAAGGGTTCCACACCTCTGAAATGGTAATACAGAAAGAAATTGTTAGATGTGAATGTTGGCTCCCCACCTCTGAAAGAATTTGTTACACAAAGGGGTACACACCTCTGAAATCAGCTATAAATCTACACCTAAACTACAAGAAATTCGCGGCAATGGAAATAGATAAAAGGTTAAGAGTACGGAAGACATTACCAAAAGAATGCAATGCTCTTCACACGGCACATCATATTCATCTTCCCGTCCGTCTAACCAACAGATTACCAAGCTAATCTAATTACGAAAAATAAAAAAAATAAAATAAACCCGAGACACCATCCGCAAGGATACGGAAACAAATCACTTCAATCACGAGGGATCTATGTTTAAAATTTTGCATCCGCCAAAACAGGGCTGATAACTATGCAATGCCGGAACAGTGTGGCCGCGACGAACGCAGAGAGCCCATTGCCGCCGACGAACGCAGCAACAGCGTTGCTGCTTGCCGGCGCTGCCCAGCGGCTTTCCGCTCCCCGCCGCCGCCAAGCGACGCGATGTCCACTCACGGCGGCGCGGCGCCGGCCCCACGACAGCGAGACAGGGTGGGCGGCTCCTCCTCCTCCCGCCGCCTCCCCAAAGTGATCCCGCGAAGCCCCATCGATTTTTGGATAAAATGGTGCGCCACCAGCTACTGTCCTCCGTGTTGAACAGCAAGTCCCAACACCTAGAAAAGATGGAGGAGGGTTAGAGCAAAATCGAATTTGACGGGAAAATGGAAGAACGAAGATGGAGGAAAATCGAATTGGATGGGAAAATGGAAGAACGAAGATGGAGGAGGGTTAGCAGGGAGGTGTGGGAGGCTGCGATCGATTTTGGAATAAATGAGGGGCAAACAATGGCATGTAAAATTTTAAAACTCTCTGGGTAAAATGGTCTTTCAATTCAGGACTTCACACATATATAAATAGATATAGGGGAAATTATAGATAAATACCTCTCATCCTAAGTTTATTACTTGTTCAGTACCTAGCACTATTTTTCTTCCTTTTCACTACCTAATTTTGTCTCTATATGTAAAGATTGTCAAATATGCCCCTGGTCAAGTTTAGTACTTTTGTCTTATAAGTATTGTACATATTATCAAGCAGTTTAGTATATGTGGAATTAAAAGACTTGTATATCTCTTTAGTAATTGTTGTACAATTTTCAAACATTACTTTATAGATTTTATTTATGATCTTAAACAGATAACGTAATTAATCAAAATATATGCCATGATCATTCACAGTATTTATCATTCAAAGTAAAATTTCTGGGTCTACCTCGCTTCCGTAGTATAAGCTTTGTGGTTGAAACTTTCTGATCGAGTCCTTCAACGAGTAACCTTCTTTCCTCGTCTGCTATCCTTCTTTCAGGCCTCCTGCCTTACTCTGGTATGCATGACCTTTCGGAAATCACTGTATCGATGACACGACTCTCAACATATGTTTAACTCACTCACATATATTTAGAATTTTGGTAGACTTTTAGAAAAATATACTCGAAGATATTACTGGAATGATCAGGCTATTGTACTTAGCCTATCATCTTTTTATTGAAAGCTTTAAAATCACTCATAGTTTTACATCAAAAGAGAGAACTAAAGATTACAAAGAAATGCAAGAGAAAGAATACTATGATAGGTATCTTCGCTTCTGCATCCTTCGTGAATCATTCCTCCTTTTATAGATGAAGTCTTGGGGATCATGTGGTTCAGAATTGATTTACGTGGCCTTATCTCCGTCCTTCCTTTTTCTTCCATTATTGAGATTCCATAGCTGTCATTTTTAATCCTTCATTATTAGCCGTCCTCTTTGTCTTGTTGTCTAATTACGTCATTGCATGCGTCTTTCTGCATTATTTTGTTCTTGTCTTCTTGTTCAATTGCGTCATTGCATACGTCTTGCCGCATTATTCTTTTCTTGGTGCTACATTGGTCCTCTCTGTCGTCACTGCTTACTTCATTTCGTTGTCTCTTTCCGAAGAAATGTTCTTGTTTTCAGGCTTGTGGTGGATTTCTCTACTGCTTTCTTCCAGATACTCTTGACTTCTTCTGAGCATTCAAAATTGTATGTGTCAAATTTCTGAATTAGTCCTGCTAAATTTCCTGATCTGAATCCTGGAGTGTTCAATTGCTCAATCATTACAATTTCTTCATTTCCGAAAAAGATTCCTGCGCCTTGGTTGTATAGTCTTTTCATCTGTTCATGGACAGCACGTATTCCCATTGCTCTTTTGAAGTGGATGTATTTGTCATTAAAGATTTCTGTTTTGGGGGTTCCATAGTCTTGAGGATAACTTTCTGGTTTAGTGATTTCTTCTGCAATAGCAAGATGGTAGGAAGAGTGTTTGACTTCTGGACTAATAGAAAATATTTTTAGTTTCTGGGTTTTTGGTCTTATGTTTAGGCCTTCAAGTAGTACAGGTAATTTGGATATTTCGGTTCGTAAAGGGGACAGGAAAATAGTTCTGATAAAACCGAATTTGAAACAGTTTGAAACAAAGTTCGGGTCGCAGCCTGGTAAAATAGTTACTTGTGGATGTAGGGATTTGGTGAATTCTGTGTAAAATGATGATTCTTGTCTGGGTAAGGAGTATATGTAGCTGCTCAGGGTATGGTATTCTGCTAAAAAGTTTCTTGTTTCAGGGCTAATGGGTGTTGGTTGAGGAATATTGTCGCAAAAATACTTCTTAGTTTCTGCAATGTTTTTCGACGAGGTCGAAGGTCTTGCATCCCCAGATTGTTTTGCTTGTTTGTCCTCTTTTGGAACAGGATTAGCTTTCCCTTCCTGGTTTGAAACACCAGTATTTAGTTCTTCAGGGGTATAAAAGTATTCTTCCATAGTAGTTAGTAATCCCTGCAAACATTTGTTACATTCATATATATCGTCATTGATAGTCTTATGTTCGTCCATAAAGCTTCCAACAATCAACTGTTGTAGCTTTAGTTGTCTGTCCATAGTCGACTGGAGTAGTTTTTGTAGTCGATCTATTTCATTGTAAATGTGGTCAGTCAGACCAGCATCATCTCATTGTTCATTGTTCTCCATATTCAGGGTTCCTGCTCAAAAAAATCAGCTAGATAATTTTCAGTCCCTTTAATATATTCAACAGTAAAGTCGTACATTGACAAGAAAGTCTGATATCTTATTATTCTTCTATATTGGGGTTTATTTGGAACTTTATTGTAAATTAAAGGTTTTACTTGTGTATTGTCAGTTAATACTTTAAACTTTCTACTTAATAACCAAAATGAAAATTTATCTATTGATTTAATCACTGCAAGTAATTCTTTTTCATTTGTACTATAGTTTATGGCTGCTCCTTGTAATGTTCCGGATGCATATCTACAAATTTCACCAGTATCGGTTTTTAATAATCCTGCCCAATGGTAGTCCGAGCTATCGGTTTGTACTATTAAATTATCTTTTTCGTCAGGTAATCTTAACGGTGGTAATTTGGAGCATTCTTCTTTTAATTGTTTAACAATTTCAGTATGTTGATCATTCCATCCTATCTTATTATTTTTTCTTATCAATTTTCTTAGATCATTTGTCTTTTTTGCTAAATTTGATATAAATCCTTCTGCATAATTTAGAATTCCAAGAAATCTTTGTATGTTTAATTTATTCCTAAGTTCATCAGGCATTTTAACAAGTTTTGTACTTATATGTGGTTGCATTTTAATTCCAAGTTTGTTCAATATTAGACCCAAAAATTCTATTTCATCTTTGAATATTTCTGCTTTCTTTTCTGATAAAATTAATCCATGATCTTTACAAAGTTTTGCAAATATATCTAAATGTTTTTTATGTTCTTCTATAGTGTTTGAGGCTATTAGTATATCATCTACGTATACAAATATAAAGTTACTAAATTTTTTAAATGTTTTATCCATTTTTCTTTGAAATATTTGTGGTCCATTTTTTATTCCAAACGGCATAACCTTCCATTCATAGTGTCCTTGTGGTGTACTAAAGGCTGTGTATTTTATACTTTCTGGATGCATTTTAATTTGCCAAAATCCATTTTTACAATCAAATTTTGAATAAATAGTTCTACCTCTAGCTAATCCTATTAGATTTTCTTTGTTAGGTAGAAAGTATCCATCAAATATCATGTTTTTGTTTAGTTCCTTATAGTTTATTACTAACCTTGGTTTCTTTCTTATTTGTTCGCTACGATTTCTAACCAAGAAAGCTTGACTATTATGTTCTGCTATAGATTCTTGAATAAGGTCTAATTCTAACAATTCATTTATTTGTTTTCGAAGTTCTTCAATATCTTCTTGATTATGCATCATCGGTTGAGTTCTTATTATTATATCGTCGTTTTTCATTTTTAATTCTGCATATATTTTATTAAGATTCCATTTTTCAATTGGATTTTCTCCATAGTTTTCAGAGATGTATTTTATTGTCTCATGAAGTTCATATTTATCAAAATCTTCTGGCTTTTGAATTAGTACTTGTTTTTTAATTTTGTGAATTTTAAATTTTATGTAATAAGTAATTGGTTGTTTTATAATTTCTCCTTTTTCACCACGTTTCTGAAGCACTCTGTATGGTTTCCTTATTCTCGGAATAGTAATATAGTGGTTACATGCTGATCTAAGTTGAATATTATATCTATCTACTCTAAAGCTTTGAAATAAACTTGTAAAATCTGTCCCTAATAATACATCAATTGTTTTTACTGGGCTAACAAATACTTCTTGTATTGTAAATATTTTATTACCTAAAATTATTTGAACATCTTTAGCTATTTTATTAATAATTAAACTATGTCCAGTAGCTCCATGTACTTCTATTGGTCTTTTATTTACTTCCCATTCTTTTATTAAATGTTCTTGTATTAATGTGATTTCTGCTCCTGTATCTAATATAGCACATGTTGTTATATTTGTTTGTAGTATAGTTAACTCTAGGTATACTGTTGTTGGAAATCTAATTTCTTTCATATATATGCTTTTCCTATTACAAAAGCTTTTCCATTTTTTGTTTTTCCACTAAAAATTTCTCCTGTTATCGTATATTTGTTTAATGAGTCTAAAAACTCGTTGCCTAACAAGACATGATAGGTACTACTTGATGTTCCTTCTTCTTCTGCTACATAACATTTTACTTCTTCTATTAAGTCTGTGCCTAGTTTTATTGGTACTATTACTAATTCATTTACTCTTCTTACTTCTCCTTCAAAAGTAGCATATCTATACTCTGTTCCTATATGCTTTACTAATCCATTTATACATGTTTTTCCTATATGATTCTTACCAGCTCCAGTATCTACTAATATATTTGGTCCTTTTATCCAGTTTGTGCCATTATAGTATTCTATATTAATTCTCCATGTCTGGGCTTTTTGTTTACTTTTTTCGTATGGTATATCAATACTATGTCTTGGTTGATCAAGTATTAGATTTGTTCTTGGGCTATAGTCTATACTTTTTCTGCTACTCATTGTTCTTCCTATATAGGATAATTGTGGTCTCCTATTTTCTAATGGTTTTCCAATCTCTATTGTATTTTTCTTGTCCGCAAGATCAATTATCCAATCATCTTGTAACGTTGGATTATTCAATTCTGGTAAGGGCAAATACCAAATAAATACCCACCTACCCAAACTTATACCCACTTTAATACCTAATCAAAAAATTATTCCTTTAAACCCCCTAGAAAGATAAAACTTTGAAAAAATACCCATTTTACCCTTAAAACACAAAAAATGCTTAAAAATCATTATACTACCCTTAATCTTTAATAATAAACCTCTAGTAAATCATACATAACTAATAAAAATCTTTAAATAAACTTACAAAAGATACTAAATGAATCAAGAAGAAATAAATTCGTTAATATATGAATATGGACTATATTTACAAACTATGGAAGAAAGAATCGAAAATTGGAATGACATTGTTTATACTATGCTTATATTTTTAACTGAATATAATCAAAAGATATATCCCTATTCGGAAGAAAAAAGTTTTTGGGACAGAATAATTTTACTAAGAATAGGATCAGATAGTGAAAATTACGATGAAGAATTACCAGATAATTTAAGTAATTATGGTGAATACTATTTTTCTGATTAAATACAACCAGTAACACAAATTGGTATCAGAGCCAAGAACGATTAAATCTGAACATGAATAACCATAATAATAATGATTATATATTAAACTATCATATGTCAAGATTAAGATTAAATACTTCAGAACAACTATACCCAGAATATATTCCAACAGCAAGATATCCTTTAGATGAAAATCAAGAAATAGATTATCCACTAAGTATGATTAATCCAATCGATACTGAAAACTATATAATAAATAGGAATGATGAATATGCACAAAATAACACCGATAGCTTGATGATACAAGCAAGAATTGAAAGAGCATTTCTAAACAGAATAAGAGGATTAGAACCACAAATAAGACCACTTACAGAAATAAGAACCAACGATAATAGAAGATTTTTAACACCCACATTTAATCCTGATCATGAAATAAGCCAAAGAGAAATAGAAAATATGGATCAACAAATAGAAGAAAGAAAAACATACATAGACAGAAGAAGAAGAAGATTAAATAGATTACAAAACGATGAAGAATTTGGAATAAGACTAGGAAATAGAGGAAAAAGATTACTTTGGATAGGAAACTATATAATCGAAACGGAAGAATATAATGGTAATTTAATACAAATTATATCAAAAAGAGATGAAGAACAAGAGTTATTATCACAAGTCAAATTAACAATAATCAACAATGAAATTACAACTTACAGAATGTTTCCAGGATATATAATACATAACACCATGTTTACTAGAGCACCTTCACCCGAATTTTCAGATCAAGAATCAAATTATAGTGAAGACTAATAAAATGCCAGGAATAAAGTTAGAAAATGAAACATTAGAAAGACTGACTAATAAAATTCATGAAATAGAAAGACAACCACAAGATATAAGTACCATAATAATGAAACAAAAATTATTAAGAATAAAATTCAAGATTTCTAAAATGATAGATGAAAGAGAAGCATATGTAATTATACAAAAACATATAGATCCAGAAAAAGAAAAATCGGAATTAATAAAAGAATGGTATTTAAACGAATTAGAAATAATAGAAATAGAAGAATTAGAAAGGGAAACTGAAATAGATGAAGTAAACGACTTCATTAGAAACATAAGAAATATTAGAAGATGAGTTATCTAGAAGATTTAGAAACAATAAAAGATGGAATTGAACTAATAAAAGAACTAATGATAAGTCTAGATACAAGACTCTACAATATAGAAAGATACATAGACAAAACAATAATTAAAACTCCACAAAAGCAAGTAGAATTAGAAAAGTCACTCCCACTACCGAAATGGGAAAAGACACCAGAACCAGGAAGTCTCGATCATAGAGTAATGATGAAAGAAATAGAAAAACTAAACAAACAAAACAAAATTAGAATTCTTATAGACAAAGTAGAAAAATTAAAAAAGATAAATGAAGAATTAAAGGAAGATAAATTAGAAAGTAGAGAAGATAAAGAAGAAACAGAATGAATACAAGTATAGAAGACTTAATAAATGAATTAAGTAGTGATTTAGAACGACTAAATTTAGAACCAATATATACAGGAACATTTTCAGAAACAGAATTAGAAACTGATGAAAGCGATTTGGAAGATCAACATAAAGTCTTTATGAATAATCATAGATTATATTTACCATCATCAGAAGTAGTTGGAGAAACTAGCACTACCTTGCCAAGAGAAGGAGTAACAGGAACTATACCAATGGAAGTAGATCAAACTACAAATAGACAAAATGTAGACAATTATCAAAGTAGATTACAAAATTTACCTTCAAGAAATTTTCCAATAAGAAAAACAACCTCTAAAAAAGAAATTTGGAAATACAATGAAGATTTTGAGCTAAAGGAAACAAGAATAGGAAATGTGAGACCAGGAGATGCAATATTCCTAAACCTGGATTGTCTTAAACAGCCAAGTCTAGAATTAGAAAAATGGAAACAGATAATAAGAATACATTTAATGTCAGAAGAAAGTACGTCAAGAGCAAAAACATTAAAAATATGGAATTTAGTCCAAGGAAATGTGGCACAATTCCTTGCAGGAATTTCTTCAAATACAAAACAAACTTATATGAATACAATTACTCAAGGATTTGGACAAGATGTTACCACAGGAATAGAGGAATTTATCAATATCATACAAGAAGAATTCCTAGGAGTACAGAGCTTAGATAACAATGCTATAATAGAAGAACGAGATCAAGCGTTACTAAGATTAAATAAAATAAGACTAAGAGATTTATGCTTTTTTGATCAATTCTCTGAACAGTTTAAAAGCTACTATTATACAGCTTATACAAGCTCACAAAATAATGAACACACCATGAACTCTATATTTTCAAAACTACCATCACCATGGGATGAATATATGTGGAAAACATGGATTCAAAATAAAAATGACTATCCGAATAATTTAGGAAGCCGAATAAGATTAATAAGACAGGTAATAACTGAGTTATGTTACCAAAGAAAAATATTAGACCACACTAAAATATATAATAAAGCTGCTGATTTATGCTGCCAAGAAAATGCAGAAAATTTTGAATGGGGAAAAAATAAATCATACAGAAAAAATAAGAGATTTAAAAAATTTAAACCAATAAAAAGAAAATTTAAGAAAGGAAAAAGATTTAAAATCTTTAATAAGAAAAAATTCTTTAAGCCAAAATTTGGAAGAAAATATTATAAAAGAAGAAATGATAAAAGACAAAATAAAAAGAATCCAACCACATGTAAATGTTATAACTGTGGAGAAATAGGACACTTTGCAAGTGATTGTACAAAACCAAAGAAAAAACAAGTAAGATTTATGGAATATGATATTATAAATGAACAAATATTCAAAGAAATAGAATCAGATCTAGAAAGTATAAGTGAACCAGAATCAGGAGAAGAGATATATGAAGTAAAATTCTCTGAAGTAGAAAATGAATAAAGATAAAGAAATAATCACAGAAGAACAAGAGGAAACAAAAGAAATAGAATATGTAGAACAATATGAAGGACAAAGAGGATATGCAATAAAAGCTATCTTAAGTCCAGAACAAATTAATAAAATACAAGGATTAGATCTAAAACATGGATTCAAGCATACAAATTTTAATATACTATCAAGAACATTCTCAAGAAATAATATAGTAATTCATGAATATCATGAACTAGAAAAAACGGTAGATGTATGTAACACTAATACTACTCTAAAACTGCACCTTTTAACAAAAGATATAATAAATAAAGGACTAGAAAAATTAAGTAGAAAGAAAACAGAGAAAATACAATACGTACATTTAGCAGGAGTAAAGATTCTAATAAAATCTTTATTTAGAAGTGGAATAGACTTACCAGTAACAATAAGCCTACATGATTCAAGATTATTAAATCCACAAGACTCACACTTAGGAACTATTAATGGAAACTTAATTTACCAAAAACTATTATTTACATGTTACCCAAACTATTGTGTATCTTTACAAGATCAAAATATAGACGAAACATTAACCCTATACATAAAAGTACATAGGAATGATGTAATGAAAAATGAAAGTAAAATATTTACAGTACATTATAGTGCTTTTTATAGCTACCTAAATAGCAATAGACTAAAACCTTATGATGATAAAAAGACAATAGAAATACACGAAGCATGTAGAGATACAATAGCAGATCTAATATTACCAGAATTGAATAATCCAACGTTACAAGATGATTGGATAATTGATCTTGCGGACAAGAAAAATACAATAGAGATTGGAAAACCATTAGAAAATAGGAGACCACAATTATCCTATATAGGAAGAACAATGAGTAGCAGAAAAAGTATAGACTATAGCCCAAGAACAAATCTAATACTTGATCAACCAAGACATAGTATTGATATACCATACGAAAAAAGTAAACAAAAAGCCCAGACATGGAGAATTAATATAGAATACTATAATGGCACAAACTGGATAAAAGGACCAAATATATTAGTAGATACTGGAGCTGGTAAGAATCATATAGGAAAAACATGTATAAATGGATTAGTAAAGCATATAGGAACAGAGTATAGATATGCTACTTTTGAAGGAGAAGTAAGAAGAGTAAATGAATTAGTAATAGTACCAATAAAACTAGGCACAGACTTAATAGAAGAAGTAAAATGTTATGTAGCAGAAGAAGAAGGAACATCAAGTAGTACCTATCATGTCTTGTTAGGCAACGAGTTTTTAGACTCATTAAACAAATATACGATAACAGGAGAAATTTTTAGTGGAAAAACAAAAAATGGAAAAGCTTTTGTAATAGGAAAAGCATATATATGAAAGAAATTAGATTTCCAACAACAGTATACCTAGAGTTAACTATACTACAAACAAATATAACAACATGTGCTATATTAGATACAGGAGCAGAAATCACATTAATACAAGAACATTTAATAAAAGAATGGGAAGTAAATAAAAGACCAATAGAAGTACATGGAGCTACTGGACATAGTTTAATTATTAATAAAATAGCTAAAGATGTTCAAATAATTTTAGGTAATAAAATATTTACAATACAAGAAGTATTTGTTAGCCCAGTAAAAACAATTGATGTATTATTAGGGACAGATTTTACAAGTTTATTTCAAAGCTTTAGAGTAGATAGATATAATATTCAACTTAGATCAGCATGTAACCACTATATTACTATTCCGAGAATAAGGAAACCATACAGAGTGCTTCAGAAACGTGGTGAAAAAGGAGAAATTATAAAACAACCAATTACTTATTACATAAAATTTAAAATTCACAAAATTAAAAAACAAGTACTAATTCAAAAGCCAGAAGATTTTGATAAATATGAACTTCATGAGACAATAAAATACATCTCTGAAAACTATGGAGAAAATCCAATTGAAAAATGGAATCTTAATAAAATATATGCAGAATTAAAAATGAAAAACGACGATATAATAATAAGAACTCAACCGATGATGCATAATCAAGAAGATATTGAAGAACTTCGAAAACAAATAAATGAATTGTTAGAATTAGACCTTATTCAAGAATCTATAGCAGAACATAATAGTCAAGCTTTCTTGGTTAGAAATCGTAGCGAACAAATAAGAAAGAAACCAAGGTTAGTAATAAACTATAAGGAACTAAACAAAAACATGATATTTGATGGATACTTTCTACCTAACAAAGAAAATCTAATAGGATTAGCTAGAGGTAGAACTATTTATTCAAAATTTGATTGTAAAAATGGATTTTGGCAAATTAAAATGCATCCAGAAAGTATAAAATACACAGCCTTTAGTACACCACAAGGACACTATGAATGGAAGGTTATGCCGTTTGGAATAAAAAATGGACCACAAATATTTCAAAGAAAAATGGATAAAACATTTAAAAAATTTAGTAACTTTATATTTGTATACGTAGATGATATACTAATAGCCTCAAACACTATAGAAGAACATAAAAAACATTTAGATATATTTGCAAAACTTTGTAAAGATCATGGATTAATTTTATCAGAAAAGAAAGCAGAAATATTCAAAGATGAAATAGAATTTTGGGGAAATTATAGATAAATACCTCTCATCCTAAGTTTATTACTTGTTCAGTACCTAGCACTATTTTTCTTCCTTTTCACTACCTAATTTTGTCTCTATATGTAAAGATTGTCAAATATGCCCCTGGTCAAGTTTAGTACTTTTGTCTTATAAGTATTGTACATATTATCAAGCAGTTTAGTATATGTGGAATTAAAAGACTTGTATATCTCTTTAGTAATTGTTGTACAATTTTCAAACATTACTTTATAGATTTTATTTATGATCTTAAACAGAGAACGTAATTAATCAAAATATATGCCATGATCATTCACAGTATTTATCATTCAAAGTAAAATTTCTGGGTCTACCTCGCTTCCGTAGTATAAGCTTTGTGGTTGAAACTTTCTGATCGAGTCCTTCAACGAGTAACCTTCTTTCCTCGTCTGCTATCCTTCTTTCAGGCCTCCTGCCTTACTCTGGTATGCATGACCTTTCGGAAATCACTGTATCGATGACACGACTCTCAACATATGTTTAACTCACTCACATATATTTAGAATTTTGGTAGACTTTTAGAAAAATATACTCGAAGATATTACTGGAATGATCAGGCTATTGTACTTAGCCTATCATCTTTTTATTGAAAGCTTTAAAATCACTCATAGTTTTACATCAAAAGAGAGAACTAAAGATTACAAAGAAATGCAAGAGAAAGAATACTATGATAGGTATCTTCGCTTCTTCATCCTTCGTGAATCATTCCTCCTTTTATAGATGAAGTCTTGGGGATCATGTGGTTCAGAATTGATTTACGTGGCCTTATCTCCGTCCTTCCTTTTTCTTCCATTATTGAGATTCCATAGCTGTCATTTTTAATCCTTCATTATTAGCCGTCCTCTTTGTCTTGTTGTCTAATTACGTCATTGCATGCGTCTTTCTGCATTATTTTGTTCTTGTCTTCTTGTTCAATTGCGTCATTGCATACGTCTTGCCGCATTATTCTTTTCTTGGTGCTACATTGGTCCTCTCTGTCGTCACTGCTTACTTCATTTCGTTGTCTCTTTCCGAAGAAATGTTCTTGTTTTCAGGCTTGTGGTGGATTTCTCTACTGCTTTCTTCCAGATACTCTTGACTTCTTCTGAGCATTCAAAATTGTATGTGTCAAATTTCTGAATTAGTCCTGCTAAATTTCCTGATCTGAATCCTGGAGTGTTCAATTGGTCAATCATTACAATTTCTTCATTTCCGAAAAAGATTCCTGCGCCTTGGTTGTATAGTCTTTTCATCTGTTCATGGACAGCACGTATTCCCATTGCTCTTTTGAAGTGGATGTATTTGTCATTAAAGATTTCTGTTTTGGGGGTTCCATAGTCTTGAGGATAACTTTCTGGTTTAGTGATTTCTTCTGCAATAGCAAGATGGTAGGAAGAGTGTTTGACTTCTGGACTAATAGAAAATATTTTTAGTTTCTGGGTTTTTGGTCTTATGTTTAGGCCTTCAAGTAGTACAGGTAATTTGGATATTTCGGTTCGTAAAGGGGACAGGAAAATAGTTCTGATAAAACCGAATTTGAAACAGTTTGAAACAAAGTTCGGGTCGCAGCCTGGTAAAATAGTTACTTGTGGATGTAGGGATTTGGTGAATTCTGTGTAAAATGATGATTCTTGTCTGGGTAAGGAGTATATGTAGCTGCTCAGGGTATGGTATTCTGCTAAAAAGTTTCTTGTTTCAGGGCTAATGGGTGTTGGTTGAGGAATATTGTCGCAAAAATACTTCTTAGTTTCTGCAATGTTTTTCGACGAGGTCGAAGGTCTTGCATCCCCAGATTGTTTTGCTTGTTTGTCCTCTTTTGGAACAGGATTAGCTTTCCCTTCCTGGTTTGAAACACCAGTATTTAGTTCTTCAGGGGTATAAAAGTATTCTTCCATAGTAGTTAGTAATCCCTGCAAACATTTGTTACATTCATATATATCGTCATTGATAGTCTTATGTTCGTCCATAAAGCTTCCAACAATCAACTGTTGTAGCTTTAGTTGTCTGTCCATAGTCGACTGGAGTAGTTTTTGTAGTCGATCTATTTCATTGTAAATGTGGTCAGTCAGACCAGCATCATCCCATTGTTCATTGTTCTCCATATTCAGGGTTCCTACTCAAAAAATCAGCTAGATAATTTTCAGTCCCTTTAATATATTCAACAGTAAAGTCGTACATTGACAAGAAAGTCTGATATCTTATTATTCTTCTATATTGGGGTTTATTTGGAACTTTATTGTAAATTAAAGGTTTTACTTGTGTATTGTCAGTTAATACTTTAAACTTTCTACTTAATAACCAAAATGAAAATTTATCTATTGATTTAATCACTGCAAGTAATTCTTTTTCATTTGTACTATAGTTTATGGCTGCTCCTTGTAATGTTCCGGATGCATATCTACAAATTTCACCAGTATCGGTTTTTAATAATCCTGCCCAATGGTAGTCCGAGCTATCGGTTTGTACTATTAAATTATCTTTTTCGTCAGGTAATCTTAACGGTGGTAATTTGGAGCATTCTTCTTTTAATTGTTTAACAATTTCAGTATGTTGATCATTCCATCCTATCTTATTATTTTTTCTTATCAATTTTCTTAGATCATTTGTCTTTTTTGCTAAATTTGATATAAATCCTTCTGCATAATTTAGAATTCCAAGAAATCTTTGTATGTTTAATTTATTCCTAAGTTCATCAGGCATTTTAACAAGTTTTGTACTTATATGTGGTTGCATTTTAATTCCAAGTTTGTTCAATATTAGACCCAAAAATTCTATTTCATCTTTGAATATTTCTGCTTTCTTTTCTGATAAAATTAATCCATGATCTTTACAAAGTTTTGCAAATATATCTAAATGTTTTTTATGTTCTTCTATAGTGTTTGAGGCTATTAGTATATCATCTACGTATACAAATATAAAGTTACTAAATTTTTTAAATGTTTTATCCATTTTTCTTTGAAATATTTGTGGTCCATTTTTTATTCCAAACGGCATAACCTTCCATTCATAGTGTCCTTGTGGTGTACTAAAGGCTGTGTATTTTATACTTTCTGGATGCATTTTAATTTGCCAAAATCCATTTTTACAATCAAATTTTGAATAAATAGTTCTACCTCTAGCTAATCCTATTAGATTTTCTTTGTTAGGTAGAAAGTATCCATCAAATATCATGTTTTTGTTTAGTTCCTTATAGTTTATTACTAACCTTGGTTTCTTTCTTATTTGTTCGCTACGATTTCTAACCAAGAAAGCTTGACTATTATGTTCTGCTATAGATTCTTGAATAAGGTCTAATTCTAACAATTCATTTATTTGTTTTCGAAGTTCTTCAATATCTTCTTGATTATGCATCATCGGTTGAGTTCTTATTATTATATCGTCGTTTTTCATTTTTAATTCTGCATATATTTTATTAAGATTCCATTTTTCAATTGGATTTTCTCCATAGTTTTCAGAGATGTATTTTATTGTCTCATGAAGTTCATATTTATCAAAATCTTCTGGCTTTTGAATTAGTACTTGTTTTTTAATTTTGTGAATTTTAAATTTTATGTAATAAGTAATTGGTTGTTTTATAATTTCTCCTTTTTCACCACGTTTCTGAAGCACTCTGTATGGTTTCCTTATTCTCGGAATAGTAATATAGTGGTTACATGCTGATCTAAGTTGAATATTATATCTATCTACTCTAAAGCTTTGAAATAAACTTGTAAAATCTGTCCCTAATAATACATCAATTGTTTTTACTGGGCTAACAAATACTTCTTGTATTGTAAATATTTTATTACCTAAAATTATTTGAACATCTTTAGCTATTTTATTAATAATTAAACTATGTCCCGTAGCTCCATGTACTTCTATTGGTCTTTTATTTACTTCCCATTCTTTTATTAAATGTTCTTGTATTAATGTGATTTCTGCTCCTGTATCTAATATAGCACATGTTGTTATATTTGTTTGTAGTATAGTTAACTCTAGGTATACTGTTGTTGGAAATCTAATTTCTTTCATATATATGCTTTTCCTATTACAAAAGCTTTTCCATTTTTTGTTTTTCCACTAAAAATTTCTCCTGTTATCGTATATTTGTTTAATGAGTCTAAAAACTCGTTGCCTAACAAGACATGATAGGTACTACTTGATGTTCCTTCTTCTTCTGCTACATAACATTTTACTTCTTCTATTAAGTCTGTGCCTAGTTTTATTGGTACTATTACTAATTCATTTACTCTTCTTACTTCTCCTTCAAAAGTAGCATATCTATACTCTGTTCCTATATGCTTTACTAATCCATTTATACATGTTTTTCCTATATGATTCTTACCAGCTCCAGTATCTACTAATATATATGGTCCTTTTATCCAGTTTGTGCCATTATAGTATTCTATATTAATTCTCCATGTCTGGGCTTTTTGTTTACTTTTTTCGTATGGTATATCAATACTATGTCTTGGTTGATCAAGTATTAGATTTGTTCTTGGGCTATAGTCTATACTTTTTCTGCTACTCATTGTTCTTCCTATATAGGATAATTGTGGTCTCCTATTTTCTAATGGTTTTCCAATCTCTATTGTATTTTTCTTGTCCGCAAGATCAATTATCCAATCATCTTGTAACGTTGGATTATTCAATTCTGGTAATATTAGATCTGCTATTGTATCTCTACATGCTTCGTGTATTTCTATTGTCTTTTTATCATCATAAGGTTTTAGTCTATTGCTATTTAGGTAGCTATAAAAAGCACTATAATGTACTGTAAATATTTTACTTTCATTTTTCATTACATCATTCCTATGTACTTTTATGTATAGGGTTAATGTTTCGTCTATATTTTGATCTTGTAAAGATACACAATAGTTTGGGTAACATGTAAATAATAGTTTTTGGTAAATTAAGTTTCCATTAATAGTTCCTAAGTGTGAGTCTTGTGGATTTAATAATCTTGAATCATGTAGGCTTATTGTTACTGGTAAGTCTATTCCACTTCTAAATAAAGATTTTATTAGAATCTTTACTCCTGCTAAATGTACGTATTGTATTTTCTCTGTTTTCTTTCTACTTAATTTTTCTAGTCCTTTATTTATTATATCTTTTGTTAAAAGGTGCAGTTTTAGAGTAGTATTAGTGTTACATACATCTACCGTTTTTTCTAGTTCATGATATTCATGAATTACTATATTATTTCTTGAGAATGTTCTTGATAGTATATTAAAATTTGTATGCTTGAATCCATGTTTTAGATCTAATCCTTGTATTTTATTAATTTGTTCTGGACTTAAGATAGCTTTTATTGCATATCCTCTTTGTCCTTCATATTGTTCTACATATTCTATTTCTTTTGTTTCCTCTTGTTCTTCTGTGATTATTTCTTTATCTTTATTCATTTTCTACTTCAGAGAATTTTACTTCATATATCTCTTCTCCTGATTCTGGTTCACTTATACTTTCTAGATCTGATTCTATTTCTTTGAATATTTGTTCATTTATAATATCATATTCCATAAATCTTACTTGTTTTTTCTTTGGTTTTGTACAATCACTTGCAAAGTGTCCTATTTCTCCACAGTTATAACATTTACATGTGGTTGGATTCTTTTTATTTTGTCTTTTATCATTTCTTCTTTTATAATATTTTCTTCCAAATTTTGGCTTAAAGAATTTTTTCTTATTAAAGATTTTAAATCTTTTTCCTTTCTTAAATTTTCTTTTTATTGGTTTAAATTTTTTAAATCTCTTATTTTTTCTGTATGATTTATTTTTTCCCCATTCAAAATTTTCTGCATTTTCTTGGCAGCATAAATCAGCAGCTTTATTATATATTTTAGTGTGGTCTAATATTTTTCTTTGGTAACATAACTCAGTTATTACCTGTCTTATTAATCTTATTCGGCTTCCTAAATTATTCGGATAGTCATTTTTATTTTGAATCCATGTTTTCCACATATATTCATCCCATGGTGATGGTAGTTTTGAAAATATAGAGTTCATGGTGTGTTCATTATTTTGTGAGCTTGTATAAGCTGTATAATAGTAGCTTTTAAACTGTTCAGAGAATTGATCAAAAAAGCATAAATCTCTTAGTCTTATTTTATTTAATCTTAGTAACGCTTGATCTCGTTCTTCTATTATAGCATTGTTATCTAAGCTCTGTACTCCTAGGAATTCTTCTTGTATGATATTGATAAATTCCTCTATTCCTGTGGTAACATCTTGTCCAAATCCTTGAGTAATTGTATTCATATAAGTTTGTTTTGTATTTGAAGAAATTCCTGCAAGGAATTGTGCCACATTTCCTTGGACTAAATTCCATATTTTTAATGTTTTTGCTCTTGACGTACTTTCTTCTGACATTAAATGTATTCTTATTATCTGTTTCCATTTTTCTAATTCTAGACTTGGCTGTTTAAGACAATCCAGGTTTAGGAATATTGCATCTCCTGGTCTCACATTTCCTATTCTTGTTTCCTTTAGCTCAAAATCTTCATTGTATTTCCAAATTTCTTTTTTAGAGGTTGTTTTTCTTATTGGAAAATTTCTTGAAGGTAAATTTTGTAATCTACTTTGATAATTGTCTACATTTTGTCTATTTGTAGTTTGATCTACTTCCATTGGTATAGTTCCTGTTACTCCTTCTCTTGGCAAGGTAGTGCTAGTTTCTCCAACTACTTCTGATGATGGTAAATATAATCTATGATTATTCATAAAGACTTTATGTTGATCTTCCAAATCGCTTTCATCAGTTTCTAATTCTGTTTCTGAAAATGTTCCTGTATATATTGGTTCTAAATTTAGTCGTTCTAAATCACTACTTAATTCATTTATTAAGTCTTCTATACTTGTATTCATTCTGTTTCTTCTTTATCTTCTCTACTTTCTAATTTATCTTCCTTTAATTCTTCATTTATCTTTTTTAATTTTTCTACTTTGTCTATAAGAAGTCTAATTTTGTTTTGTTTGTTTAGTTTTTATATTTCTTTCATCATTACTCTATGATCGAGACTTCCTGGTTCTGGTGTCTTTTCCCATTTCGGTAGTGGGAGTGACTTTTCTAATTCTACTTGCTTTTGTGGAGTTTTAATTATTGTTTTGTCTATGTATCTTTCTATATTGTAGAGTCTTGTATCTAGACTTATCATTAGTTCTTTTATTAGTTCAATTCCATCTTTTATTGTTTCTAAATCTTCTAGATAACTCATCTTCTAATATTTCTTATGTTTCTAATGAAGTCGTTTACTTCATCTATTTCAGTTTCCCTTTCTAATTCTTCTATTTCTATTATTTCTAATTCGTTTAAATACCATTCTTTTATTAATTCCGATTTTTCTTTTTCTGGATCTATATGTTTTTGTATAATTACATATGCTTCTCTTTCATCTATCATTTTAGAAATCTTGAATTTTATTCTTAATAATTTTTGTTTCATTATTATGGTACTTATATCTTGTGGTTGTCTTTCTATTTCATGAATTTTATTAGTCAGTCTTTCTAATGTTTCATTTTCTAACTTTATTCCTGGCATTTTATTAGTCTTCACTATAATTTGATTCTTGATCTGAAAATTCGGGTGAAGGTGCTCTAGTAAACATGGTGTTATGTATTATATATCCTGGAAACATTCTGTAAGTTGTAATTTCATTGTTGATTATTGTTAATTTGACTTGTGATAATAACTCTTGTTCTTCATCTCTTTTTGATATAATTTGTATTAAATTACCATTATATTCTTCCGTTTCGATTATATAGTTTCCTATCCAAAGTAATCTTTTTCCTCTATTTCCTAGTCTTATTCCAAATTCTTCATCGTTTTGTAATCTATTTAATCTTCTTCTTCTTCTGTCTATGTATGTTTTTCTTTCTTCTATTTGTTGATCCATATTTTCTATTTCTCTTTGGCTTATTTCATGATCAGGATTAAATGTGGGTGTTAAAAATCTTCTATTATCGTTGGTTCTTATTTCTGTAAGTGGTCTTATTTGTGGTTCTAATCCTCTTATTCTGTTTAGAAATGCTCTTTCAATTCTTGCTTGTATCATCAAGCTATCGGTGTTATTTTGTGCATATTCATCATTCCTATTTATTATATAGTTTTCAGTATCGATTGGATTAATCATACTTAGTGGATAATCTATTTCTTGATTTTCATCTAAAGGATATCTTGCTGTTGGAATATATTCTGGGTATAGTTGTTCTGAAGTATTTAATCTTAATCTTGACATATGATAGTTTAATATATAATCATTATTATTATGGTTATTCATGTTCAGATTTAATCGTTCTTGGCTCTGATACCAATTTGTGTTACTGGTTGTATTTAATCAGAAAAATAGTATTCACCATAATTACTTAAATTATCTGGTAATTCTTCATCGTAATTTTCACTATCTGATCCCATTCTTAGTAAAATTATTCTGTCCCAAAAACTTTTTTCTTCCGAATAGGGATATATCTTTTGATTATATTCAGTTAAAAATATAAGCATAGTATAAACAATGTCATTCCAATTTTCGATTCTTTCTTCCATAGTTTGTAAATATAGTCCATATTCATATATTAACGAATTTATTTCTTCTTGATTCATTTAGTATCTTTTGTAAGTTTATTTAAAGATTTTTATTAGTTATGTATGATTTACTAGAGGTTTATTATTAAAGATTAAGGGTAGTATAATGATTTTTAAGCATTTTTTGTGTTTTAAGGGTAAAATGGGTATTTTTTCAAAGTTTTATCTTTCTAGGGGGTTTAAAGGAATAATTTTTTGATTAGGTATTAAAGTGGGTATAAGTTTGGGTAGGTGGGTATTTATTTGGTATTTGCCCTAGAATTTTTGGGTCTAATATTGAACAAACTTGGAATTAAAATGCAACCACATATAAGTACAAAACTTGTTAAAATGCCTGATGAACTTAGGAATAAATTAAACATACAAAGATTTCTTGGAATTCTAAATTATGCAGAAGGATTTATATCAAATTTAGCAAAAAAGACAAATGATCTAAGAAAATTGATAAGAAAAAATAATAAGATAGGATGGAATGATCAACATACTGAAATTGTTAAACAATTAAAAGAAGAATGCTCCAAATTACCACCGTTAAGATTACCTGACGAAAAAGATAATTTAATAGTACAAACCGATAGCTCGGACTACCATTGGGCAGGATTATTAAAAACCGATACTGGTGAAATTTGTAGATATGCATCCGGAACATTACAAGGAGCAGCCATAAACTATAGTACAAATGAAAAAGAATTACTTGCAGTGATTAAATCAATAGATAAATTTTCATTTTGGTTATTAAGTAGAAAGTTTAAAGTATTAACTGACAATACACAAGTAAAACCTTTAATTTACAATAAAGTTCCAAATAAACCCCAATATAGAAGAATAATAAGATATCAGACTTTCTTGTCAATGTACGACTTTACTGTTGAATATATTAAAGGGACTGAAAATTATCTAGCTGATTTTTTGAGCAGGAACCCTGAATATGGAGAACAATGAACAATGGGATGATGCTGGTCTGACTGACCACATTTACAATGAAATAGATCGACTACAAAAACTACTCCAGTCGACTATGGACAGACAACTAAAGCTACAACAGTTGATTGTTGGAAGCTTTATGGACGAACATAAGACTATCAATGACGATATATATGAATGTAACAAATGTTTGCAGGGATTACTAACTACTATGGAAGAATACTTTTATACCCCTGAAGAACTAAATACTGGTGTTTCAAACCAGGAAGGGAAAGCTAATCCTGTTCCAAAAGAGGACAAACAAGCAAAACAATCTGGGGATGCAAGACCTTCGACCTCGTCGAAAAACATTGCAGAAACTAAGAAGTATTTTTGCGACAATATTCCTCAACCAACACCCATTAGCCCTGAAACAAGAAACTTTTTAGCAGAATACCATACCCTGAGCAGCTACATATACTCCTTACCCAGACAAGAATCATCATTTTACACAGAATTCACCAAATCCCTACATCCACAAGTAACTATTTTACCAGGCTGCGACCCGAACTTTGTTTCAAACTGTTTCAAATTCGGTTTTATCAGAACTATTTTCCTGTCCCCTTTACGAACCGAAATATCCAAATTACCTGTACTACTTGAAGGCCTAAACATAAGACCAAAAACCCAGAAACTAAAAATATTTTCTATTAGTCCAGAAGTCAAACACTCTTCCTACCATCTTGCTATTGCAGAAGAAATCACTAAACCAGAAAGTTATCCTCAAGACTATGGAACCCCCAAAACAGAAATCTTTAATGACAAATACATCCACTTCAAAAGAGCAATGGGAATACGTGCTGTCCATGAACAGATGAAAAGACTATACAACCAAGGCGCAGGAATCTTTTTCGGAAATGAAGAAATTGTAATGATTGAGCAATTGAACACTCCAGGATTCAGATCAGGAAATTTAGCAGGACTAATTCAGAAATTTGACACATACAATTTTGAATGCTCAGAAGAAGTCAAGAGTATCTGGAAGAAAGCAGTAGAGAAATCCACCACAAGCCTGAAAACAAGAACATTTCTTCGGAAAGAGACAACGAAATGAAGTAAGCAGTGACGACAGAGAGGACCAATGTAGCACCAAGAAAAGAATAATGCGGCAAGACGTATGCAATGACGCAATTGAACAAGAAGACAAGAACAAAATAATGCAGAAAGACGCATGCAATGACGTAATTAGACAACAAGACAAAGAGGACGGCTAATAATGAAGGATTAAAAATGACAGCTATGGAATCTCAATAATGGAAGAAAAAGGAAGGACGGAGATAAGGCCACGTAAATCAATTCTGAACCACATGATCCCCAAGACTTCATCTATAAAAGGAGGAATGATTCACGAAGGATGCAGAAGCGAAGATACCTATCATAGTATTCTTTCTCTTGCATTTCTTTGTAATCTTTAGTTCTCTCTTTTGATGTAAAACTATGAGTGATTTTAAAGCTTTCAATAAAAAGATGATAGGCTAAGTACAATAGCCTGATCATTCCAGTAATATCTTCGAGTATATTTTTCTAAAAGTCTACCAAAATTCTAAATATATGTGAGTGAGTTAAACATATGTTGAGAGTCGTGTCATCGATACAGTGATTTCCGAAAGGTCATGCATACCAGAGTAAGGCAGGAGGCCTGAAAGAAGGATAGCAGACGAGGAAAGAAGGTTACTCGTTGAAGGACTCGATCAGAAAGTTTCAACCACAAAGCTTATACTACGGAAGCGAGGTAGACCCAGAAATTTTACTTTGAATGATAAATACTGTGAATGATCATGGCATATATTTTGATTAATTACGTTCTCTGTTTAAGATCATAAATAAAATCTATAAAGTAATGTTTGAAAATTGTACAACAATTACTAAAGAGATATACAAGTCTTTTAATTCCACATATACTAAACTGCTTGATAATATGTACAATACTTATAAGACAAAAGTACTAAACTTGACCAGGGGCATATTTGACAATCTTTACATATAGAGACAAAATTAGGTAGTGAAAAGGAAGAAAAATAGTGCTAGGTACTGAACAAGTAATAAACTTAGGATGAGAGGTATTTATCTATAATTTCCCCTTCTGGTAATATTAGATCTGCTATTGTATCTCTACATGCTTCGTGTATTTCTATTGTCTTTTTATCATCATAAGGTTTTAGTCTATTGCTATTTAGGTAGCTATAAAAAGCACTATAATGTACTGTAAATATTTTACTTTCATTTTTCATTACATCATTCCTATGTACTTTTATGTATAGGGTTAATGTTTCGTCTATATTTTGATCTTGTAAAGATACACAATAGTTTGGGTAACATGTAAATAATAGTTTTTGGTAAATTAAGTTTCCATTAATAGTTCCTAAGTGTGAGTCTTGTGGATTTAATAATCTTGAATCATGTAGGCTTATTGTTACTGGTAAGTCTATTCCACTTCTAAATAAAGATTTTATTAGAATCTTTACTCCTGCTAAATGTACGTATTGTATTTTCTCTGTTTTCTTTCTACTTAATTTTTCTAGTCCTTTATTTATTATATCTTTTGTTAAAAGGTGCAGTTTTAGAGTAGTATTAGTGTTACATACATCTACCGTTTTTTCTAGTTCATGATATTCATGAATTACTATATTATTTCTTGAGAATGTTCTTGATAGTATATTAAAATTTGTATGCTTGAATCCATGTTTTAGATCTAATCCTTGTATTTTATTAATTTGTTCTGGACTTAAGATAGCTTTTATTGCATATCCTCTTTGTCCTTCATATTGTTCTACATATTCTATTTCTTTTGTTTCCTCTTGTTCTTCTGTGATTATTTCTTTATCTTTATTCATTTTCTACTTCAGAGAATTTTACTTCATATATCTCTTCTCCTGATTCTGGTTCACTTATACTTTCTAGATCTGATTCTATTTCTTTGAATATTTGTTCATTTATAATATCATATTCCATAAATCTTACTTGTTTTTTCTTTGGTTTTGTACAATCACTTGCAAAGTGTCCTATTTCTCCACAGTTATAACATTTACATGTGGTTGGATTCTTTTTATTTTGTCTTTTATCATTTCTTCTTTTATAATATTTTCTTCCAAATTTTGGCTTAAAGAATTTTTTCTTATTAAAGATTTTAAATCTTTTTCCTTTCTTAAATTTTCTTTTTATTGGTTTAAATTTTTTAAATCTCTTATTTTTTCTGTATGATTTATTTTTTCCCCATTCAAAATTTTCTGCATTTTCTTGGCAGCATAAATCAGCAGCTTTATTATATATTTTAGTGTGGTCTAATATTTTTCTTTGGTAACATAACTCAGTTATTACCTGTCTTATTAATCTTATTCGGCTTCCTAAATTATTCGGATAGTCATTTTTATTTTGAATCCATGTTTTCCACATATATTCATCCCATGGTGATGGTAGTTTTGAAAATATAGAGTTCATGGTGTGTTCATTATTTTGTGAGCTTGTATAAGCTGTATAATAGTAGCTTTTAAACTGTTCAGAGAATTGATCAAAAAAGCATAAATCTCTTAGTCTTATTTTATTTAATCTTAGTAACGCTTGATCTCGTTCTTCTATTATAGCATTGTTATCTAAGCTCTGTACTCCTAGGAATTCTTCTTGTATGATATTGATAAATTCCTCTATTCCTGTGGTAACATCTTGTCCAAATCCTTGAGTAATTGTATTCATATAAGTTTGTTTTGTATTTGAAGAAATTCCTGCAAGGAATTGTGCCACATTTCCTTGGACTAAATTCCATATTTTTAATGTTTTTGCTCTTGACGTACTTTCTTCTGACATTAAATGTATTCTTATTATCTGTTTCCATTTTTCTAATTCTAGACTTGGCTGTTTAAGACAATCCAGGTTTAGGAATATTGCATCTCCTGGTCTCACATTTCCTATTCTTGTTTCCTTTAGCTCAAAATCTTCATTGTATTTCCAAATTTCTTTTTTAGAGGTTGTTTTTCTTATTGGAAAATTTCTTGAAGGTAAATTTTGTAATCTACTTTGATAATTGTCTACATTTTGTCTATTTGTAGCTTGATCTACTTCCATTGGTATAGTTCCTGTTACTCCTTCTCTTGGCAAGGTAGTGCTAGTTTCTCCAACTACTTCTGATGATGGTAAATATAATCTATGATTATTCATAAAGACTTTATGTTGATCTTCCAAATCGCTTTCATCAGTTTCTAATTCTGTTTCTGAAAATGTTCCTGTATATATTGGTTCTAAATTTAGTCGTTCTAAATCACTACTTAATTCATTTATTAAGTCTTCTATACTTGTATTCATTCTGTTTCTTCTTTATCTTCTCTACTTTCTAATTTATCTTCCTTTAATTCTTCATTTATCTTTTTTAATTTTTCTACTTTGTCTATAAGAATTCTAATTTTGTTTTGTTTGTTTAGTTTTTCTATTTCTTTCATCATTACTCTATGATCGAGACTTCCTGGTTCTGGTGTCTTTTCCCATTTCGGTAGTGGGAGTGACTTTTCTAATTCTACTTGCTTTTGTGGAGTTTTAATTATTGTTTTGTCTATGTATCTTTCTATATTGTAGAGTCTTGTATCTAGACTTATCATTAGTTCTTTTATTAGTTCAATTCCATCTTTTATTGTTTCTAAATCTTCTAGATAACTCATCTTCTAATATTTCTTATGTTTCTAATGAAGTCGTTTACTTCATCTATTTCAGTTTCCCTTTCTAATTCTTCTATTTCTATTATTTCTAATTCGTTTAAATACCATTCTTTTATTAATTCCGATTTTTCTTTTTCTGGATCTATATGTTTTTGTATAATTACATATGCTTCTCTTTCATCTATCATTTTAGAAATCTTGAATTTTATTCTTAATAATTTTTGTTTCATTATTATGGTACTTATATCTTGTGGTTGTCTTTCTATTTCATGAATTTTATTAGTCAGTCTTTCTAATGTTTCATTTTCTAACTTTATTCCTGGCATTTTATTAGTCTTCACTATAATTTGATTCTTGATCTGAAAATTCGGGTGAAGGTGCTCTAGTAAACATGGTGTTATGTATTATATATCCTGGAAACATTCTGTAAGTTGTAATTTCATTGTTGATTATTGTTAATTTGACTTGTGATAATAACTCTTGTTCTTCATCTCTTTTTGATATAATTTGTATTAAATTACCATTATATTCTTCCGTTTCGATTATATAGTTTCCTATCCAAAGTAATCTTTTTCCTCTATTTCCTAGTCTTATTCCAAATTCTTCATCGTTTTGTAATCTATTTAATCTTCTTCTTCTTCTGTCTATGTATGTTTTTCTTTCTTCTATTTGTTGATCCATATTTTCTATTTCTCTTTGGCTTATTTCATGATCAGGATTAAATGTGGGTGTTAAAAATCTTCTATTATCGTTGGTTCTTATTTCTGTAAGTGGTCTTATTTGTGGTTCTAATCCTCTTATTCTGTTTAGAAATGCTCTTTCAATTCTTGCTTGTATCATCAAGCTATCGGTGTTATTTTGTGCATATTCATCATTCCTATTTATTATATAGTTTTCAGTATCGATTGGATTAATCATACTTAGTGGATAATCTATTTCTTGATTTTCATCTAAAGGATATCTTGCTGTTGGAATATATTCTGGGTATAGTTGTTCTGAAGTATTTAATCTTAATCTTGACATATGATAGTTTAATATATAATCATTATTATTATGGTTATTCATGTTCAGATTTAATCGTTCTTGGCTCTGATACCAATTTGTGTTACTGGTTGTATTTAATCAGAAAAATAGTATTCACCATAATTACTTAAATTATCTGGTAATTCTTCATCGTAATTTTCACTATCTGATCCTATTCTTAGTAAAATTATTCTGTCCCAAAAACTTTTTTCTTCCGAATAGGGATATATCTTTTGATTATATTCAGTTAAAAATATAAGCATAGTATAAACAATGTCATTCCAATTTTCGATTCTTTCTTCCATAGTTTGTAAATATAGTCCATATTCATATATTAACGAATTTATTTCTTCTTGATTCATTTAGTATCTTTTGTAAGTTTATTTAAAGATTTTTATTAGTTATGTATGATTTACTAGAGGTTTATTATTAAAGATTAAGGGTAGTATAATGATTTTTAAGCATTTTTTGTGTTTTAAGGGTAAAATGGGTATTTTTTCAAAGTTTTATCTTTCTAGGGGGTTTAAAGGAATAATTTTTTGATTAGGTATTAAAGTGGGTATAAGTTTGGGTAGGTGGGTATTTATTTGGTATTTGCCCATAGATATATACTCCTACATATATATATATATAGATATATATATATATATACTCCTACATACATGGAGACATGGAGTAGTAAAAAGGACTTGAAATGTAACCTCTGTTAGTGAAGGTTTCTTTTCTTTTTTGGAAAATTTTAAATTGAATGACATTGGGATGGTTTTGGGGTTGCCCATTTTGTTTCCACGAGAAACAACATAGTAAAAGAGATGAAAGTAGTAGTATATGGTTTTTTTGTTAAATTGTTTAAAAAAATTAATTAAACAACTCAGTATTGTAATGTAGTAGAAAGTAGAATGCTATTTAGCAGGGATCTCCGACATAATTTTATTGAGCATAAGAAATCAAGACCTGCAAACAAGCTTGGGATACTCTACAAAGTCGAAATTCAATTGAATCATTTTAAATTTGAAGTGTTGATATAGCCCAATTATAATTGGTTAATTGGTTGGACATTTGCAGATAATTTTTGTCATTCCTTACTTGGGATCAATTTTGTGTGTAAAAAACACTGATGAAGATACCTTTTTTTTCCCCTTCCTGAGATGAGGATTGAGACGTGTTGTAAATTCGGAGAGGGAGGTGAATTTTTTTCAGAAACACAAATAGACAATTCAAAATATGGGTAATTTACTAATTTAATTTATTTTTGAAGGCCTTAACAAAATGGGAGTTACCAGTAATGGACAAAAATTTCAAAGTACACACAACGACATACAACACGTGATATATATGTAGAGCGACCTGAGCGCTCTCTTTTTGAAAACCTCTTGGGTTCTGGCGCGGTCGTTCACTCGTTCTTCCTCCCATCTTCTCAGCTCCCTTTCTCCGATCTGTTACGTGAAACGTCCCCTCCTCAGGTAATTTTTCCCTTTTACCATTTCTACCAATCTGCAGTTCTATAGTATACTTCTATCTTGCCTCTTTCGCCACTATTAATTAATTCCACGCCTTTAGAATTTCGAATTGTTTGTTTCTTTGAGGTTGCGTTTGAGGTTTTTTTGGGACTCAGGGAGGGTTTGTGCTGAGCTCCCGTTAAATTTGGAGTAATTGCGATTCAACTATTTTGCTTTCGATTGGCGTCAATTCTTGATTGCGTATCTACTTATTCCTCTCTTTTGTATTTTATCTTTCTAATTAATATTTTTTTGGACATTATTTAAAGATTATGAAGCTATTATTGGCAATTCATTGGCAGAACTGATTCTTTTACGAGCAAATGGTTAATCCCCCACCCCCTGTGAATTCTGGTTGGTCAAATTTGTCTCTGGAAATCA
The DNA here is from genome assembly GCA_030278955.1 of Hygrophila difformis. Lineage (NCBI taxonomy): Eukaryota > Viridiplantae > Streptophyta > Magnoliopsida > Lamiales > Acanthaceae > Hygrophila > Hygrophila difformis. Next base: position 3,525,098 of record JAOANR010000014.1, on the reverse strand, counting down.
CTGAAATCTCTTTATATGCTTGTCCTGGAAGGAAATTTAAGCTATCAGGTGCCTTCCGTTTCCTGTTTATGAGATGGGATTTTGGAAGTTGTCTGATTTTATTGATGGGAATGTTTTGACAAAGTTTAAATTCTTTTGGAAACTAAATGTGTTGGTTTATTTTTATTTATTTTGTATGGGTTTATTGTCATAGCACCTAAACTAGATTCCATTTGTTGATTTGAAATGCATATGGTTGTTGGGCTCTCAAAATATACAGATATTCTTATGCCTGCTGCCCTGTTATGAAAAGTCTTACTTCCGAAGAAATAGTATTCATCTTTCCCTTTGATCAGTGCTTACTGCTTAGGTTGTGATAATCTCGTGGAGCAGATTCCAGTGAGTTTTTACTTTGCTTAATTGTCAAAATGATCAACGCTGAACATAATGGTAATGGAGTGGGCGTGGTGGGGGTGGGAAGTGGAGGGATTGCAGATCCCGGTCATGAAAAGCAACTTGCCAGTTCTACTAAAAAGACGGCACTGAGGGATGTGCAGAATGAAAATGTGGGATCGGTTCATAAGCGGAAAGAGAATTTTGTACCTGGAGGCGGGAGATCGAGTGGTGACACCATCAAGGTATGTGGGAGTAAACGGCTTACACCCGAGTGCCCTTCAAGTTCTAAGGGACTTGCTTCTTTGACCTATAATAACGGTGCAAATGAAAATATCATGAATGCCCGGAGGAGATTTGAGTTGGAACTTGGAAGGGGAAGACTCCAGAACAATGTTGAGAAAATTTCAAATTACTCAGAATTCCGGAAAACGGGTCCATTGCATCATGAAATTGCTCAAAAGATAAATAAGATGAAGGACAATAATACGCCCAATGTACCTGTAGCTACATCAACTAATTTAGCTGCAACCATGATCTTTTCAAGTAGTGGTCCATCAGTCCCTGGTTCTTTTGGTAAGCACAGCAACAGCACTCCAGTTGAAAAAAATTCTAAGATAACAAAAGATCAGCTTAGAACAGAACGCTTTATCTGCCTCCAGAAATTTCTTAAGCAGCGCGATGAAGCTGACCCAAGAGAGCACATTCAGGGTGAGTCTCGTTCTCTTGAATTTGTGGGTGTTTATGACTTTATGTGCTATCTATTATGCAATATGCAGCATAATTGAGTCAATTGTTTGATGAGAATTGCATCAGTGCTTTTAAATTCATCTGCTGCGGAGCTAAGTAAGCGTGCAGTGGAGTTGGAGAAGAGAGCGATACAGTTGACAATAGAGGAAGGTATAGACATTTTTGATATATACAAGTGTATATATATATATATATATATTTGTGTGTGTGTGTGTGTGTGTGCATTTCTTGGTTTCCATGTAATTTATATTCTTATCAGTGGACTCTAGCGTAACGTTGTAGTCTTTATATAGTCTAATGAGCTTTTATGACACATATGTACCAAAAAGAAATTAAAAAGACTATTCATGATTTTTGGTCGAATGAGCTTGAGCCTTAAAGTGAAAATGAAACAAATACTGCATCAATATCTTAGTTTGTTGGCTTCAGTAAGTGCATGTTTGCTGGTTTGTTGGTTTTGCAATGTCCATCTCAGTGATATCCTGAAGCGACTAATCAGATGACATCCTGTGGTGATTTTGAATGTTCCTTTGTATGTTGGCATTTAATCTATAATTTTTTTAAAAATGTCGCGTATATTCCTAAACATGTTTGCTTGTGGTTAACTTTAATGCATGGAATGTTACTGATAGGAAGGACTTCTCAACTTGAGGTCTTGGCTGTATTGTAATATGTCGACCATCTTTCAGCTTTAAAGGCACGATAGTATCATAACATTGTAGATTGGATCTTCCGTTCCTAGGCCATACTAACCCGAGCACCCCCTCCTCCCCATATCCACTAAATCGTAACCTAAAATTTTACATAATAATTGAAAAAAAAATGAATACTTGGAAACATTTAAGTGGTGGGACATGGTTCATAGGAGGATTATGAACCCGGCTAAATTCATTCTTGATTTGAACTTAGTAAAATTTTCTTTTGCAGACAATTGGCTGCTTCCCAGAAGTTTCTGAGTTGTGGCATCTGCCTTTTGTGTTCTTATTTGCTGAATACTGATCTGAAGTGCACGTGCGATAACAAAAACCTGAATTAGACATTACACGTCCCTAAGTTTTCTCAATTCAATAGAACTGAACAGCCAATGCATCTGTTTACCGCAGGCAAGGAGATGCAACGAATGAAGGCCTTGAACATTTTAGCTAAGTCCTCTCTGGCAAACAATTTTCTGCAATCAACTCAGTGACTAGTCTACACATGAGGAAGCAACGACTCGTGCAGCATGAGGTAATTGTTTATTTGCAGTGCCAACAGTTAGAACCAGTAGGAACCAATCTGTTTGTTCTATCTTCAATTTGTTGTTATTAGATCCCTCCATATACTCTTTCGTCACGAGCTTTATGTGAAATTAAGATCATAACTGTAACCTGTAGTATGCTGACATTAATCAGAGAATGAAAGAGTCATTGTGTATTTCTAGGAAATACTTAATAAGTATATCAGACAATGTAGCTTGTTGAGACCAAACTGTTCCACTTTTCCATTTTTCACGCCATTTATCTTCTGGTGTCTGGCAATGCCCGCCTTTTGGCTCCACGACACTATGCACCTCGTGCATCAGTACCCCTTCAGGTGGATATTTGAGGAATCCACTTATACATGCGTGTAATAAATAAGCACAAGGTGTATCTTCTGCAGCAGTTCTCTTCCGTTCAATTTTAATCCTTGAAGAATATTTGTAGTTAGTAGCGTTGAGAGCTTTTTATATAGGTCTTGTTTGTGCCTTTTGGATGTTTGATGCTTGAATTAATGAATACTATTTTGAAAAGAAATTGCATTCCTAAAAATTTGAATTAAATAGAATTCGAGGCAACAATTAACGCAACAAATACAGCAAAAATATGTACATAAAGAAGGCCAAATTAAAATACTGGTCAATATATATATATAACATGATAGAGAAAACCAACGGCTTATCCGGGTCCTCCTTATTGGGTCGGGTCGATGGACTCACCGAACCCGCCCGTTTTGAAACCCATCAGTAACTCCGTGGCCACTTCGATTTTTTATGCTGCCGATGACTTTCTTCATCAGCGCCGCCGCTTCCACCGCCGCCGCCGTGCGTGCGGTGGAGGCGCGGCTGAGTTTGAGGGCGATGCCGCCTATCCTGCATACGCTTGCCTCTAACATCCTTGGCCGACTTGGGATTATCTTTCACGCATATCAACCTCTCCAGAACGGTATCCATGCTGGGTCGATACTTTGGGTCGGAGTCCAGACATTGCAGTATGAGCTCCGCGATGGCGTAGGCCGCCCTGGACGGGTACTGGCCCATGAGGCGAGGGTCGATCAGCTTCTTCAGCTTCTTCTTGTCCTGAAGAGATGGCAGAGCCCAGTTGATGAGATTATGCTGCACGCTGGGGCGATTGAAGTCCAGCACGCGTAGACCGGTTATGATCTCTAACAGCACCACTCCAAAGCCGTAGACATCGCTTTTTACGTACAAATGACCTGAAACGGAAATTGAGACGAGATATTGTCTGATTAAGACAGGAAATTCTTGGAAAACTAATTTAGGAGGGAGGTGTGATGGAAGAAGTGATCAGGAGCACCTGTGGCCATGTACTCAGGGGCAGCATAACCGTAAGTACCGATGGGCTTAGTTGTTATGTGCGAATTGCCGTCACTTGGCCCCCACTTAGCCAGCCCGAAATCCGACAGTTTTGCATTGAAGTCCTTCATTAACAATATCAAAAGTAGAAATTCAAATTCAATACTAATTTATATATAAATAAATTGGACTCCCACACACCTTTGCCGATACATGAATGCCACTGTTTACCAAAAAAATTTATATATAAATAAATACTAAATTGTTGTATATATCCAATTTGGTTCCATATATACCCCATCAAGTAATATGTTAGAGGCTTTGAAATCCCTATAAATCACTTTCTTCTCTGTATTGTGCAAGAAAGCAAGGCCTTCTGCTGCTCCTATGGCAATTTTAATTCTCGTGTCCCAGGAAATTGTATCACCACCCTCTGCAATAACATAGTAACAAGGAAAGAAAAATATATAATGGTGTATAAAATAAAGATAAATTATTATATACAAAGAAAGTGGTAGTAGTACATGTTATTACAATTTGTATAATAATAAAGAGAATTGAAATGAATAAAACTGGATGATAATTAATTACTTCTGAAGAGGTGGCTTTCTAAACTTCCTCTTTGCATGTATTCATAGACAAGGAGGAATTGCCTTTCATCCCAACAATAGCCCAATAATTTCACCAGATTCGGGTGCGTAAATTTCCCCAAGAATATTACCTCTGCCTGCATGCACAATTACCAATAAAATAAATAAAACATGTACAGTAATAATTAACGATACTAGTAAGTGTGAACTTTGATACAGCTAAGAGTCTTAATTGAATTGAATTATTTGCACGTGAAAAAGATACAGTACTACTACTGTATGAATATGACAATATGAAAGGATTGACTTTTTCAATCGAACAGGGGAGCTGACTCGGTCGGATTCCCATTATTATTATTATTAGTAATTTTTTAAAAAGATATTTAAATCATTACTAAAAGACATAAAAAAAAAAGTGCGAGAGAGAGACAATACATATACATAGTCAATCAATCAATTATTCAATTATTAAAATAGTATTTTATACTTCATCCGTCCCAACTAAGATATCCTACTATTTGATTTCTACACGCAATCTAATGTATTTTTTTAATCGTTAATATCTCAAAATAAATACAAATAAAAATTATGTAAAATATACTACCCAGCTCTCAACAAAGTGAAACATTTGAGTTTTTGATACTATTCATTATTCAACTAGTCAAGTGAGATCTTGTTAGAATCGTCTCATCTTGTAGTTTTAGAATACTATTTTTTTTTTTAAAATTTTTACTCGTACACAGCGTGAGTTATTAGCTGTTAAAATTATGCATTGGACTGCATGTGTAGAGTGAATGTTGCAGATTCATGAAAACAGAGGAAGTAGTATATTCTAAAATTACAAGATTAGACGATTCTAATAAGACCGAACCTGGTTATTTTTTCTAAATATATACTACATACGATAATATTAAGTTAATGTTGAACAATGAACAGTGTCAAAAAGTCAAACCAGACATCTGAAATGAGACGGAAGGAGTATATGTGTAGGTGCATATATGCACCAGAAATTAAAGTTGTAAACTAATTGTATGTAGACTAGTTTGTAGTAGTGATGAGTCCCATGGCACCTCATAAATAAATTTCAAAAAAATTGACTCTTTATCATATAATGTAAAAAATTTTAAAGTATTTTTCTGGGTCAACCATATATAAGTATATATGAAATGAAAATAAGTACGTCTGTGTGTCCACATACCTCATCACTAAGTTTCTTGCCTTCACATTATTGTACTAGAACGTGTGAATAATCCAATCCAATTTTATGAATAAACCCTAATATTAGCACGTACGTATAGTACCTCTCATCATCATCACGTCTTATTGTAGGCACACATCTTATTATTTTACGTTGAACTAAATACTCAAATAATTCTTCTCCAAAAAATACTCAAATAATTTACTGGAATTCAGTTTTTTGTACACGTCTTTATTTTCTCACATTAATTTAAAGGCCAGCTCAGCATTAAAGATCTGACCAGGTCATCGTCCAAATCTAATATATATATATAGTGAATATATATATGTTTGTGTGTAGGAATATACCAGGCTCGAGCTCGGCTCGTTCGGCTCGAGCTCGAAGCTCGACGGGCTTTAAAAATTGAGCTCGGCTCGAGCTCGACCCAATATATTGAAACTCGAGCTCGACCCAATATATTGAAGCTCGAGCTCGACATTTTTTTTTCTAAAACCGGGTATCTCTAGACCACATTGAACTCAAGATTAAAAAATTTTAAATTATTCAATAAGGAGCTTAAAAACTTGAAAGGCGGAGTTCTGTAGAAATATATTAAACTATTCATAATTCCTTATAATAGTCTCAATTTAGAAGGAGATTGGGATTTAGTTTTTTTTGATTTAGTGTTAACCATAATAAAATATAATGTACTATATTACTTAAATAAAAGGAGGAGTGAATTTACTGTTGGACTTCCTCTTCTCCTCACATTTGTTAAGAAAGAAAATATACTATATTTTTAAGAAAGAAATAATATATATATAATATATTCGAGCCTATTATCGAGCTTTCGAGCCGAGTATTAGTTAGCTTGGCTTGAGCTCATTAATATTCGAGCCATTCGAGTTGATCTTTGGCCGAGCTTTGATCGAGTCGAGCCCGAATATTTTTCGAACCTATCAGTCTCATTTACACCCCTATTTGTGTGTATATATGTGTATATAGACACATAGGAGACGTGCTAAAAGTATAAAAGAAATGGAACAACTGAAACATAATTTTCTGATATTATAGGTAGCTAGTAGTATAAATTAATAAAGTTAAAAAAGTACTATGATTGGAAAATTGAAATTCCCAACCTAGCTAGTATGCAGGTCTTTAAGTAAAACCCTAATCTCGAATTGAACATCATATTCATATCAATCAATATTGGTGCTTATCATAAACTATATCAATCTCGAATTAAGCATGCCGTCATGTGCACCAATTTGCACTGATGATTAAAAACATACATATAATTAGGGTGTAAATGAGACTGATAGGCTCGTCAATTGTTCGAGCTCGGCTCGGTCAAAATTCAGTTCAAGCTCGACTCGAAATCGCTCGGTTCGAGCTCGAGCTCGGCTCGTAACACACATGATCTCAAGCCGAGCCAACCACTATTCGCTCGATAATAGGCTCGATTTATTTTTATACATATATTTATTTATTATTAAATATAGAAATTATATAAAATATTAAAAGTATAGTATTATTATTATTTATATCTTTTAATTTTTAAATTAAAAATATATTATTAATTAAATATATATTTTTAAAATTATTTAAATATGTAGATTAAAATAAATATAATTAAATATATACAATATATTACATATAATTTCTTTTATAAATTATGTGAGAATGAAAATGATATATACTAGTTCGAGCTCGGCTCGACTCGAGGTCAAAGCTCGGTCAATGCTCGGCTCGAAGTAGCTCGGTCAACGCTCGGCTCGGTTAAAACTCGGCTCGAATTCTTATGAGCTCAAGCCGAACTTACCACTATTCGGGCTCGGCTCGGCTCGTTTACACCCTACATATAATAATGAATGCAAAAAGAAAAAAACTAAAGCCTTAATTATATTAAAAAAACAAAATTAAAGAAGCGGTGAGTTGAAATTAAAGACGCTATAAACATAAAGTAGCTATATAGAGTATTAGTGCATCATCATCATTCATCAATAGTGTTGTGATGGAGTAATAATTAATACTCCCTCCGTCCCGGACGTCTTGTTTGACTTTTTGATACTGTTCATTGTTCAATTTTGACTCAATATTATTGTAAGTATATATTTGTAAAAAAATAGTCGAGCTCGGTCTTGTTAGATTCGTCTAATCGTATAGTTTTAAAATATATATTTTACATAATTTTTACGTGTATATATTTTAATTTATTGACAATTAAAAAAGTGTATTGTATTGTGTGCAAAAGTCTGACATCTTAGTTGGGACAGAGGGAGTACTACCTGCCATTCTCTGAGGCCTTGTTCGGAGTCCGGGTTTGATTTCTTGACGGCGACGGGAATCCCGACGCCGGCCTTGGATGGAGCCAGGGTTTTTGGATCGATGTATCCTTTGAAAACCCTGCCAAAGCCTCCTTCGCCCAGCATTGAGTCCGGCCGGAAGTTGCGCGTGGCGGTCGTCAGCTCCGCCAGAGCGAACATTCTCAAGTTGGGGGTACTTTTGATCTCACCTCTCGCCGGAACTGCCTCTGATTCTCGCCCTCCCCCTCCCCCATCCTTATTCTTACTAGTAATCTCCTTTTTATCATCACCATGAACTGAACCAGCAAGAATAATAATAACAATAATGAAATCCACAAGAATAATAACTGAAGAGAAGAAGCAGCAGCAGCAGCAGCAGGTAAGTGTATATACCTGGGCTGGGGGATCTGGTGGTGCCCCCGGAGAGGATAGCGTTGACGACGGGCTTGGGACAGCAGTTGCCCATGTTAGGTTATTACAAGATTGATTAAAGGCGGTGGAAAGGGAGAGTTGAGGATAGTTATATAGTCATATAGAGAGATTGTGAGAGTAAGGATAGAAGAGAGGAGCAGTGGGGAGTTTCTGAGAAGGAGAGCAGAAACAATATGGAAAAATCACAAATGCTAATTACTATTCAACTATGGGAATTTCGGACCAAATCATATTATTATTGTATAAGTACTTATTATTTACTCTGTTTAACAATCTTTTACTAGACTATTAGTCAAATTAAAATAGTAGACGACTGTAAATGTTTTGTAGCCCCTCTCCTCCAACACAAAAAAAAATAATAATAAAAAAATAATAATAATAAAAAGTTAAAAAATAAAAATAAAAATAAAAAATTAAATAAAATACTAAGATCATCTTGGCAATAAAGGCACACAAGGTTCGAAGTTTGAAGCCTAGATAGTTATTAAATTAGATATTTTAATTTGAAGATTATATTCTTTTTAATTCAATAATAGCAATATTATTTTGACTTTAATTTAGAATGACAATAATTAAATATTTTAACTATTACTTAATTTGTAAAGATATTTTTTATTTAATTGAATGGCAATATTAAATATACTAGTTTTAGAGTGAGTTAAAGACGACTAATTAAACTTAAAGCATGTCTGGGATGATGAAACCTTGTTACAAATGAATTAGGACATTAATAGTAATTGATAATTATAAGTAGTATTATGGTGTTTTAATTTAAGGTAAGAGAGGTACGTACGAATATTCATCAGCTTACCTCATCTCATTTACTCCATAATTTATGACCTAAATATCTCTACCTGTTTTTTTGTCATCGAATCCTTCGTCCTCATGCCAACTGCCAAGTGTCCCATCTTGCTAGCTGGAATTTCAAAATTAAATGCCACTTGTCCTAAAAATTAATTAATTGATATTTGGTGTTCCAAATTAATTTGTAGCATGGGATGAGGACTTGCAAAGCGACCAATTGAGGTTGAAGTTGGATTCTCCACTTGATTCTCTATCCATTTCTTTTATTTTTTTTTTAATTTTTGAGGCATGAGCTTTCGCCATCATTTTTCTTACTTTAACTCATAAATAAAAAAAAAAAAAATTGTACCCGTGTGTTGTGTGTGTCGTAATTTTAGTCTAAATAAATTCTTTGGGAGTAAAATCAATACGTATATAGGAAATGTGAACCCAAGGAGTGAGCGGAGCGCGTCCCATCAAAAGTCTTGACCCTTTCTCATACGTTTAATAATAATAATAATAATAATAATAATAAATGTAGTAATAATATTATACTTCCTCCGTTTTTTAAAGATAGCTACTGACCAATCCAGCACGCAGTCCAATGCACAATTTAAACCATTAATAACTCAAATTCGGTAGAAGTAAAAATTTTAAAACTTCGGTATTTAAAAACTACAAGATGAGACGAATCTAACAAGATCTCACTTGGCTATATTTTATCTTGTATATCTATGTTAAAACTTCAAATCAAAGTGTTTAGGTGAATAGTGTCAATTTTAACAATGTAGCTATCTTTTCTAAACGGAGGGAGTATATCGTAAAATAATACTAAAAATACTAATTACTATTAAATAATACTTTCTCTGTTTTTTTTCTACCAACCCACGCAGCACGCAGTCCAATGCACATTTTAAACTATTAATAACTCATATTCGGTACAAGTAAAAATTCTAAATGTTCTATATGTAAAAACTATAAGACGAGACGAATGTAACAAGATCTCACTTGACTATATTTTAACTTGTATAATTATGATAAAAATTCAAGTCAAAATGTTTATGTAAATAGTACTCCCTCCGTCCCAGGCAAGATATCTAGTTTGACTTTTTAACATTGTTCATTGTTTAACTTTGATTCAATTTTATTCCAAGTATATGCTTGAAACAAATAGTCGAGTTAGGTCTTGTTAGAGTCGTATAATTATTTAGTTTTAGAATATATATTTTACATAACTTTTTGTTGTATATATATTGAAATATTAACTATAGAAAAAGTGCATCGAATTGTGTGCAGAAATAAAACAAGACAGCTTAAATGTTACAGAAGGAGTATCATTTTTACAAAAGTAAGTACTTAGTAATTGGACGTAAGTTGATGTCTTGATGACAGCACACTAACGTATAATGTTCGATCTTTTTGTCTTATTTAGTCTTTTCTGAACCCCACAGTCCACACCATGCATGCCATTCTAAATTTCAATGGATTATTAATTTTTATCCATAATGGAGTACCCTAATTCTATAAGTGAATGTGAGATTAGGTTAGATACTAGACTACAAATGGTCTCTTTTGTATGTAGAGCTGAAGCTGCGAGCTACAGCGGTAGGGAATAGGAGCTGTTGAGAGCTGTAGAAGCTGTAGTTATCAATTTTTGTATAAGTGTTCGGTAGAAATAGCCGTAGATGTCCAAATTATAATTTGAATAAAAAAATTAATTAAATTTGGAAAGTAGCTTTCGAAAGCTCCCAAAAGCTTTGTTTGTATAGCTTTTCGAAGCTGCAATTCACAGCTTAATGCCTTCAAAAGCTTTGCGTGCAGAAGGGGTCTATTGTTTTGATATAAAAGTTAAAGTTACTTAAAACTTCCAAAAACTTTTAAAAATTGCGTGCAGAGTTATGTGGTGGATCGGATATGGCATATGTATGGGGTCGTCATCAGTCGTTCACCTATGACTGTATGAGATTGCGCAATAAAATAAGATAAATTGCTATGATAAAAATCCATAATCGAAGTTTATCCTGGGACATTAGACTAATAGTACTACAGTATATTCCTTTGTACAATTAGTTAATTAGTAAATTACCTCCCCGGCCGAGGGCAGGCCGCCGTCAATCTACTTTTTACTAAGTCAACTAAGTACAATTAATACTACAGTAATAGTACAATATTTCCCCGCTCAATAGAAATCAATTGCGTACTTAATAATGATTTCAATCTAAACGTTAAATTGCGTTTGGGGTGGAACAGGTGCAGTGATTTCAATGTCATTCTTGACAGGATTGATTCTCGGCTTGAGGGTTGGGCGTGCAAGATACTTAACAAAGCAGGGCGGCTCACCTTGTGTCGTTCGGTACTTGCCTCTATCCCCACTTATATTATGCAACTTCATTGGATTCCGGAGGGTGTAAAATCAGTCGTTTTTCTGTGGAAGAATTATAGTGGTAAGGGGATGCATCTTGTGAGTTGGGATAAAGTGGCTAGACCTAAGGGTCAAGGGGGTCTGGGGTTACGCAAAGCCCGGCTTATTAATTTGGCTATGTTGGGGAAATTATTATGGCATTTTATGCACTCCCCGGAAAAGACATGGGTTAAATTGTGTGGAGGAGGACAGACGGGTGAAGTGTTCCCCAAGGTTGTTTCCAGTGGTAAATCTAACCTTGTCCGGTTGTCGAACAAGATTATTCCTCGTCTCAAAGGGGGCTTCAATTATCGAATTGGTGCTGGTAATGCCTCCTTATGGTTTTCTGACTGGTGGAGAGGCGAGCAACTACTTGGTCCGAAAATTGAATGCGTTGCTACTCAAGATTTAAATGTTCGGGTGAAGGATGTTATTGTCAATGGAAATTGGGATAGGTCTAAGCTCTACTCCAACATCCCCCCAGTACATGCTTCATGGCATCTACTGCTCTCCTCCGCCCATTTTACATCACTCTCTAATAGCATTGACAGGTAATTTCCATGAGTGATGTAATACCTGTCAATGCTATTAGATATCACCGTGGTATGGCCAGTAGTTCTCTATGTGTCTTGTGTGGGATCGAACAAGAAACTTGGGATCACTGCGCGTATTCTATTGTAATTGGGTTGGTATTCTTTGGAAGACTATTAATATTCTGCCTCCAGGAGACTGTGCTACTATCCCTAAAGCTGATATTAAGCTTCTTTTCCATGCTATGTACCGTGCTTATGGGAATAAATTTGCTGCTACCTTATGGTGTATTTGGCTAGAGCAGAACTCTCGTATTTTCCGGGGGGAAGAAGACTAAAACTATGTGGCTGTTGAAGCGTGATATCTGCATGTTGGCTTATGGAATTGGACAAAGCCGAGTCCCAAAACAGTGGTGTGCCACCACAAATTCGTTTTGTCCATTGGAACGCCTTGGGAATTACTGGTAACATCTTCATGTTGATGGGAGTTCATTGGTAATTCCGGGCGTGCCGGATTTGGTTTTGTTCTTTGAGAGGCCGACGGGCATTGGATTGGTGGGGGTAGTGGTTATCTCGGCCATGGCAACAACTCCTATGCTGCCTTCGCAGCTGCTTTCAAGTACATATAGGATCTCATGAGCTCATTTGAATATATTTCTATCCACCACGTCCTACGGGAAGGAAACAAGGTGGCGCATACTCTAGCGAAACATGGGGCGTCCACCGAAGACTTCTGTACGACCCGGGCCTTCCCTCCGGATTTTGTTCTAGGGACGTTGCGGCAGATGCTTCCGGCGTGTGGTTACCGCTACTATGTTACTTTTCTTTATAGTTCTTTCTTTTGGCTAGTGTTATTTTCTTTTTTCTTTTTCTTCTTTTCGATGTTCTTTTCTGGCTTCGGCTCCCACCAAAAATTAAAGCTCTTCTGTTTTACCATAACAATGTCTTGACCTCTCTATTTGGATTCTCCCAACTTTTTAACACGAATGGATGAGGATTTGGCCTAGTGGTGAAGTCCCTTAATTAACTTCCAATCTTTAAGTCGGAGGTTCGATTTTCCATCCCGCTCCCTATTCCTCCCCTTTGTCCCTTCGTAGATTGTGTAACATGAGGTTGTCCAACAAAAAATGAAAAATAAAAATGAAACAAATAAATTTATCTTAAATCCAAATAATAAAATATATCAGAAAAGATAAATAATAACTAAATAGTAAACATAATTATTACTATTATACAGAGTTTTGATTTTTTTTTCAAACTCTCAATCCAAAATTGTCTTCAACTTTTGTATCTAAATAGGAAAAAAGAATATTGGAAAAATATTTTGCCAGAAAAATGGATAGTATTTGTATGTATTTTTTAAAAAAATACTTCAATATTAAAAGATTGTTATGGAATTAATATAACTATAGTCTATTAGCTCTTATATTTATATATAAGATGTAGTAGTAGTGAATATACTATAGTGTATAACAAAGCAATAGAAAACAAGGGCAAAGAGAATATTGTAAGTGATGAATTTTCTTATTATTTCTATTGCTCATGAAAGCTCATATTTATAGGTAGCCAATTACAACTTAATCATACATGTACATTCACATGTATGCAAGCCTACTTAGTAGAATAAGAAAAATGGGTTTCTTAGACATTCACATGCATAACACTCCCCCTTGAATGTCGTCAATACAAAGAATATGCCTCGTTAAAACCTTACTTGGAAAAAACCCAGTGGGAAAAAAATCCAAGTGAAGGAAAAAGAGTACAGTATTCTTGTATCAGATGCTCCCCCTGATTTGGACATCATTTTAAATCTCGAAGCCGCCGCATTCCAATTTTCTTCACGAGCTTCTCGAATGTTGCAGTCGACAATGCCTTGGTAAATAGATCCGCTAAATTATTTTCTGATCGAATTTGTTGCACATCGACTTCACCATTCTTTTGAAGATCATGAGTGTAGAAGAATTTTGGTGAAATATGCTTTGTTCTATCTCCTTTGATATAACCCCCTTTCAACTGGGCTACACAAGCCGAATTATCTTCAAATAAAATTGTTGGGAGCATTTGTGGTTCAATGATTAAACCACAACTCTTCAATATATGTTGAGTCATTGACCTCAACCAAACACATTCTCGACTTGCTTCATGGATTGCTAATATTTCGGCATGATTAGAAGAAGTAGCAGTTAGAGTCTGCTTCATTGACCTCCAAGAGATAGCAGTTCCACCACACGTGAAGATATAGCCTGTTTGAGATTTGGCTTTGTGTGGGTCTGATAAATAACCTGCATCGGCATAGCCAATTAACTCATGTCGAGAGTCTTTTGGGTAAAATAACCCAAGATCAATTGTTCCTTGGAGATAGCGAAAAACATGCTTTATGCCTTTCCAATGTCGTTGAGTAGGGCAAGAGCTGAATCTTGCGAGTAGATTGACTGCAAACGCGATATCAGGTCGCGTGCTGTTTGCAAGATACATTAACGCACCAATTGCGCTTAAATATGGAATTTCTGGGCCAAGTTGCTCTTCATTATCTTCTTTTGGCCTAAATGGATCCTTTGCAGGATCAAGTGTCCGAACGACCATTGGATTATTTAGCGGATGAGCATAATCCATTCGAAATTGATTTAATACCTTTTGGGTATAAGCTGATTGATGAACAAATATGCCCATTTCCAAATGCTCAATTTGTAGGCCAAGGCAAAATTTCGTTTTCCCGAAATCTTTGATTTCAAACTCCTTTTTCAGATATTCGACAGCCTTTTTCAACTCTTCAGGAGTTCCAATTAGATTTAAATCGTCAACATAGACTGCGACGATCACAAATTCTGACCCATTTTTCTTTATAAATACACAAGGGCTGATCGGGTCATTTGTATAGCATTCCTTTATCAAACTTTCACTGAGGCGGTTGTACCACATTCGGCCAGATTGCTTGAGCCCATACAACGATTTTTGCAATTTGATGGAATAATTTTCTCTGGGTTTTGAGTTGCAAGACTCAGGTAATTTAAACCCTTCAGGTATTTTCATATAAATATCATTTTCCAATGAGCCATATAAATATGCAGTAACAACATCCATCAGCCTCATTTCGAGATTTTCTCGTACTGCTAGACTCATTAGATACCTGAATGTTATTCCATCCATAACTGGGGAATATGTTTCCTCAAAATCAATTCCCGGTCGTTGTGAAAAACCTTGGGCTACAAGCCTTGCCTTATATTTGGCAATTTCATTATTTTCATTTCTTTTTCTCACAAACACCCATCTGTAGCCAACAGGCTTCACATTTTTTGGTGTTTGGACAATAGGGCCGAATACTTTTCGTTTATTCAGTGAATCTAGTTCAGACTGAATCGCATCTTTCCATTTTGGCCAATCATTTCTTTTCCGACATTCTTCAACTGATCTTGGTTCAGGATCCTCGTTATTTTCCATTACATCGAGTGCAACGTTGTATGCAAAGGCATTATCAACGTTTGTTTCTTTTCGGTTCCAACATTTCCCAGTATTGATATAATTGAAAGAAGTTTCAATAACTTCATTTTCTTCTGGGTGAATATTTTCAGGTTCAACCTCTCCTTCGGGAGTATCATCTGTGATTGATTTATCACCCATATGGATAATTTTCTTCTTTCGTGGATTTTTATCCTTGGAACCCAAAGGCCTACCACGCTTCAGGCGTGCAGTAGGTTCATTTGCACTTGGAATTTGTCCTTCTGGGACATTTATATTGGCTGGTGCATTTGCTGCATCATTTATATATGATTTTGTGACTTTAGCAGCATCATTAAAAGCATCGGGTAATTGATTTGCAATTCCCTGCAAATGCACAATTCTTTGAACTTCAAGTTCGCATTGCCTTGTACGAGGATCAAGGAAATCAAATGGACTTTGCCAAGATATTTCCTTTTTCAGTTGATCATTTCCTCCCCCTAATGTCGGGAATTGAGTTTCATCAAAGTGACAGTCTGCAAATCTTGCAGTAAATAAATCACCCGTTTTTGGCTCAAGATATTTAATAATCGAGGGTGATTCATACCCGACATATATGCCCAACCTTCTTTGAGGTCCCATTTTTGTGCGTTGTGGTGGCGCAATCGGTACATAAACCGCACACCCAAAAATTCGCAAGTGGGATATATTGGGCTCCTTTCCAAACACAATTTGTGTAGGGGAGTAGCTATGATAGCTTGTCGGCCTTATTTTCACAAGTGCGGCTGCATGCAATATAGCATGTCCCCAAGCAGAAACAGGGAGTTTTGATTTCATTAACAAGGGTCTTGCAATTAATTGCAATCGCTTAATAAATGATTCTGCCAGACCATTTTGCGTGTGCACATGAGGCACAGGATGTTCAACAGTAATTCCAATCGACATGCAGAAATCATCAAATGCATGTGATGTATATTCTCCAGCATTATCAAGGCGTATTTTCTTTATCGGATGATCTGGAAACTGTGCTCGCAATTTTATAATTTGTGCAAGTAATCTTGCGAATGCCAAATTGCGAGTTGATAATAAACAAACGTGTGACCAGCGTGATGACGCATCAATTAATACCATAAGGTACTTGAAAGGTCCACACGGTGGATCAATAGGTCCACATATATCGCCTTGAATTCTTTCTAGGAATGTAGGGGATTCAATTCCCACTTTTACTGGAGATGGTCTGGTTATCAATTTCCCTTGTGAACACGCTGCACAATTGAACTCATTTGGGTTCAATATCATTTGCCTTTTCAATGTATGGCCATTTGAATTTTCAATAATTCGCCTCAGCATTACACTGCCAGGATGCCCAAGTCTATCGTGCCAGGTAATAAATTCACTAGTAGCTTTCAAGCCTACTAGGTTATATATTTTTGCGGCACATATCTTTGTATAGTATAAGCCAGAGGAGTAACATGGCAATTTTTCATTCACAAATTTTTTGCCATTTTCAATTCGAGTTATCAAAAGATACTCGTGATCTGCCTCTTTTGAAGTTTCAATGTGATATCCATTTTTTCGAATATCATTGAAGCTCAGTAAATTTCTTCGAGCTTTGCGTGAGAACAAGGCATTTTCAATTGCCATTTTTGTCCCTTCAGGGAGAAATATAACAGCTCTACCGGAGCCTTCAATGCATTTTGCATTACCGCTTATAGTTTTCACTGCGGTCTTTTCCAATTTTAAATTGGAGAAATAGCTTTTGCTTTTCAAAATGCTATGCGTTGTTGCACTGTCAATGAGGCAGATATCATCTCCGACTTTTGAATTTCCAGCATCCATTTCTTTACAAGAATATAAAAATGTTATTAAACATCAGCAATATAAATATTAT
Source organism: Hygrophila difformis (assembly GCA_030278955.1). Taxonomy (NCBI): domain Eukaryota; kingdom Viridiplantae; phylum Streptophyta; class Magnoliopsida; order Lamiales; family Acanthaceae; genus Hygrophila; species Hygrophila difformis. Next base: position 3,507,880 of record JAOANR010000014.1, on the reverse strand, counting down.
TAATGCAAAAGCATATTTATATTATACATGGATAATAAAAGGGAAGTACAAGATATCATTATTTATATTAAACAGGAATTATAAAAGACAAGTAAAATATATATATAGCTATATAATATATTATTTGGTAACAATATCTGTCTCAACAAAATCATCAGCTTCCAGGTGCGTGATATTATCATTTAATATATCATCATAAGTATCATCGTGGGCATTATGGTGTGCTTCAACACCTGGTCTTTCTTTTCGTTTCGAGGCCTGATACAGTTCAGCTAAGTGTTTAGCTGTGTGGCATGTTTGAGCCATATGGCCTTTAATTCCACAACGATCACAAATTTCATCATTTTGTTTATGCTTTCTTGCATAATTTCTTTGTTGTGGTTTGTAAGGCCTTCTGGTATCATATCTGCGATTTTGCTCAAATCGAGGCTTATTTCGATAATTATTTTGACGAGATGATTCACCTCTGCCTCGATTGTGATACCGATTTTGGCCACGATCATCATTTTGATTTTTAAAGTGCCCACGATCACGCACATATTTCGATGATTGAGCCGCGTTCACCTCAGGGAACGGTTTTGCACCTGCGGGCCTAGATTCATGATTTCTTAACAACAATAGGTTGTTTTGTTCAGCCAATAATAAGCAGGTGATAAGATCAGAATATCTCTGAAAACCTTTTTGACGGTATGTCTCACTCAATACTGTGTTTTTAGCATGAAACGTAGAATACGTTTTTTCAAGCATTTCTGCTTCAGATATCTTTTGCCCACATAATTGCAATTGGGCCGTAATTTTGAACACAGCGGAATTATATTCCCGGACTGTTTTAAAATCCTGAAGTCTCAGGTTTGTCCAGTCATCAAGGGCTTTTGGAAGCACCGTCTTTTTAAGATTATCATATCTTTCTTTCAGCTTTTCCCACAATGCCAGTGGGGATTCCACAGTCACGTACTCCATTTTAAGTGCCTCTTCGATATGATGGCACAAGAAAATCATGGCTTTTGCCTGATTTTGATGGCTGGGATTTTTGCCTTCAGCAATAGTATCTTCCAGACCCATTGAAGTAAGATGCATTTTTACATCTCGGGCCCAGGACATATAATTGCTTCCTTCAACGGTTAAAGGAGCAAATTCCTGCTTTGCAAGGTTAGCCATAATCTTATTGAAAGTTTAGAAATAAGATATTATACCTCAAATGATAATCTGGACAGAGTCTCCTCGTGCTGATAACGTGTTATGGAATTAATATAACTATAGTCTATTAGCTCTTATATTTATATATAAGATGTAGTAGTAGTGAATATACTATAGTGTATAACAAAGCAATAGAAAACAAGGGCAAAGAGAATATTGTAAGTGATGAATTTTCTTATTATTTCTATTGCTCATGAAAGCTCATATTTATAGGTAGCCAATTACAACTTAATCATACATGTACATTCACATGTATGCAAGCCTACTTAGTAGAATAAGAAAAATGGGTTTCTTAGACATTCACAGGCATAACAAAGATAATATATTTGGAACTTGGAAGAATATTTCTCAACCACTCTACAAATGGTGGCCAATATTATTCAAAGCAGTAGGTCCATAATTTGACAAAAGTTCCATAATATGACAAATAATTCAATGCCAAAAAGTTCCTCTTTGTCGAGATACATGCACTCGTTGATACTGTATATATATATATATATATATATATATATATATATATATATACTGTATATATATATATATATATATATATATATCGTCACAACGTAATTAAGCTTAATGTATAAGTTTTATTATATACTCCCTCCGTTTTTTAAAGATAGCTACTGACCAACCCAGCACGCAGTTCAATGCATATTTTAAATCGTTAATAACTCAAATTCGGTACAAGTAAAAATTCTAAAAGTTCGATATTTAAAAACTACAAGACAAGACGAATCTAACAAGATCTCAATTGACTATATTTTAACTTGTATATCTATGATAAAACTTCAAGTCAAAGTGATTGTGTGAATAGTGTCAAACTCACCAATGTAGCTATCATTTAAAAACGGAGGGAGTAGTATATAATACTTATAATATTGGTCTATTGGAGATGAAATTTATAGTTAATTATTAAATTCTTTGTAAAAGTCATGTGGCTCATCGTCACTATTGAATTTAATTTAATGAAATGTTAAAATAATTTAATTTAGCGTTATTAGACACGCTTTAAGTATGTGCTATATTATTCTTCTATAAAATTTTGGGCAAAATTAATACCCTTGTGACAAATTACTTGGTGAATTAATTTTTGACTATTTCTCCCCTTGTTCCTTTAATTTGTTAATATTTTCTTTTTTTCAAAAATCAAAGCTTAAATTCTTTTTATTCTTTGACTAAAGTTTGGAACACAAAAATAAAATGAAAAAACATGTATAAATCCTATATACTGTATATAGTTCTGTGCATCTCATCGATATTTAAATTAAATTGTGGGGTCTATTACAGTAATAGTCATGTTTCTATTACCAATTCTCTGTAATTTAAAAACCATCCCAAATTATAATAAGTATTATAATAATCAACACCTCCCTACGTACCTTATTTCGCTTGTGATAATAATGCTTCAATCAAACTAAAGCATCCTAAATTAATAAGTATCGGGCACCTTAATATTCTCCCTTTAAATTAAATATTATAATACAAATATTTTTCCTTTATTAATGCTAAATATTTTTCGTAAAGGGGGATTGGGACTTAGCCCAAGTGGTTAAGCCCCTGACTCAAAGGTTGAGGGTTCGATTCCCACCCGGCCCCTATCCCTCCCCTTTTCCCCTTTGTAATTGTGTGGCATGGGCCCCACCACTTCTCTAGCCTGTATAGGCTGTTCCGCAAAAAAAAAAAAAAAAAATCGTAAAGCATTAAGCAATGAAGCGTGGGGATTGGAAGTTGATGAGTGATAGAAGTTCCAAATTTCCAACTAGTTGTGGCTTCGAGCCTATAATTAGGGATGAAAATAGGTCAGACAGACTACCTGGGACCTACAGCCTCGCCTGCAGGTCAGGCTAGACTAGTTTTTTTTAAAAAAAATAAATATTTTAAGTTTTTAATTTGATCTTAAATAAGTTTTTAAAATATTTATATGGCTCTTTCAAGTATGTAAATATGTTATATAAGAACACACTTATATAATTAAATTGATTTTTAAATAGATTTAATCAGATTTGTAAAAAGCTTCAAGTGTGGAAATAAACCAGGTTAGGTCTAGCCTAGCCTATTTCCGTCCTATGTGTAACCCACATTCATTTATATAGCATCGGCTTAACTACTGCCTTTTTAATTACAAAATCTTGTGCCTGATGTAGGTCTCTAATTAACCCAATTATATAAGTTACTACCTCCATCCCATTTAACTTGTCTTGTTTGACTTTTGCACACTATCCCGTGCACTTTTTCAATCGTTAATATCTCAAAATATGTAAGATGAGAAATTATGTAAATTATATATTCTAAAACTATATGATCATACGATTCTAACAAGACCCAACTCGACTATTTTTTCCCCCAAATATATCATTGCAATAAAATTGAGTCAAAACTGAACAATGAACAGTATCAAAAAGTCAAACAAGACACTATAGATAGATGAGACGGAGGGAGTATTATTTTGTTTAGAGGTGATGGGTTTAAAGTTTAAACTAAGTTAAGCAATTGACAAGTGTACTAGTAGTACGTAGTGAATGGTCAGCATCGAAAAATTAAATAAAATGGAATTGAATAATAAAGTGAGACAAGCTAAGTCAAGGCGTTAAGCATTTTCGCATCATGTAGACATATTACAGACTTAAGTAAGTGAAAAGCAAATTGAAAATTGGGCATTATTAGTATTAGTATTGACGAATTCCACGAGTTAAATTAAATTAGTATAATGTGGGGAATAAATAATGTAATGCCTTATGGCTATGGAAGTGCGAGTGATGATGGAGGAGGAGTACTGTAGCCATGAGGGCATGCAATACAATTACTACATGCAATTATTATTATATGCATTTTAATTAATGTAAAAATGGAAAGAGACTTTAATTACTCCCTCCGTCCCACTACACTTGTCCTGTTTGACTTTTTAACACTGTTCATTGTTCAGCTTTGACTCAATTTAATTGCAAGTATATATTTAGCAAAAAAATAGTCGAGATGGGTCTTGTTAGAATCGTATGATCACGTAGTTTTATAATATATACTTTGTATAATTTTTCATTATGTATATTTTGAGATATTAATAAATAAAAAGTGCAATGGATTCTGTGCAAAAATGAAACATGACAAGTTAAATGGGACGGATGGAGTAATTATTAGTAGTAGTAGTAGTAAGTCGTAAGGGAGCTTATATATTTGGACATTTGGTGGGGAATCCCAATCCAATATTAGATCTTCACTCGGTTTCGTACACATGGAGGAGGCTGGAGCATTAATAACCTAAAATAAAATCCCTAATAGTAGCAATTTGATTTTATTAATTAATTTATTAGTATTACTCGGATTCCAACACCCACCTCCATTAATGTCACTTTTCATTACAACTCTACAACACCGCGTCGCGTGTTACGACCACATCTACTACATACTATATACTACTACATGTCTACATTTTCAGTAATTAGTAGTAGTATTAGAGCCTGTTTGGATTGGCTTTTTTCCAAGTGCTTTTGGCTTTTGCTTCTGACAAAAGCACTTTTGAAGGAAAAAGGGTGTTTGTTTTGGCTTTTTAGAAAAAGCAAAAGCACCTCGAAAAGCTGCAAAAGTGCTTCTGGGAGAAGCAGCCCAGGTGGTGCTTCTCCGAAAAGCAGAAGCCAAAAGCACCTAGTAATGTGTGCAGAGTCATAAATGCCCCTATTAATTTATTTATATTACACTATAAATATATACTATCATATATAAATAGCATATCCTTTTTGGTAATTTACACATTTCAAAAGCACTTTTCACTTTTATACACCAAACACACTATTGAAAAAAAGCTGCTTTTTAAACATTCCATCCAAACACAAAAGTTAGCTGCTTCTGCTTTTGGCTTTCACTTCTGTTTCTGCTTTTGGCTTCTGCTTTTTTTAAAAGTCAATCCAAACGGGCCCTTATTTTGTTTATATTTATGGGTATCTCGATCTATGCCTTGTTGAAACTAGTAGCTCGAAACTAATCACTTCAGGTATTATTAATATGCGTGTTGTTAAATGAACAAGTTTCTTTCAAAAAACGATTCTGTCTGTACTCTGTATAGTGATATGGATATACAAATTTCAACATCAATTTTAGGTACGTAGTAATTGGAACCTAATACTACTACTACTAATCAATGTAACTTCTCTGTTGGTAGATATAAATCGTTGATTAATGTCATGATGCTTCTTATTGAACTAAAAATTGAAAACAAAAATTGAGCCATAAATTGAAGGTGGGGAAGAAGAGTCCATGTAAATTGGAGGTTGAATAGTTGGCAAAGAACAAGTACAAAAGGCATATACTTACATAATAATCATTCTTGTTATGGGAAGGACAGCATCAAATTACTTGGATTTTACTACTATCATTTGCTGATTTCTGCTGCTGCTGCTGCTGCTGCTGCTGCTGGGGGGGGGGGGGGGGGGGGGGGCGGGGGGGCTTGTGGGATGGGCTTCGCCCTGCCCCCGAACGACCTGCTTCTCCGTGGTTGCTGTTCCTCTGCGCGAGAAGCTATGTACTCCAGCGCGTCCACAATGTCGCTGATCACAGGCCGCGAGCCTGCATTCGCTTGCAGGCACATTGCAGCTATCGATATCAGATGCTGCATACTTTTCATCGAATATTTCCCCTCCAGCAGAGGATCCACTATTTGGAAGTAGCTTCGCCTGTCCATTATATACGGCCGTGTCTGCACACGTACAACAAACGCTATTTACCCACGCTTCGCTAAACATATATAGTACTATGTAAAATATGCACGTATGTGTCGTGCGCGTGTACTAATTGCGTGCTCGGTGGTGCTTACCCACACGACCAAGTTCTGCTCTCCTTTTTTCCTGGAAAAGTCGATGGCCTTGCGCCCGGTGATGAGCTCCAACAGGACAACGCCGAAGCTGTAGATGTCTGATTTTACCGTGAGCTTTCCACTCATGGCGTATTCCGGGGCACAATACCCATATGTCCCCACCACGCGAGTAGAGACATGGGTGTTGTCGCCAATCGGCCCCAGTTTCGCAAGCCCAAAATCCGATAGCTTCACGTTGAAGTCCTCATCTAGCAATATGTTGGAAGATTTCAGGTCGCGGTAAATCACTGGTGGATTCGTTTCGCAGTGGAGGTATTCAAGCCCCCGTGCTGCTCCAACCGCGATCTTCAACCTTGTTTTCCAATCGAGGGGCTTCTGCCGCGGCTCCAAATCTTATCGCCAAGAACCACAAGGCAAAGAACAAAAACATCATCGACAGCTCTAGAACACACGAACTTGGGACGAATTTTACCAGAAAATGCGCATTTTTTTTTTTTTTTTGCAGTGAAATTACCGAATAGATGATTCTCCAGGCTGCCCTTTGGCATGAACTCGTAAACCAACAGCCTCTGGTCGCCATTGGTGCAATAACCGATCAAGTTAACGAGGTTGGGATGATGCAGCAGGCTTAGCATCAGAACCTCCACGATGAATTCTTGATGCCCTTGATGGCCATCGAGGTTAAGTTGTTTTACAGCGACAACCTAATTTATGCAGCCATCGATTTAGAGCTCGACTCATGAAATCGTTCTCTTTAGGCTAAAATTTGTTGAATAAGAACACCGGGTGAACTCACCATGCCGGATTCAAGGCGGCCTTTGTACACGCATCCAAAACCGCCTTCGCCTATCAAATTCGTCTCCCTGAAATTCTGCGTCGCCATGGACAGTTCCTTCAATGTGAAGCACCGTGCGCCTTTGCCCTTATCCCCATCGATTTCTTTGCCCTTTGATCTGCCTGAGCGTCCATTTGTTCAAAAGTGAAAACAATTACATGAGGACAATCAAATTGAAATTACATGAGGACAATAAAGAAGAAGAAACTCATGTCTGAATTCAGAATGAACAAAATTAGAGAAGCACCTGAGGAAGAATATTTGGATTTGGAGGACAAGCATTCCTCACAATCCGACAGATCTTGAGACGTAATGCTCCAACAGGAAAAACAATGAATGCCTGAACATCGTCGTCTTAATTCCTTCTTTATTTCTCGAAATAATTTCATCCTCCAGAAATAATATAATCGATGATGCATCATGAACTCAGTAATCCCACAATTCAGCAAATATTCAATTCACCTCCCCAAACCGAACTCCAGTAAAAAAACCAATCTTGGTTTTCCCAAAGATTTTGCAATGTAAAAGCAAAACAGTATCGGAAGAGAGAACAATAATATGGCTGTGATTATTATTGTTCCCTCCCCGAAAAGAGTTGCAGAAAACCCTAATACCAAATTTATATTTGAATCATCAAATTCCTATTACCGGTGGGCAAAGAGAAATAGCAATCAAATCCCACCAAGGGCAGAACACAGCCAACAATCCTTACATACTAAAAAAAGTAATCATTTTTTTTCATAAAAAAGTAGTTCTGTAATACAGTACAACATTGGAATATTAATTCGTATTTAATTTAAACATTGAAAGGCAAACATATTCAAAGATGAGTCCAATCAAGCGATGATGACCATTGATTCGTCAGGTGTCGTTTCGTTAATCTAACTGTAATAACTCACTGACAAGCATGGGAATGATTGGGAAAAATATTCAAGAAAATTCAATATATGAAAAAGTTGAGGGTTGAAGAAAACGAACCAATACCACCAAATCCATGGGGTGCTTAAGCGAAGTTCTAACAGTGGCAAGCAGCAGCCTAATTGATTCCACATACTGACATACACAGTTTCTCAATGGAGTATTGAGATTGATGATGTATTAGATAATAATCATTAATCATAACCACATACATAATTTCCATTATATATCCCCTGTCGTGTTCTGTCCTGTTACCAAATCTATAAAAGTTAACACAGAACAGTTTGCTCCTGACTGCTGATGAGTTCTTTAACCCTAAAGAATTAGATACACCATCGATACACAATCACCTTCCTAAAATGGCTCTTCCTCTCTCAGTGACAAGCAAGCCCAGTAACCCACGTACATCATTTCTCCAATCAACATCTTCCCAGAAAGCTGTAGCCTTTCAAAAATTGATATAAATATATAAATATTCAGACTTCAAAGCTGTAGCGCCAAGTCCGGCTGTCGAGGCGACCCGATTTGTAAGCTAGAGCTAGGTGAACCCGCCGGAACTATAACGTTCAAGTCGGGGGGAACTGATGATACAGTGTGTCTTTGTTGTTCTCGTTGCTGAGCAATTTGATACCCGGGAGGCAGACTGTTCCCACTTACTGGGAACTTACCTTGATCTGGAATGACACGGTTCATCAATGTATGGTTCTTGGATGATACAGCTTCCATCATTTGAGAAGGAACTGCGACGCTGTTTGTTGTCATGGAATGTCCGGGCATTGCAGATCCTCTTGCAGGACCTGCTGTGGATAGATTGTACCCAAACGTTGTGCTGAAACCATTTCCGTAGGACTGATGGATGGGATTTTGCTGAGCTGGTGACCGAGTTCTCATAGAAGCAGCGGCAGCAGCATCACCATGCCCAAATAGCTCATTCTGGCTGTTTATTTTTCTAACAGCTTCAACAACTCCTTCAGAAGGTCCGCGTGCAGCAGCAGAACTTAAATCAGAGGTCGAGGGAGCCATGGGCTTGCTTGAATTGCAATCACCAGCAGCACTGTCAGATGATTTCTGCTTCTCGGTTGAGTAGGAGAATGGATGAGAAGGTGCTTGTTTTTCTCCCACCCAACCATGGCCATACTCCACACCAGCAGGTAAGACGGCCTCGATCTTCTTCGAAGCCAGTTTCCAAGCTATGGGACCAAGATTTGCGGCATATCTAGCTAGGCTTCTCGCATAAGCAAGCGCGTCTTGAAAACCTACCTGTGCATTCAAGCAAGCAGGACGCATTAGAGGCTTCCTGACATTTTGTTAAATCATCGTGGATGTGGCGTAAGATGTTAAGACTTTCCTCACCAGGAAAAAGCAAAAATTTTCATGCCAAAAAAGTAGCATTAATCAATCGTATATAGAAAGTGGCTGTACAATCCAACATGAGAGAAAAAGAATCCGCTAGGCACCGCTTAAAGTCTTAGCAAACATTATAAAAGACCAGGGAACAATATATAGAGTAAGTAGCAGTCATCAAAAATGTATACCGGCGCTAATCTCTTCATATTTCCAAAAGAACTGGGAAAGACAGTCGAGTTGTTGGCCAAAGACAAAGATTGCTTGTAGGTATCACGCCTAGTTTCATCTACCATAAATTGTCTTTTTGTATGCTTCATGTCAGCTCTTAAAATCGATGCTGCAAGTCAAGAAAGCAGGGATCAAGAAAAGTGATGACTGGAATAACTTTCTTGCAGCACCATATGGATATGTACCTGGAAATTCCTCATTCCAATCCGCTGACCATTCAGAGACACCATTTCTTGGGCGGTAAGATGACACAAATGGGTCTGAAGACCGATACTTATATAATGCAGGGCTCTTTCTTATATGGTAAGAATTAGATCCAGCTTGTTTATCTTCTCCATTTGCAAGAGAAACACCTGTAGAAACTTCAGTAGCAACACTCTCTACACGATCTATAGGAGATGTTTCAGACTTCTTCTGGTTCTTGCTATTTGGGGGCCTGCCTCTCCGCACAACCTTGGGCCGCAGTTCACCATCATCACCTTGATGCTTAAGGTTTTCAAAGTCTCTCTTTGCAAGGTCTTGAATAGCTCGTGCCTAAAGTTGTCCATTATTCAGATAAAAAGCCAACGATCATATACACAAGGCACCAAAGCAAGTAAGAGAGTGGACCTGTCGATAGTAGACAGTATCTGAAGCATTATACTGCATCGCATTTGAACTTATCAAATACACATCAGCCTGCAATCCAAAAGTAGTGTTAAAATCATGTTTCATTCCATGATTTCGACAATCTATAAGGTAGACTAGCTAAATTGAGGTGAATGCTGCATCAATATCACCACAGGAGAATGCTCAAATCAAGTTCCAGGAGTAAAATAAGGATCCACAGGAACTATCATAATACGCATATTTCTAAATTACTACCCAAAAAAGAAAAGAAAAGGGAAAAAAAAAAGAGAGAAAAACCATACATCAAGCAAACAAATGCATCAAGGCATGGTTTAGAATTCAAAAGCATCACCAAACCAGGGAGGAACAAATTCTTTATATATTTAAAAAATAATAATAATAACCCAATAGTGCCTGCAGAAAGATTGACATCCATCCAGGCGCTGCATACAATCTCATGAAATAATTGACAAGCAATTAAGAATGGTTGTAATTAAACTTCATAAACAAATAATAAATAAATATTTTTAAAAAAATCCAATTAGTTACATTAGAATCCCCACTACACACCTTTTCTTCTGTTTCACTATCACTCACGTTTCTATTAGGTACAAATATATAGCTTAAAGATTAGGTGATTTTCAATAAATCTCCATGGCAGTGGCTCATAAAGGCATATACTAACAGCAGAAGAAATATCCATGAACAGAAGATGCTCACTTCGTGGAGCATACAATGAGGTTGTTTGGAACACAGCATATGGAGTAGCAGATTAATATTTAGCAGTTTGACCAATATAATGTGAATGTTTGGGATTCAGGCAGATCTGCTAGCAGATAGCAGATTTGGAGAGCAGATTGTGAGACAATTCTCTCTTCGAATCCGCTATCCGCTAGCGGATCCGGCGGCTCCCAAACATCCCCAATATGCTACTCTTGGGTGTTTGGTGAGGAGCAGATTTTGGGAGCAGAATTGGATAAATCTGCTCAAATCTCATATGCTATGTTTTGAAGCAGAATCCTTCTTAGCAGATTTCCCTTGGAATACTATATGGTCAAATCTGCTCCTCAAATCTGCTGCTCAATTCTACTGGTCAAATCTGCTATCTGCTGACTCCCAGACAGACCCAATATATTTCTTCAACAATGCTTTTATCAACAATGTTTTTATATTGATATTCTTATGATTCAACTTAACCACACATAAAATAATTTGATGGAGAAGTATCTCCTCAAGATTCTAGAAAGATAATTATAGCTCAAACACAAAATGGTTCAACAATAACACCCAGATTTGACACCACTCAAAACCAACTGACAGATGACAGAAGCTGCAACAGAGCAATCTTGACAATGTATTTTCAAGCAATGTGCACAGAATAAAACTCTCTCTTGAAACGTGAAGTTGGGGCATTGTTGAGCAAAAATAATACTCCTCAAAATGATTCAAAAAGAAGACTTCAAACAGATGGGCATAATGAATCATCTCCTACACTCTGAGACAACATTACCACCCAAAACAGAACTCAACTAAAGGTCAAAGTTTAATTCATTACGGACTGAACAAATAAATAAATAAATAAATAAATAAATAAATAATAAAAATCCACCATCGAATATGAATACAGACCTCCAATTCCTCCAAACTTTTATAAGCAGCATTATCAAGTTTCTTCCTCACAGTCCCAAAATCCATTGGAGTGTCTATAATTTCAAAATAATCAGGTAGCTGCAACAGAATTAACCCAGATCAACTGGTGAATGCACAAAACACCAATCTCATCAATGCAGGAATAAGAAATCACCTCATTGGGATCCACGGGCTCAGAAAATACCCCATAAGTGTCCTTCCTGCATCAACATAATCCAACTACTAAAAAACTGAACCGTAGGAAACTCAAAACACAACGCAGCACAGAAGGAAAAATATAAGCACCACGATGCTCAAAAAAAGACAACAGAGAAATGCATACTTTTGAAGCCTGTCAAGAATGAAGACCAACAACTTTTTGTCTGGCAAAGGAGTTGTGGGACCAGACTCTAATTGTGACCCTGTCCACAAAAATTTAGTCAAATGAGCACAGTTGGATCAAGAAACACATGCAATTCTCAGGCACAAGTTTCTCAAGTGATACGAGTGTCCTTTTATCCTCCATTCATTCCAAAAAAAAAAAAAAAGATTTCCGATTAGAACCTTTTGGAGGAATATCTGTCATTTTCATAACCTCTTTATCCTGCAAAAATCAATGCAACTATCATTTCTCAGAACCCTGGTAATTAATTGGTCACTCACTCATTTAAGCAAACCACACAAAATTCATCCAGAATTAAAACTCCCTGAGCCCGAAGGAAGAAGTTAATGAAACAACTATATAAAACCACTCCATTACAATCGTCCCACAGTAAAGACAAATCCAGCTCCGCTCAAAGCACAAGGGTATAAATAAAAGTACAAGAAATTGAATACACAATAATTTAGAAACAGTAATAAATAGAAAGCAATATACGCTGCTGCCACGTATTGTTCGTACTCACAAAATTCAAAAGAGCGACAAAAAAATTGATTCATCCTAAACCCAGATTTTCATTACAAGGAAAAAATGAATTAATTACTCCACTTTATTCTTGCAGACTGAGTCAAAACACAAAGGGCATCCATTTGCAGATCTTCACAGGTCAGAGCATCCCACGGAAAAAAGGTAGTAAAAGAAAGAAAAACAACGTTGGTAGTAAATTTAATTTTTCTTTTTTCGCGCGAACCCCAAAAATCCTATCCCATTATTTAAAACCTAAAAAGCCTCCAAATATTTCCGGAAACCCAATATTCCCAAAATAGGAAAACCCATTTCTAAAACCTCCTGCCCAAGAACACAAATTTAATTTTTCCACTCAAGTTTTCAATTCTCAATTCCCCCTTCATTTTTTCCCCCCAGAACTGCATAAATTTACCAAGTATCCTCACCTGATCCAACTCCCCGTCATCAGATCCGCCATTAATCCTGCGTTTCTTGGTGCACACCTCCCGATCCTCAGACCCAGAGGCGGAATCCGAATCAGAATCTCGAGAATGCCGCCTGTGCCGATTCTTTTCCGCGACCTTGCCCTTCTCATCCGATTGAGGTAGCCGCACAACGAGCTTGACCTTCTTCTCCTTGCGCTCGTCGTCGTCGTCGTCGAACTCCGGTTGTGGAGGAGAATTGAAATTGCTAGGGTTCCGGCGCGTGGATCGGCGGCTGGGGGAATTCGAAATAGAGGGTTTAGGAGGGGTGGAGATGGGTGAAGGGTTGTTCTTGGAAGGGCGGCCTTTCTTCTTCCGCTTCATCTCCGGCGTCGCCGCTGCTACTGCTGCTGCCGTTGGTGCCTTACCCATAGCTTTGGGGCTTTATTTTTTTTTTCTTCCTTTTTTATTCGCGTCCTCTTTTTCCGAACTACGCTTATTTTTGTGTGTTTTTATTAACGTCGTCGTTTTGGTCATTATTTTGGTCGTATTGCAATTTGGTCACTATGGTTTCAACAATTTCTGTTTAACTCCCTCAATTTATAAAATATGGCATATGCCCAACCTAACATGGACAATAATGGTGATGTGGGCTGTGGGGATTGGGAGAAATAATGGAATGGAATATTTGTCTTATTTGGGTTTTGTATTTCTTTCAAAATTCCAAAAAAAATTAGGTTGTTTAACTTTTTATATACTAGTCCTTTTTTTAAAAAAAATAATCGGTGACATTCATGTGTTGGCAAAGATGTGTGAGAGCCCAAACCACACAAATTACAAATGGGATAAAGGGGAGGGATAGAGAGCGGGGTGGGGATCGAACCTCCAACCTATGGTTGGGAAACGGGGATTTGATCACTAGGGTAAGTCTCCAACCACTATACTAGTCCATGTATTTGTAGGGGATGAGTTAATAATTTAAAAAATTATAATACTCTTAAGGGAGAGATCGGAATAGATTTTTGTGTGTTTGCTTGGACTTTTGAATGAATTTCTTTTCCATTTCAATTCATTGAATAGAGTAATTAATTTCACACACAATATTTATAAAAATTTGAAGAAACTTTTCTTGTGTTGTGGAAATTATCTCAACTTATGAGGATCTTAATTATTTTGGTTTTATTTGTGAGAATATTGCAATCTATGCATACATTTTGTGATTGTTTTTTTTTTTTTTTTTGGGTGAGCCAACAAGGTACATTTTGTGATCGTTGAATATTCAATGTAAGTAACACTCCTGTTATTTATTCAAATTGATATTTTCATACAGAGTACTGTAGTAATACTAAAATTCACGTATCAATCACTGAAATTAATTTTTTAGAACATATATACTCTATTTTCAAGCATCAGTCTAAGAATACACGAATAAAAGAATGCCCTTTAAAGGATTGTATGAAATGGGATATTTACTTATGCACCTATTAATTTGCATGTTTAACTCCTTGGGGTTTAAGATGCTTCCAGGTTTGATTCTCAAGTCGGCCCCGTATTTCTTTTCTTTATCCCTTTATAATGTGTGTGGTCAACCCCTTTATTTGCTTAACTTTTAACTTTATGGATTGAACATATGAAGAACTAGGTTTGGAACAATGCTTTTTTTTTTTTTTGAAATCGGGTATCCCCATGCCACATTGGATTGAAGACTAATCCATCAAGGATCTGCAAGGACAATTAATGACGTTTCTCCCAAAGCAGTTTTTTTCATACATAAGGCTCGAACCCGAGACCTTGCTTAAACGACTAAGGCCCCGTTTGGAATAAGCGGTCCAAACGCTAAAAGCTCATTCCCAACTCTAAGAGATTCATATCTGTTTGTTTTTCCGGAAATACAAGATTTGGAATCGCTGATTTTCTCCACAAATCGTGGTCTTGGAAACTCTAATCTCTAAAGCCAAACTCTAATCTCTGAAACCAAACTATAAACTCTAAACTCTATTTATTTACCAAACGAAGCCTAAAGCCCCCATCCACTCAAGCCAAATGATGTTGGTTGGAACAATGCCTTTGGTACACGTAATGTTTGTGAAATCAACATTTGTTTATTTCGGCAGTTGTTTGTGAAATCAACAACGCCTTTAAAATCAACATGTTTGTGAAATGTGTGAGGCGACCAAACATCATATACTCAAAAAGGTTTTGATCCCTGGCCTGTTATTTCGGCACTTGGGTTGATTAGTCTTAGGACAAATTATTTTTTATCAAAGACTAATTACACATTCGTTTTGAGTAATTAGAATTTTGATTATATATGGCCTCTATAGTTCAACAGTAATCTCAAGGTAGATATATCAACTTAATTGAAATTGATATATCTTCCTTAAAACAAGTTTTTGCATTTACAGAAGTTCAAATCCAATAACTTGCTTAAGCGGCATAATTAAGTACTAAAGTTTCCTATATTCTATTTTTAGGTGAATACCAGGGTATTCTCAGACCATATTGGACCCAAGACTAATTGCTCGAGGATCTATAAGGGCAATTAAGGGCGCCTCTCCCAAAGCAGTTTTTTGCATACACAAGACTCGAGGTCGAGACCTTGCTTAAGCGACTAGAGCCCCATCTATAATATACTTATCTTCATATATATATATATATATATATATATAATTTATTTTAATATATAATTTATTTTAGTTGTGTACTAGATGTTTTGTCTTCACTGAGGTTGATTTTTTTTTTAAAAAAAATAACTCAATTAATTTAAACAACATGAGAAAACAAATGAAGTAATTTACAGGGGATGGAGACTTATCATAGTCGTCAAATCCCCGACTCCCCACCTGGCCCCCTATTTCTCCCATTTGTCCATTTATAGTTTGTATGATTTTGGCTCGCACCATCTATTTCCTAGCCTATATATATATATATATATATATATATAGGATGTTCAGAATTTAAAAAAAAAAATAAAAAAATGAAGTAATTTATATTATCATTATTGCAAACACAATAGGGGAAACAAATTTGGGTGGGAATCGAATTAACCCCTAAGCTAAGTCTAAAGCATTTGTTAAGGTGCGATCATGAGTTTTGATATGATATACTGCGGTGATTTCGCACCGTTGATTAACTTTTGAAATCAACGGTTGAGATGAAGTGGAAGGGTAAAAAGGTAATTATGTCATATTACTCCAAAATATTTTAATACATTTCAACGACAAGGTATATATTTTTCAGCGATTTTGTTGATTATTATATTAATTTCAGCGACATGCATATTGTTTCCAGTGCGCCTTCCATGTATTTTCAGCGACGGGGTATAGTATATTTCAGCGACGCACTATTGTATATTTCAGCGACAAACTATAGTATTTTTCAGCGACTTAATATTGTGCATTTCAGCGAATTCATAAAAGTTGAAACCCTAATTCTTTGGTTTAATATATTTCAGCGGCGCACTACAGTATATTCCAGCGACGCACTTTAGTATATTTCAGCGACAAAGCTGTGTGCATTTCAGCGACATACATAGTGTTCTTCAGCGATGACCTTGTGTATATTTTTCAGCGACTTGACATTAAAAAATTTTTGGACAATTTTATCCTTTTACATTTTGGACCGTTGGATCTTAAACGAACGGTTGGAATTGGTGTCTTGATGTGCTACCGGGTTTTGGTGATTGCACCGCAACCAATCCCAAGTCTAAAACCCAAGAGGGAAACAAGTTAAAAAACTTGTACTCAAGCATATAAAAACAAAAAAATGGCTTTTTTATTTTGTCCTTTGTTATCTTTTTATTTTGCTGTAATTGGCTTGATTTTGCCATTGCATATTCCATCTCTTTTGCTTGTGATTCTTAAATCTCCGGTAGAACCCTCGTTTTATTTGTTTAAATTGAAGATTAATCTCCCTTGGGTTAACACAAACTAATAATAAAATAGTACTCCAATCTGCATAGTAGAAGATCAATTAGTTTCTTGTGGAAGTTAAGGGATGAATTTCTAGATTTCAAAGATAAACTATTGAATTTACAAAAAAACAAAAAAAAAAGTATTAAAAAAAAAACACTAACTTTAAAATATCTGAGCAAAGGCAAAAAGGATACAATACTTGGGCTCGTTGTCCTAATTTTAGAACGGAAAATTAGAGCCCAGTTCCTAAGCAAAAATGTTTGTAATTTTTTAGGCCCCATGTCAAACTTCCTTATAGTTTACACCCCATTTTATCTTTGACTCATTAAAAAAGACCTAGCCAAACTCACTAATTCAATTAACTTCTAATACTCTTGATTAAAAAATTCTAAACCAACGAAAGGGACAGTGATATGGTGACTTGGTAAACCATTTACACATAACTTGGTAAATTCGCTATAGTGACTTGGTAAACCCTTTACACATAACCTGGTAAATTTCCTATAGTGACTTGGTAAACCATGTACACAAAACTTGGTAAATAGGCTATAGTTCCCATTGGTAAACCCACTACACTGGACTTGGTAAATAGTCCAGTACACTAACCTGGTAATTAGACTTTGGGATCAATTGGTAAACTATTCACACAAAACTTGGTAATTTGGCTAGAGTGTCTATTAGTAAACCAGGTACACTAAACTTGGTAAATTGACTATAGTGTCAATTGGTAAAACCTTTACAAACAAATTAGTAAGTTGGTTATAGTGTCCATTGGTTAACCGATACACGAAACTTGGTAAATGTGCTATAGTGTCATGTTACACCCAGTACAAAAACTTGGTAAATTGGCTATAGTGTTCGCGGTAAGCCCGGTACACTATACCTGGTAATTAGACTTTGGAATCAATTGGTAAACCATTCACACAAAACTTGGTAATTTGGCTAGAGTGCCTATTAGTAAACTCGGCACACTAAACTTGGTAAATTGACTATAGTGTCAATTGGTAAACCCTTTACAAACAAATTGGTAAGTTGGTTATATTGTCCATTGGTAAACCCGGTATACGAAACTTGGTTAATTGACTATAATGTACATTAGTAAACTAAATACCCACCTGTCGAATCCAGTGGATGTTGGACGTTTATTAGGACGGTCATTAAAACCGTTTCATGACCGTCCTGATGAAGATGTATGGTTCAGTGGCTACAGGACGGTAAAATCCGTGCACTTCTATTTTTTCTTTAAAAAAAACACAAACCCACAAAGTTGGTAAAGATAAAGAGTGTAAATGGTAAAATAAATCATTTATTTGGTAATATACTTAACTGAATGTAGTAAACCTAAATAGAAAAAATTTAAATAAAAAATTCGATTTCTTATCAACGGGAGATTTCTACCATCCAATATACCGTCCTCACCTCCTAAACCCTTTCCATTTATAATTTACCAAGTCATTCGTTAGGCCTTACCATAGTCATCAAGCGAACATTTACCATATCCTAGATGTTCCAGGGTACCATGTTCGTGAAGTATTACTTACCACGTTAAAGAATGTTCGCATTTGCAATCGTGGAGCACCTTAATATTGAAGGAACACCTTTAATTACACACGTGGAGCATTAATACGAAAACATCGACTATTAGTATATGGAATGCAACGTAACATCGGATAAGGTACGACTGAATATTGAACGAACACCTTTAATTACACACGTGGAGCATTAATACGAAAACATAGACTATTAGTATATGAAATGCCGTGACATCCGATAAGGTACGACTGAATATTGAACGAACACCTTTAATTACACACGTGGAGCATTAATACGAAAACATAGACTATTAGTATATGGAATGCAACGTGACATCCGATAAGGTACGACTGAATATTGAACGAACACCTTTAATTACACACGTGGAGCATTAATACGAAAACATAGACTATTATCGTATGGAATGCAGCGTGACATCCAATAAGGTACGACTGAATATTGAACGAACACCTTTAATTACAAACATGGATCATTAATACGAAAATATAGACTATTATCTTACGGAATGCAACGTGACGCTTTCACCTAGATGGTTATTACAAGTATATACACACACTTGGTACATAGATGCTCATAATTTTTACTAATTGAGATATATGGAACAACTTGGTAATTCATTTAATCGTAATAAGGCAATCAATTTTACCAGGTCTCTTGTATTTGATTTACCAACATAATGATACATGGTTTACCAAGTTTTTGTATGTCTCCAACATAAAGTTATGGTTTACCAAATTTCTTTTATTTCACTTACCAATATAGTATACGTTGTTTACCAATTATGTTTTTTGTCACTTACCAACATGGTGAAGGTTCACCAAATCTTTTTTGTCACTTACCAACGTAAATATATGGGTTACCATGTCTCTTTTATGTCATTTACGAACTTAGTGATCCGTGCTTTACCAAGTTTGTTTTTGTCACTTACCATGGTAAATCTTACCAACGTTTTCTATGTCACTTACCATCACGATGATATGGTTTACCAAGCTTTGTTATGTTAATTACCAACATGATGATATGATTTACCAAGCTATTTTATGTATCTTACCAACTTTCGTTTTTGTCATTGGAGGGAGTTTAGGGCTTTGGGGGGTATTTCAGTATTTTCTCCATTTGAGGGCAATTGGGTATTTTCACACACTTTTTAGTCTTAATTAAGTTAGGTGGTTTAACTTTCTTAATTGGCAGGGCCTAAAATGTAAGGTTTTAAAATATAGGGCTTAGACTATAAGGAAGTTTGGGGAGTAGGGTTTGGGCTGGAGTTTTTCCATTTTAGAATAAACCTGGGCTTTATTATTCATTGTAGCCCAAATAAAAGGCCCAATATTTATAGAAGCCCATGGAGATTTCTTCCCTTCTTCTCACAAGTCACAAATGCTTTCAGAGGCCTATTCTGATCTTATTGGTTATGCTTTGTCCGATTAAAAGCTCATCTATTCTAATGAAAAGTATTACTTCCTCCGTCTCACAAATATTGTTACGTTTGACTTTTTGTCACTATTCACTGTTTAACTTTGATTCAAATTTTTATCATAGTTATGTAAGAAAAAATATAGTCAAATGAGATCTTGTTAAGTTATTAGATAATCAACTTTTTATAACTTTTCGTTGTACAAAATTTAAGTTATTAACCGTTAAAAATGTACATCGGCATGCGTGTCGGAAGGGAGCGTAACGATTATACTGAGACGGAGGTAGTAAATATTACCCATTAGTTTTTTTTTTTTTTTTTTTGGCTATTTGAACTTTAAAATTTATCAATTTGAATACAATAACTTATTAAATAAAAGCTCATCTATTCTAATGTGAGCTAATTAATAGTAGATTAAAGTTAAAAATACTAGAGTTTGAATGCTATAATAAAGTGGGAAATTAAAGCTAAGGTGTAGAGGGTAGAAATGGCAATTAAGTGGATAAATAGTCCCAATCAGACTAGTTAGTAGGTGCAAAACATTATTGGTGGACAAGAAATGCATGCAATGGCCTATATCACATGGAGAAAATGTACTAAAAAGGGCTCTAATCTAATCACGTAGTAGTTATTACCAAACTCCTTTTTTCACTAATTTGATGATGCATTTAAGTGTGAATTGCTAGAAGCCACCCAATCTATATGGACTATATGCTCTTGTGTGGACCATACTTAACTCACTAATTAAGCTGTGCACCACATGGCCTCCCGCCCTCCCCTAGCTTTATACAAAATACGTACTTAATTATTATCTTAATTTAATTTGCTAATAATAACTCCTACTCACTCCGTTACTTTTTAGTTGTCTTTTTAAAGAGTAAAAAGTGTTCCAAAATAGTTGTCATTTTTAGGTAGTTATAGGTAGTTATGCTAGGTTTTTACTATATTGCCCTTCACTTTACATAAATGCTATTTGTTAACATTTATTAAGAATGAGTTTAATTGAAGGGTGAAAATGTAAATTTCTGAGTTAATTAATGCAAATATTGGTTATTGAAATTGAGCTGAAAGAGACAACTAAAAAGGAACGGAGGGAGTATTATTATTGGGTTTTCCTTGTGACCATCTGCACAGACGGTGCACTTTGCTGCCACTTAATTTTCATTTTTACATGCCAAAAAGATTAATTTAAAGACATGCCAAAAAGGATGGGTAAATGATTTGGACTTGTAAATGAAATGTCTTAATGGAACTTTGGGATGGTAATAAAGAACAAGAAGATGCATGTTGACTTGCAGTCTTTCTTCCCATTAACTCGTGTCATTAACTGATTAGTATGATATAGGGATTGTTTGAAAGTCGGCATATTTAGGAGCATATAGCGGATTCAATGAGCATATTTTCTTACAATTCTCTCTCCGAATCTGTTATCTGCTAGCGGATCCGCTGACTCCCAAACATCACCATAGAGTATATTGTGGTGTGGATTAGGTATTCTCGATTTTTTTTTTTCTGAGATATAAAACTGATTTTTAAGACACTAGTTGTGAACTTGTAATTAATATATTTTCGGTATTTACAACTTACAAGGCTAATAAAACTTTACTTGAGAGGGTTTATTTATTTTAATTTTTTTTAATATAGTTTTTAGGGTTTTATCCAAACTAATTCAACGCGGGATGTAGGCTATAAATTGATTAATGAGGTGAATTAAAGATTTTTTTTAGATTTCTTCAAATTTCAAATTATATATATAGTAGGTGAACTAAGCAATTTTTGCATTGATAAATTGATTTTTTTTTTTCAATATGTGAATTTTTTTAAAAATATATTTGTACATTTTATTTTATATTATTTTTCTTTTATACTCTATGTAAAGCAATAAAGCAATAATTTTTTTTATCAGCACAGTATGATTATTGAACTATTCTTGAATTTATATAAATCGGTAAAAAATTATTTAATAAAATATTCAATTCATTTAGGTGATGCATATATTTATGAAGTTGTTAGTTAAAAAATGTACTAAAGTGACATATATTTACTAAATTAAGTATATATAACATATGTAGCAATTAATATTGAGGTATGATGTCCCTTTCAAGATTTTAGTTGAGTTTATTGTATCAGTGATTAATGATTTGGTGTTTCATTTTAATTTATTTTTTTAAATAAGTATTGCATACTAAATATTTGCTGCTTATAGTACTTAACTAACAATATTTAGCATTTGTTATGTTTAGTTTTATTTCAATTATTATACACACAAAGCATGTATTTTCTTAAACAAAAAATCTAACTTTGGATTTTCTTCAAAATAGAAATGATATATTTATCTATCAAACTAAATTTTAATAACATCCTATTTAACCTCTGGACAAAAACTTGAGAGTCATCTCCTTTATATATACAACCAAAATTTAAATGAAGGATAAACTCAACAATATCAGGAAAAAAATTGAGGAGCACATAATATATTTATATCTACTGGGATCCTTTTTGTGGATATATCATATACTTACTCCGTCTCGTTAGAATTGTTACGTTTGACTTTTTGCCACTATTCACTGTTTAAGTTTGATTCAAATTTTTATCATAGTTATGTACGAAAAAACATAGTCAAGTGAGATCTTGTTAGATTCGTCTAATATTGTAGTTTTAGAATATTAAATTTTTATAATTTTTTATTATACACAATTTAAGTTATTCACGTTAAAAATATATATTAGCATACGTGTCAGGTGGGTCCGTAGCGATTATAATGAGACGGAGGCAGTATATCCTTTTCCCTCTCTTTTTCTACTCCATACAGTAAATTCTTTTTATTTGTAGTATTTATTTATTTATTTATTTATTTATTTTTTGTTTTACCTTGGAGTAGATATTAGGCAGGCAGCATTTACTAACATGCATGCTAAGGGATATGATGAAGTCTATGCCTATATCACTATTCTACACATCACAAAATAAAGAGCTACTTGCATTATCCATTACTACTACTACTACTACATATTCTTATCTCTATCTCTATTTATTTTTAGACTTGCATTACTGAATTGTGGGAATCTTATGAAATTCTAACTTTTGGAGTTGTGCCATTCATTCTTACATTAAAGTAAAGATTATTTTCTTATTCCAATTACTTAGTTTGAGGATGCAATCATATAGATGATATGTTTGAATCATTTATAGCAGTTATTGAAGCGTTGAAATGTGCATCAACAACTGTTTAATTATCATACAACACTTGTTTAGAATCCAACATTTATTGCATATATATAAGAGAACTTGGCTCTTAGGATGTGGTACTTAGCTTCTTCTTTTTCCCTTGGAAGGCAATTGAAAAATGTGAAACAAATCTGAAATCCATACATTTGTCACACGATGAGATCAAACCTTTTGTCAGCACAGAATAAATGTTACCTTACCCAGCCAAAAACCCCCCCACCAACAAAAGATGACAAACCATTAAATATAGTATCCATCAATCCCTTTTGACCACCCCCCTCTTCTCAAATTAAAAAAGCAATTAAAAAAAATTGACAAAAATGAAAACTCAAAGCATTGTCTTTTTCAGCAGTTCACAGTTGGAGAGTAATAGTGATGATGAGCTAAAATGTTAGGCTGGGAAAAGAGGGGGGAAAAAAAAGGCTACAATTTGGTTCAAGAATTATGGAGATGGAGATCCATATATAACTTAGTCTCCACCTCAACACTTTTCTCCATTGCCTTCTCCAACCTCAACAAATCAATTTTCTTAATTTCCAATAATCTTTTTTCAAACCAAACATGTGCATTGCAGTGTTCATGTGGCAATCCCACCCTCTCTACCCTTTCCTACTTCTGCTCAACAGAGATGAGTATCACAATAGGTATTCTGTTTGCCTTTCCTTCTTTCTTTCCTTTTTCCAATTCTGTCTAAAGATTACAGACTAATGAATTGAATTTGATCATTTTTGTTGTTAGGCCGACCAAGGCGGTGGCGTGGTGGGAAGGCGGGGAGATACTCGCCGGAAAAGATGAAGTCGCCGGCGGCACGTGGCTGGCCTGCTCCAAGCATGGGAGGTTGGCGTTCCTAACGAATGTGCTCGAGCTGCACACTCTGCCGGAGGCCAAAAGCCGGGGAGACCTCGCCGTACGCTTCCTAGAGGTACATTACTTGTTAAGATCCCACATCGGTTGTGATGTGAATTCCTATTACCTTATACTCCCTCCGTCCCAGCAAACTTGTTCAACTTTGAGTCAATTTTATTGCAAAATATATTTGGACAAAAGTAGTCGAGTTTGGAATTTGTTAGATTCGTTTAATTCGTATAGTTCTAAAATATATATTTTACATAATTTTTAGTTATATATATTATGAGATATCAACGATTAAAAAAAGATGCATTAGATTGTGTGCAGAAGTCAAACAAGACGAGTTAGTTGGGACAGGGAATATATTTTATAAGGTTTTAGGTGCTATAAGTTACATAAAAATGGTTGGAATGTAATAAAGTTTTTGTTGTTGCTGTTGTTGTTGTGAGGCAGAGCGACAAGAGCCCGATGGCGTTTGCAGAGGATTTAGCGAAGGAGGCGAATCAGTACAACGGATTCAACCTCATTGTCGCTGATCTCGTCACAAAATCCATGGTGCATTTCTCCAATAGGCCGAAAGGAGAGCCCGTTTTCATCCAGGAAGTCGTCCCGGGAACTCACGTCCTCTCCAACGCCACGCTCAATTCGCCCTGGCCTAAGGCCTGTCCAATTCATTCAATGCTCTTAGTATAGTTTATACGTGCTTTCTTTCTTATAACCGCTTCATTGCCAAAGTCGTCGCTATCTGACAATATGCTGCAGGCGGTGCGGTTGGAGTTGAGCTTTAAGTTGCAAGTGGCACGGTACGGTGAAGGGGAAATCCCGGTGAAGGAAATGCTGGAGGAGCTGATGACGGACGACGAGAAGGCCGATGAAAACGAGCTCCCGAACATATGCTCCCGCGATTGGGAGCACCATCTCAGCTCTATATTCGTGGAAGTCGACACTCCATTGGTTAGTGACGACTTCCTCATCGACAATACTATAATGTTGTCGCTTTGTGCGCTAGAATGTTGTCGCATTATTGTGCACGTTGACAACGATAAAAAATTTGATCGATTTGCAGGGGAAGTACGGGACGAGGAGCATGGCTGCCGTGACGGTGAAGGCCAACGGAGAAGCCAGCTTCTACGAGAGGTACATTGATCGGAATGTGTGGAAGGAACACAACCTCAATTACCATATCCAGAAACTGTAACCAAATTTGGATTTGGGGCACAAGTGGTGCGGTGCAGTGGTGGTGGTAATGTTATTACATGTAACAGAAAAAACTATAGGAACGGAATATACACAGATATCTGCAATTGTACTTGATTTGGAGGAGGTTCTGTTTGTTTGTTTTTGTTTTTATTTTTTTATTTTTACTTTTTTTGGGGTTTTTAAATGTTGTGTTTTAAGCATGGGAAAAGTGTATCTGGACTATCTCTGCTTTGTTAAATTATTGTTTGGCTCTGGTGTAGCCAAGGACCTTTTTCTCCTCAAGGGAGGCTATCGGAAAAGGATCAAACCGATTACGGGTTCGAATTAACAATAATGCGCCCACAATTGAATGAATCTTCCTTGAATTGATCAACAATAACACGATACAACGGAGAATCTGCCTGTTGTTAAGAAACAACGGCGGAATTCACCAAAAACTGAGAACCAAACTACCAGCTGCTAAGGAGCAACGGTGGATTTGGAAATGGTAACCGCTACAAACTAGGCTAAATTCTAAGGAAAGCTGTAAAGGAAAGCTGTAAAGAAAGCAGTAAAGATAACAAGGAATTAAAATTGATAAAAGTAATTTGGGGGTTGGATTGATCTCCCTGATTTTGAGTGCGTCGACCCCTATTTATAGCCGGAACTGGAATAACCGCTCTCCGGCTAACTCCTCTGAGCCGAACTCTCTCTCTCTTCAATTCGATTGTTTTGGTTTCGGCTACTTCTTCCCATTTCGGCCGAAATCTTCATCAGCTTCGATTTCCTTTCTTCGGCTTACTATGTACTTTCGGCCTTACCAATCTTGAGCCCACCTTCTTTTTGGACTTCCTCTTTCTTCCGGCCCATGTCTTATGGCCCAATAGCTCTTTCGCGGCCCACTATTTCGTATGGCCCCAACAGATGCCCTCCTTACTTGGGCGAATTGCTTCCATGCGAAAGAGCCCAAGTAACCTCCCTTTCTTCTTCCTTTTGGCGGTTATTTTCTCTTTCTCGAGGATGCTCTCCATCATTCCCCTATTTACGTAGCCCACCACGTACTCGGAATGAACTGCCTTTCCAACTTCTCCTCTCTCTCTCTCTCTTTCCAGTTTCCCCGATGGAAAATCCCTCTGCTCCTGTTACTGCTCTTTCTGCTGATCTTCTTAGAATTGAGAACTCTTTTGCTTCTCAGTCCGCAGTTCGTCTCTTGCCTGAGGGCTTCTACACCTTAGGACCGTTGGGCATTCCTGAAGATATCGATGAATGTACTGCTCGGATCTTTGAAAATCGTTCCGTTCTTCTGTATGAGCCTTGTTTCTCTTCCAAGCTTTTCCCTTCATCTTTCGCTAATTGGTCTTCGCCCTCTCCTGATTATGTGGCGTGGTATCATCACCTTGAACCCCACTGTCGTGACTCTTGGCATAAGTCATATGTCTATCGTATGATTTCCCTTAGTACCTTGCCACTTCCCACAGATCTTCGCCCTATTCAGGCCCTTCTTTGCTTCTGGAATCCTTCTGTGAACTGTTTTTGTTTCCCTTGGGGGATGATGACTCCCACCATTCAGGACGTGAAACTTCTCCTTGGCCTCTCTGTTCGTGGGGATAACCTCGCCATTATGTCGTTGCCCAAGGAGAAAAATACTGGCCTTTCCTCTGGCGATTCCTTTGCTAATTGGATCGTTTCCCATCAGAGTGATCCTATCTCGCCTGCTCCACACCCTTCAGAGCCTCTGGCGTTTATGATGTATTTCCTTACGAAATTCTTCTGGTGCGTTCCTTCCAAGGGTGTTCTCCTCGAAACACACTCTTTTGCTTCGGCACTTCTTAATCATGTGACCCTGCCTTCAGCCGATTTCTTCCTCGCTCATTTGTATGCGGGTATTTCGGCTACTGTGTCGGGTTGGGAAAAAGGTTCGTCTGATAAAGCCCGTGGCCCGTTATGGTTCCTTTACTTGTGGTTAGTTTGGCACTTTCGCGACATTTCCCAATTTCCTCCCCATGATATTCGTCCTAACTATTTCGTCGCTCCTGACCTTCTTAGAGCACCCCTTCCTCCTTTGTCGATCCCTCACTGGATCAACTATTTCCTGGGTCGTACTGCCGATCAAGCCTTTTCTCAGTATCACTACCGGAACGCTGACTTTGCTTGGGTCAGGAATATTGTTACTTCCCCCTTCGGGACTCTTCTTCCTTTGGCTTTTGCTCAAATATGGAACAGGTGTATATTACCCCGCCCGATCTTCAATGGTTCCACATTTGTTCCTGCCAAGTCTGCTATTCCTTTTCAAGTTTACAACCCCCATCTGGTTAGCCGCCAATTCGGCTTTGGTCAAGACTTAGTGGAGGCCATCAGAGCCGGTAGACGCCTCTCTGCCTCTACCAGTCGTCAGCAATGCTCCCTCTATCACAAACGTTTGATCTCCTTCAAGGTTTGGAAGTTTGTCGCTCGTCCAGGGTCTGTTACCTCTCGTTTCCAATCTTGGTGGAACGGTGTTGCTGGCGTCTTTTTTAGTGCCAACCTTGATTCGGTTCTGCGGAGGGGTGGTTTCTCTCCCATTCTGGCATTCTCTACTATCCCTTCATCATCTCCGGGTTCCACTCCTCAGCGCATTCTCGGTTCGTCTTCCGCTTCTCGCCCTGGTATGTTTCTTTTCCTTTCCTTTCTTCTTCAGTTGTTGTTCGTTCTTTTTCCTTTATGTCTCACTTATCCGATTTCTTCAGATGTTCCTTGCTCCTCTACTTCAGAACCTGGTCGAAAAAGGCCCGCTTCGCCTTCGGCCTCTCTCGTCGACTTTCTCCCTCCTACTCAGACCAGGAAGCGTTCATCTCATTCACCGCTTGGCAGAATCCCTGCCTCCCTCTTTGCGGTTCGTTACACTATTTTTTTCTCCTTTTCCAGGTTCCTTTCCTTCGACTAATTCCCTTTTCTTATTCTTGTCAGGTCCCACCCATTTTACCGCAACCTGATGTTCAACCACTTCCAACTGTGGTATCGGCTTCTCCGGTAGCCGAATTTCGCACATCGGCCAGTACCAGTAATTTGGCTGTTCCCGCTAGTTCTCCTGCTGTTACCCCTCGTGGTTTGATCGCGAGCTCTACTTCGGCCGACCCTTCCGTCCCTCTTTCGGTCGATCGTCCTCAGCCTATTACGGATTCTGCCACACCTTCATCCTTAGTTGTTCCGACACCGTCTGGCTCCTTTCCTAGTGGTATGGCTGCTGATGAAACCCCTGCCGATCATATCCCTTTATCGCCATTTCCTGATCGGCATGTCTTGGACGATTTCTTTTCTCCTGCGTCTCTGGTTTCTCGTCCATCGGATCTTTCTACTCACCTTGGCGATTGTCTGGCCAGGTTATGCAATCTAATCGGCCGGCAATCTGACGTGGAATTCGTCAACCCTAAACCGATCCTTATTCTCTTGTCTCATCTTGAGCAGCAATTTCATGACGAGATGGTATCTCTGAATCTGAATGGTACCCTTCAGATGATTACGAAGTCTGTCCTCTCGATGGATCAGGAACTCCTGGCTCACTTAAAGATGCGACATAAGCTTGCCGCCGAACGTGAGGCTGCAGCCTCTTCACGAGCCATCTTTGACAATTATTCTGCAGAGTATCGGGCTCAAATGAGTAAGCTGTCTGAAGTGGAATCTCAGGAGCTTAAACAGTCCGAGGATCTTGCTTTGATTCGATCTGAGATAGCCAAGCTCCAAAGACAAGAGAAGGATTTAGAATTAACTTTGGCTCACACTAAGCGAAAATCGGCCGATCTGAAACAATCGATCAAAATTCTTCGTCAATCGGCCGAAGCTCCTAGGGCCAAGATCTTGGATTCTCAGGAGGATGCTTCTTACTTGGCCATGCGGATCAGTTTCAACGATTATATTATTGGTACCTTCCAAGAAAAATGGGCCGAAACCCAGTCCTTAGTTGGTCAACTGGATTCGGCCATCAAGAGCCTTGGTGGGCACAGTGTTGTTCATGTCCTTTCTCCCCATGTCTTGTTTCCTTTGGACCCCTCCGAAATAGAATCCTCCCCTTCGGGCGATAACCCACCTTTGCCGATCATTCCTTCAGGTACCTTGCTTCCTCCTATTCCCTGTCATGATTTTTCTTTTATACTCTCTTACTTATTATTCCCCCTTTTCTTCTTTTCTTCTAGGGAAAACTGGTGCTTCCTGTGGTGCTGGTTCATCGACCGTTCACCTCCCTCCTGGTGAAACTACTGGTCCTTATCCCTCGACAAGTCCGAATCTGATGACATCTTCGGCTAATCCTGCTACTGCCACCTCGCGAGGCTTGGATGATGCTGTTCCTTCTGACGCCCAGGAAGACCACTAATTTGTCTTTGCATATCGGTTTTGTGTTTTGATTCGTCCTTTGTTAAGTGTAAATTTCGGTCACTTTTCCCTTTCTTGACAGCTGTAATCGGCCTTTTTCAGACTATGTTGGCCGATACATTGTACTTGGATTCGTATCTTTTGTATCTTTTGTAATGCGATTCGTATCCCGTTAATTCCACTGTTTTCGGTCTCCTTTATTGCTGATTTCTGAATATTAGCAGCTTTTTCCGGGAATCAGCTGTAACGTTTTCCCATAAATAACATTTACTATTGACCGTTTCTTCCGCCAAGCACTTATCTCTTTTCTATAAATACCCGGCATTGTTGACACTTATCCATCACTTCCCTTTTTCTTTTCTCTTATAGCAATATGGATCTTCCTTCTTCCTTATTCAACTTCCTGTCTCCAGTTCCCCCATGGCCTCCGGCAACTATTCTTGTGCGAGGATTTCCAGACGTGATACGAAAATTTTTTGCTTATGCAACACGAGTTCAACTAATGTCTTTTTCACCATGTTCGTATGGGCGAGGATCTTTATATGTTATTCCAAATGCAGGTCTCGACGGCTATGCTGATATGCCCCTTTTCGACTTTGCGGATGCATATCCAGTCGGACCTTTTCTAATGGGGGGAATAACTACCCCTAGTTATTCCTCCCTCCTTTCCCCCTTCCACCGCTTTTGGGTGACTGCCTCGCTGCACTCCTCCTTCCTCTGTCTGAGGTCGTGCGGCGGCTGTACCCGAGTCTGACTTCTACCTCTGGGACGTTGTACCCTTCGTTATATCGTACCCTAGAGTAGAAGTTCGGTGGTAGGACTTAAATCGGCAATACTGTTCTGGGGCAAGCAACTGTGCCCCGCTTCTGTGTTGCCGATAGTTTTAGCGGCATCTCTACAAGGCTGAGTGTCTTTCAAGGACCTTTCCCTTGTATATGCCTGCTTAGTATAGGACTTTTCCCTTGTATATTGTAATTTCGGGCTATCGACGCCGCTTTCGGCCGAAGTAGCACCTTCTTTGTACTTATTCGTTCATGCAATAAAATCTTTACTTTTTCGCATCGCTGAATGTTTGATCCCATACTGATGGATAATATTTCTTCATGTATCTTGCATTAACTGGATTTGACATCTGCTCACCATTTTCGTCTACCAAAACGTACGCTCCATTCGGTAATCTTGTATGAACAATAAATGGTCCCTCCCAATTGGGACTCCACTTACCTAATCGGCCGTCCTTCTGCTTCGGCGGCCATATAACTTTCCAAACTAAGTCTCCGACTTCAAAGCGCTTGAGACGAATTCGCTTATTGTACCAATCGGCCACAATATCTTTATTTTTCTGCAAATTCTCAAAGGCCTGCACCCGATTGGCATTTATCTCCAATAACTCATCTTTCATTGCACAATCATACTGTTCGGCTGACATTGAATCCGCCTGGCTTGTTCTCAAAGTCGGCACTGTTATTTCGGCTGGCAATACTGCATCCATTCCATAAGTCAGCCGAAATGGTGTGAACCCAGTAGCTGAGGTTTTGGCATTTCGATAAGCCCAAAGTGCTTCGGATAACTTTTCGTGCCACTTTCTTGGTTGATCTTCAATCATTTTCTTTATGATTCCTATTAGCTGTTTGTTTGTGGCCTCTGCTTGTCCATTTCCTTGCGGGTAATATGGTGACGAATGTATAATTTTTATTCCGTATTCGTCTGCAAAGGCCTTAACCTTTTCTCCCACAAACACCGTTCCTCTATCTGTTAAAATCGTCTGTGGGATTCCGAATCTATAGATCAACTGTCTCTTAATGAACTCAATCACCTCCTCTTGTGAAATGCTGACATACGCCTGAGCTTCGGCCCATTTTGTGAAGTAATCTGTTGCCACTAGCACGAACTCATGTCTTTTCGACGACGAGGGATGAATTTTTCCTATGATGTCCATGGCCCATCCTCTGAATGGCCACGGTTTGATCATTATATGTAATTCTTCGGCCGGTAATTTCTGAATCGGCCCATGCTTTTGACATTCGGTGCATCCTCTTGCATATTTTTCACAATCAGGACCCATATTCGGCCAATAATATCCCAGCCGAATAATGCTCCATTTCATCGACTTTCCTGCCCGATGTGCACCACATATTCCTTCATGAACCTCTCCCATTACCCTTCTAGCGTCTTCTTTTCCGACGCATCTGAGCAATATTCCATCAATAGCACGCTTAAATAATAATCCTCCTATTATGACGTAGTCCATCGCTTTCCGCTTTTCGGCCGGATTGGCCTCCGAAGGATCTTCTAATGTCTGTGCTATCTTTTTAATCCATTCGGCCTTCTCCGTTTCGGCCAAACGCACTTCTACATTTCCCGCTATCGGCATCAACCGATATTTAGCCGCATGTTGAGCCAATTCATTGACTTCTTCATTCTTTTCTCTCGGGATGTATTCAATGTACACCTCATCAAATTCCTCTAACAAAGTAACCGCTTCTTCATACAGTCTAATCAATTGCGAACTCTTAACCGAAAAATCGCCTAGCAGTTGCTGGACAACCACTTGCGAATCTCCTTTGACAATGATTGCTCTGACTCCGTCTTCTATCAACCGTTGTAATCCCGAAATTAATGCTTTATATTCGGCTTGATTGTTCGTATATGACTCTGGCAGTTGCACGAAATATTTGTATATCTTGCCCTCCGGCGTTTGTAGGGTAAACCCTGCTCCAACTCCTGAAGCGGCTTTAGAACCATCAAATGTCATTACCCATGGTTGCAAGTATACAATTCCTAATCTTACCACCTTCTTTTGGCCGATCCTGATGATCGATGTCATCGGTTATCGGGTGCATCACATGATCAGCCAGAAAATCGGCTACGATCTGTCCTTTCATAGCCCTTAAAGGTTGATATCTCAAATCGTATGCATTTAACTTCATGGCCCATTTGGCCATTCTTCGGCTACTGACCGGATCATTCATCATAATCTTAACTATGTCCACCGAAGCTACCACTATCACTTGCCTTGGTTGAATATAATATTCTAATTTCTGGCATGCATGATAAAGGCTTAAACATAGTTTATGAATCGGCGAGTACCTTACTTCGGCGTCCCTTAGGATTCGGCTAAGATAGTAGATCGCCCGATCCCTTCCTTCATCGTCTTCCTGCGCCAGTAATGCTCCAATAGATTCTTCGGCCGCTGCTATATACAACTTCAATGGCCGTCCTAAAATTGGAGGAACCAACACAGGTGGATTCATCAAGTCCTGCTTCAACTGTTCGAAGGCCTTTTGCTGGTCGATTCCCCATTTGAACTCCTCTTCCTTCTTTAACCTCAATAAATCGGTTAATGGCTTCGACTTCCCAGCCGCATTTGCTAAAAATCGTCTCAGAAAACCGATTTTTCCAAGAAACTTTTGTAGGCTCTTCTTATCATGTGGAGGTTTGGCTTCTTGGATGGCCCTGGTTTTGTTCGCATCAACTTCTATCCCTTTGTTATGTACCAGGAACCCGAGAAAATTTCCTGCCTGTACCCCGAAAGCACACTTGGCTGGATTCATTTTGACTCCATGCAACCTCATCCTCGTGAATACCTTCCGCAAATCGTTCAAGTGGCTTTCGATATCTTTGGATCGGACCATGACGTCATCAATATAGACTTCGACACACTCCCCTATGAGGTCATGGAAAACATAATTCATGGCTCTCTGGTATGTAGCTCCTGCATTCTTCAGCCCGAATGGCATCACCACCCATTCATATATCCCTATGGCGCCAGGGCACCGAAATGCAGTCTTGTGTATGTCCTCTTCGGCCATGAAAATTTGGTTGTACCCTGAATATCCATCCATGAAAGATAGCATCCCCTGTTTTGCGGCCGAATCAATCAACAAGTCAACAATAGGCATCATATACTCATCTTTTGGAGTGGCTATATTAAGATTCCTGAAATCAATGCAAACTCTCAATTTTCCATTCTTCTTTATTACAGGAACAATATTTGATAACCATTCTACATATTTAGCTGGCCTAACAAACCCGGCCGCTAACAATTTCTCTATTTCTTCTTTTATTTTTGGAACTATTTCGGGCGCTGCCCTCCTGGCCGGCTGTTTATGCGGCCTAAACCCTTCTTTAATAGGCAGTCTGTGCTCTACAATCGACCTCTCCAATCCTGGCATCTCTGTATAGTCCCATGCGAAACAATCCTTGAATTCGACTAGAACCTCCTTGAATCGGCTTGTCATCTGCTGATCAAGATTCGCACTCAACGGGATCTCCCTCGGGTGTTCGTCTGTACCAACATTGACCATTTTCAAGGGGTCTTGAGCTTTGAAATCCGGCGTTCGCTTTGGAATTGCGTCTATTAAATCGCTCCATCCTGCTTTGTCATCTGAAACTTCGAGTTCGGCCGATTCGAACTCGGTCGCTTGATTCGGTTGTGACTCCATCATTTACTTTCTTCTTCGACTGGCCGTTCATCGGCCTGGTATCTGATTTCAAACCCCAAATCGGTCCAATCACACTCGATCACTTGCGGGTACCGATCCCCTACCACTGCTAGGAATGGTTGAATCGGTTCTTCATATAACACCGCATCAATTCGTCCGGCTGAGCTGACTGGAAATGGAGGTTGATCTCCATCCACTTCTTCTACTGTGCCATCTTTCTTCCAGAACCATACTTTCTGGTGAAGCGTCGATGGCAAACATCGGGATGTATGAATCCAGCATCGGCCTAATAGGGCCGCATACGGAACTTCTGCATCCACCACAAAGAACATGGTCGGAATTGATATTGTTCCGACCGTTACATCCACCAGTATACATCCTTCGGCCGCGGTTTGAGCCCCCACAAAACTCATTACCTTCATCCTCGTAGGGAGTAAATCTTCCTTCGAGCGGCCTATCTTCGTTAGCGTGGATAATGGCATGATATTAACTGTGGCTCCACCATCGATAAACATTCTCCTGAGTGGTCTTCCATTGACCCAACCTTTAACATATAAAGGCCTCACATGCTGGGACATTTGTGCAGTTGGAGGCAAAATCGTACCTGGTTGAGCTTCTGGAACGAATGCCTTATATCCTTCTTCAAACGATTTCTCTATTTCGGCTTCCGGCCGAAATACCTCAAGTTTATCGAAACAGAAATCCACTATGGGTTCTTCATCACCATAATATTCTCCATCTTTTTGACAAAAAACCACCGCTGGTTCGGAATCTGACCAATACTCCTCTTTCTCTTCGGTGGTTACTGTCACCATATTCGCGCTAGACCCGAAATCGAATTTAAACTGCCCAACAGGGGGTGTATCACTATTCGGAATGATGGTTGTCTTCGGCTTCCACTCCCTGGTTCGGACTGGTCTAGACTTCCATTCTTCTTTCGATTTCGGCTGCTCACTTTCAACTTTCGGCTGTACTACTTTCGGCCGAAATTCAGTCTTGTTCTTCAACCGATCCTGTCCTTCTTTCGGCTTCCTCTCTTCTTTTGATTCGGACCTCAAACGAGCCGAGAATACCCTATTGAGTATTCGTCCTCCCGAGAACGAACAATCATCAGGGAAGTCCTCTTCCATATGCATCATATCATACTCGTCTTGCTCAGAAGCAGCAGCTGCTTTAAGCCGTTGCATTCTTCGTTTGAAAGTACGATATGATCCCTTTCCCTTTGGGACTTTCCTCTCCTCTGCCCTCCAAGCTGAATGGTCATGTCTGCGTTGATCGAAACGCCTTCTTTCTGGAGAGTTTCGGACCCATCGGCCTACCTGAGTATTTGCTGGTGGCCTTCTAAGCTTTTTCATTTCGGGGCTAACAGCTTCTTCCGGTACTGTGATCTGTATCACAGTCTTTCCATTCTGCTTATCGGCTGTTAACTTCATCTCTGAGTCCCATCCGTTGGTTATAATTTTCAACGTTGGTCTCTCACTCTTATTTCCGGCCTCGATCTCCTGATGTCTCTCCGATTGCTTGACCCACTCTTTCACCTCATAGTTCCCCAATCGGTCAAAGACATCTGTCACTTTCTCTTTTCCCTTCGGAGATCCTAGCCTTTTCCATACTCCTGACTTCTGAGCCGATGGCTGATCCCCAAGCCGATCGTGCACAGAGCTCTTGCTAGATGATGTTTGATCCCCTAATCGGTCATGCACCGATTTATTCTGGTTGGGCTGCACCATCACCATGTTGGCAGCTGGGAACGGATTCTTATCGACTGCCATAAGCCTTTCTGGGAACTTCAGCTTCCCATCATCCACATGTTTCTGAATCAGCTTCCTAAAATGCCCACAAATGGCCGTGGAATGAGTGGCTGATCCGTGGAATCTGCACCATCCGGCCTCCAACTGATCCTTGGTAGGCTGTGGATGGTTTCCTTTAAACTCTAGCAATCCGTTCTTCTGGCAATAATCAAATATTTCGTCCATCTGTGACAAGTCGAAAGAGTAAAACCTTTGAGACTCATCTCCTCCTTCTTTCTCCTTGCCTCTGGCTGGCCGAAGTGCTGGACACGTCATAGGCTTCTTTATGATTAACTCTGCCCTTGCAACTTCGGCTAATGCAGGAACGTCTTCCGCATTGTACTCTTCCTGAATTTCACATCTATCCAGAGATTCAGCAAATGAAGCAGCTGACTGGATAGGTTGTGACCTTCCGCTTTGACTTCGGCTTGATTTGAAAGCCGCCTGTTCCGCCAAATAAGTCTCCATCCTTATCGCTTCGGCCGTTAATTCGGCTACCGTCCTCGGTCTCGTTACCATCAATCTGTCCTTGATGGCAAACTTCAAATTCTGCTTTAAAATTTGAATATATTCATGCTCAGGCAGCATTGTCTTCACCTGAGCCTTCACTGCATAAAATCTCTCAATGAACTCAGTAACCGATTCAGACGCCTTCTGTTTGGTTGACGTCAGATCAACTACCGAGACTTCCGGACTAGTATTATAGAATCGGTCATGGAATAACCGCTCCATTTCGGCCCAAGTATTGACCGATCCCGCTGGCAGGTTAATGTACCACTCGAATGCTGGGCCAGTTAATGACAGACTGAACAATATCAGCTTATGAAAATCATTCTGCGCGATTCTGGTACATTGAGCTGTAAATCGGCCGATATGCTCAATGGTAGAGCGGCCGACTTCTCCAGAAAAAGTGTTGAAATCTGGAACCTTCACCCCTCTAGGCAGTGGATACTGCTCCTCGATGTAATCTGGATAAGGTTTCCGATACATCGGCCTATTCTCCTGGCCGATGAGATTCCCAAACTGTGTGCGAATAATCTCGGCAATCAGCTCTCTGTCAACCAGTTGTGGTGGATTCTGCTGCAGTGGTGTGTATTGTTGTTGAACCACTGGAGCAGGCGGTTGAACTACTGGTTGAGGCGGTTGATTCTGTTGCTGATCGTACCTCTGCTGCGGAGGAACAAAAGGCCGAGCTCCATGCCCTCCTGGCGGCCTAAAGGCCTGCTGTTGA
The DNA here is from genome assembly GCA_030278955.1 of Hygrophila difformis. Classification (NCBI taxonomy): domain Eukaryota; kingdom Viridiplantae; phylum Streptophyta; class Magnoliopsida; order Lamiales; family Acanthaceae; genus Hygrophila; species Hygrophila difformis. The sequence continues at coordinate 3,471,051 of JAOANR010000014.1, read as the reverse complement.
AAATTGTGAGGATTTTGCGGTGGATTTTGCGCCACTGGAGCTTGCTGCACTCCCATCGGATACATACTCCTCGCAATTTCGGCTCTAAACATGGCTGGCATCGCTGCCAGGATATTTCCTTCGATTTGGCGAACCGAGTTGGTAACCGCCGCCTCCACCATAAATTGAACCTGATCTCGGAACCGCGGGGTTAAATCATCATTTGAAAACTCCTGATTATGGAAATGTGATGGTCCGGGGAACCCTGGGGGGAATTCTCCGGCTTCTGGTGCGCGCTCTGCCTGAATCGGCGGCAAATCAGTCCTCGCCGCCGTGTTTGCTGCTGGAGTTGCTTGTTCAAACGCCATTTTGTGTCCCACTGGGCGTGCCACTGTTTGGCTCTGGTGTAGCCAAGGACCTTTTTCTCCTCAAGGGAGGCTATCGGAAAAGGATCAAACCGATTACGGGTTCGAATTAACAATAATGCGCCCACAATTGAATGAATCTTCCTTGAATTGATCAACAATAACACGATACAACGGAGAATCTGCCTGTTGTTAAGAAACAACGGCGGAATTCACCAAAAACTGAGAACCAAACTACCAGCTGCTAAGGAGCAACGGTGGATTTGGAAATGGTAACCGCTACAAACTAGGCTAAATTCTAAGGAAAGCTGTAAAGGAAAGCTGTAAAGAAAGCAGTAAAGATAACAAGGAATTAAAATTGATAAAAGTAATTTGGGGGTTGGATTGATCTCCCTGATTTTGAGTGCGTCGACCCCTATTTATAGCCGGAACTGGAATAACCGCTCTCCGGCTAACTCCTCTGAGCCGAACTCTCTCTCTCTTCAATTCGATTGTTTTGGTTTCGGCTACTTCTTCCCATTTCGGCCGAAATCTTCATCAGCTTCGATTTCCTTTCTTCGGCTTACTATGTACTTTCGGCCTTACCAATCTTGAGCCCACCTTCTTTTTGGACTTCCTCTTTCTTCCGGCCCATGTCTTATGGCCCAATAGCTCTTTCGCGGCCCACTATTTCGTATGGCCCCAACAATTATGAAATGGTATCTTTTTCCTTTTGTGGGTTGTTAAATGACTGTTGGTTCTTGTGGAAATGTTGGGGTTGGCCTTTTTCTATATGTGAAATTTTGGGAAGGAACCAACAAACTGAATAAATGATTCAACCAACACATTTAATTTGGTGCGCCAATTTTTCGAAGAAGTATTTTTGGGTTTTATTTTTGGCAAAAATAATTTTTGATAGGAATGAGACGAGGATTCTGATGGACCATACCCATACTGAATGTGGAGATTTGAAATTATATAAGGTTTGAAAGGATCGTTGAGGTTTATTGGAATGGATTTTTTTTTTGTTTTTTTGAAAAAAAAACATTACCTTGAAGACTACACACTGACATTATTCTGTAATGGGCTGAAACTTGATAGTATTAGTATATATTAATATTGGCCTTGCATACACAAGAAATTGTCTTTGTTTTTCTATATATAAAGGAACTGTAATTGTGAAACGATTGGAAGATTTTGCGAAAAACTACTCATATTTACATTACATGAATCAATCCCACAAAACATTCAACTTCAATTTTATTTATACCAGTATCTCAATAGTCACTACTCACTACTAATTTGTGTGGGGTTCGATTTTTTAACCAATCCCATATCATTCTTTTTTATCTTTTCGTAATTTGTGTGGTATGAGCTTTTTAACAATATTCCCATTATAAAAATTTGAAATTATCGTATAAAAATGGACCCAGCACTTATCCGTGCCATCTCTAAATTGGCCCAGTTCAGACCCAAAACCGATCGAACTGGGTCTTGGATATTGACAAGGCCAGATCCATTGACATCCCTAATCCTATAATCCGACTAGTGAGCAGTGAGCACATTTACTAGTTACTACCAGTGTTTTAAATTTTGCCGATATCTTCGAAATTTCAACCGAAATTTTGAATTTTGGGACACCTCGAAGTGAAATTTCACATACAATATATTTATGCAAAATTTCCTCCGAAATTTCGCCTGAAACCCGAAATTTTTCGAAATTTAACCAATATTACCCGAATTTCCCAAAATTTTTACTTTTTTTAGAAAAAATATTTTTTTTCTAAATTTTAAAAATATCTTCTTTTAAAAAAAATTAAAAAAATAAAATTTATGCTTCAACACATGTTGATTATGTCATCGATTTTAAGTCAAAATATTTTCAATTAATTATGTTCATGATATCAACAATATTATGAATATAGTAATACATGAAATGAGTATTTTCAGCATATTGATAGTTTATATAGCAACAGAGGTGATGTATTTTGGAAATATCTTCATTTTCATCATCTCGAGAACTCGACGTGGTTTTCTAAAAAAATTGTAAATATCTCCGAAATTTCCCCCAAAATTTCAAATATCTTCAAAATCTTTCATAAAGTTATATGTCAGATATCGACACCGATACCGACATTTAAAACCTTGGTTATTATCGGTCTCTAAAAAATTCATTTAGGTCTTTATTCCAAATAAAAAACAAACATGAGGGGCTATTCTATAATTTTTGAAGAGATGGGGGACCGAATCGTAGAAACATCCTATATTTGCCGCAGACCGCAGTTTTCTCTACAGGGCGCAGTGCACAGTCAGCAGACAACAACATTCTTGTTTGATTGGGGCAAACGAGAATCCCTCTTCAGTCCACATTTTCCCGATTGTATCAATCAATTCACCATTCCACTCCCCAATTTCCGATAACCATTTCTCAGTCCTCCCTGTTGAATTTTCAGTTGTGAGCTGACAGAATTTCGTCGAAAAGTTGAAACCCGGAACCCTGGCCAAATTTTGTTAAGTAATGACAGTTGATTTTTGAAAAGTGGCATCAATGGCGGCTGCAGGAGGGGCGAGCACGGAGCAATTTGAGGCGTTTTTCCAAAGGGCCGATTTGGATCGGGATGGCAGGATCACCGGTGCTGAAGCTGTTGCTTTCTTCAAAGGCGCCAATTTGCCTCAGCAAGTCCTTGCTCAGGTTTAATTTGCTAACTAGCTTTCCATCAAATTGATGTGAATGTGATGGTGAATTTCGAGTCCCATGTCGTGCTGATTGATATTGGGGTTGTTTTGTAGTATTTGTCATGAGATGAAGAATTCGAGTACTTTACTTATGTAGGTTTGCTGTTTTCTTGTGAAGATGTGGTTTATGGCATTGGACTTTGCTTTGGGGGTCCAATCAAATAGCATGAGTCGGTCTATTGTTTCATGACAGCACTGGTTTAGTTTGGTTATGATGTAGCTTTTGCACCAGAAGGGGTATTTAATTTAAGCTAGGACACAGCTTGAGTTCGAATATAGAATATGCCTCCCAATTTATTTGTTGAAGAATGGAAGAAAATAAGAAATATGGACTATTCAAAGTGGATTAGTTATGATACCTTAATGTCACTTGTTGAAATGTCTTCATCTTGTTAATTTATGTTGGATTCTCGATGCTTGGGAATGACATTTTGCACTAGTCTATCACTGTATCATGAGATATTTGGTTACATATTTTCCACAAGTTTCTTTTAATTTTTTCAAATGTCTAGACTTTAGCTGGCCATCTTTTGTACAAGTTCCTCGACTGAAGGGTTTCTAGTCAAATGCCTAGGTCATCACCTTGTAGGTATATTCGCCATGCCTCTACTTCTAAATGGAAACTGGACAGTAGCGTGAGATTGCATATTGCAACCTATACACTGTCTTTTTTTTGGGTTCTGTCGGGATTTGCTTTTCTTTATGTTCCTGCAATCCAAGAGCTTGTGCATTTATTCTCCTACACTTATTGTCATGTGATTTTAGTAATTTGTTTTATGCTTATTGAGGAAATATGGAATCATTATGAGCTTCTGACTACTGGTACCAGTTCATTAGTTCTTCGCACTTGATGTTGGTCATGCATATCCAGGTTCTTGATGAAACAACTGCATGGAAATTTCAAACTGTTTTGACTTTTTGCAGATCTGGGCATATGCTGACCAGAATCAAAGTGGGTTCCTTAATCGTCCTTCATTTTATAATGCCCTTAAGCTGGTAACAGTGGCCCAAAGCAAGCGACAATTGACACCTGATATCGTTAAGGCAGCTTTATATGGTCCTGCCTCAGCAAAAATCCCAGCTCCTCAGATAAATCTTGCAGCCTTATCTACTCCACAACCAAATCCAGTAGCTGCTGCACCTTCACCACAAATGAGTTCTGCTCTGCCATCCTCTCAAAATTTTGGCTTCAGAGGGCAGTCTCCTGCAAATAATGTCAATCAGCAGTTTAGATCAGTGATCTCAAGCCCAGGAGTGAATCAGCATCCTAGACATGGGCAACCTTCAAGTACAGGTTTGAACCAGCAGTATGGACAGGTTGTACAACCTTCTAGTGCAGGCATAACCCAGCAGTTTCAACCTCTCCAACCTTCAAGTCAGGGGCAGCAGTTTGGGCAGATTCGACCTCCGATTACAAGTATGACTTCGTATTATGGACAGGTACCACCTTCAAGTACAGGTATGGGCCAGTCGTTTGGGCAGGCACCTGTAGTTACAAATATGAACCAGCAATTTATCCCATCTCAAGGCAATCAATCTGTGAGGCCACCTTTACCTGTACAGTCTCCTACTTCTAGTCCGCTCCAAAGTGCTGGTGGCCCAAATGTTCTCAGTGGAGATAGCCAGTTGGGTGCTGGTCTTCCCAACTCAAAGAATCAGATTAGTCGCACTTCCTCTGCACCAGAAACACAACTCCTAAATAGAGGAGATAGTCCCTCTATTCAGCCTGCTGCTCAAAATCCCCTAAATCAATTTCCAGCATTTTCTTCAACTGCTTCTCAGGATCCAAAAGGAGCAGTTAGTTTAATGCATAGATCATCTTCTGATCCAGTGTTTGGAGGTAGTTCATTGTCTTCCAACCAATCTCAATCTCATCAGGGTTCTTCTCCTCAACAATACCCAGCAAGTAGCTCACTTACCTCTTCAGGTATTGTCCCTGGAACTTCTGCTCCCCAGCCTTCATCTAAACCTGATCCATTTGAAGCTCTTCGAAGAACTGTTATGCAACCATCTACAGGGGTTCAGGCTTCACAGCCATCCACTATGCCGAATAATCAACGAACCCCAACTCAAATTACCTCGTCGATCTCATCATCAAGTGGCCCAACTAGTGTGGAAAGTCCGATAACAGAACAAACACAGAATACATGGCCTAAAATGACTCGTTCTAGCATACAAAAGTACACAAAAGTTTTTATGGAAGTAGACACTGATAGAGATGGGAAAATCACTGGGGAGCAGGCACGCAACCTATTCTTGAGTTGGGGGCTGCCTATAGGTATAATGTTGTCATTATTTTTGTTTCTTACATCTTCCAGTTCTAATTGTTTTGGCATCACCATTCATTCCTTTTAAATGTGGTTTTTCTGAAACTGCATGGCCACAGACTTTATACCAGTTTTCTGTTTTATAGATGGATATTTCTATTTCATTGGTCTAGTGAGGTTTTTGCAGTAGACACAGGTTGACATATATTTACCTTCTAATGAAACATTTTACCTTGAACTAAGTCAATAACCTATTTTAAACTTTTGAAATTAAGGGGTTTATGGTTTTTAATTTAATTTTGTGATGTTTTATTGCCGCTGTTTTCAGTTTCTCATCTTTTTGATGGTGACAATTGACAACTTTAAGTATTTAATTGTTGTATGTTTCTTATTTGTCAATTCTATATATCTGATTGCTCATTATTTTTCGTTTGGCTATGAGGTGCACCTACTAAATCAACTTGCTCATTTTACAAGCTATGTCATTGTGGGAAAGATGCTATTGAAAAATCTTTTTCCCCAAATTATTGCCTATGAAAGTATCTGATATGTGCATTATGTGTATTCTTTGTTATCAACTTCAAACAGGACCTGGAACCACGCAATGGTATACGTTTATTATGATCCTAACCTTCAAGTTACCAATATTCTATAAAGCATTTGATAACATCACTCAATCCTTACTTTTGGTGACTTTTGCAGTGGTTTTAAAGCAGGTTTGGGACCTATCTGATCAAGACAGTGATAGCATGCTATCCGTGAGGGAGTTCTGTGTTGCACTTTATCTAATGGAGCAATACAGGGGAGGACGGCGACTTCCATCTGTGCTTCCCAATAGTGTTTTACATGATGAAACTTTATTATCTTTAGCAGGGCCCCCCACTGGTTATGGAAGCATGGGCTGGGGTCCCACTACTGGTACTGGTTGACTTTCTGTTCGGATATTGCATTTTTAATTTCAATCTCAACAATGTTCTGACATATGAGTTGTGCATATGTATTGGTATTTAGGTTTCAGACCACAGCAAGGGTTCCAGGGTGTGCAGCCTCCTGGTTTAAGGCCCCCAGCGCATCCAACAGCTTCACAGACTGAGGGATCAATTCATATGAATCAGCAAAATGCGAGAAGTCTTTCTATGGAGGATGGCCATTCTGTTGCCATCAAAGGTCAGGAGGCAGCAGAAACCAATGAAAAGGTAGCTTTGTAGCTATTGGCTTCCCCATTCTTGTGATGCTATAGATTTATGTTGGCAGCCTTTTTCTGCTTTCAGTGTCTCTGAAAATTTTAATGATAAATTCTGCCTTATGATCTCATTATCTTTCTTCATTATCATTGCATTTGAGAATGTAGAAAAACCCCCCTCATCTTAAAACTTATGTTGATAAGGAAAGTGTATTGTTTATATTTGTCAATATGTTAGTTTTTCAATGAGTGTTCTTGTGTAAAATAAAGCCTTGAATATATAGAAACAAATTTCCATGAATGAGTACAGATGTGAATATGAGCACGGACCATGTGCTCTATGGCAGGTAGAAAGATCGATTCACCTTGAAGCTTTAAGTTCTAGGGAACATATTATTTTATATCTGTTGATATATTAGTTTCGTCAATAGAAATTAATAACTTCAACATTCAACATTATTACTAATTGATGACTTTGGAACTTGAATGTATCATAGTTAATGGCCACTTTCCATGAAAACTGAAGCATGATCTGTTTAGATTCCATTTCATAAAAAATATCCCTGCACCATTAGTAACATGTACAATGTATGTTTCTCTTTGACTATGCATGTTCTGTATTTCACACGACTGATCGAACTTTTAGTCATCACCTTAACACACAGTATTTTGTCCTGGCCATTCAATTCTTTAACTCGTTACTTCTATCTTATCATTCTTTTTGTTCTATGAATGCTATAGGTGGAAACCCCTGAGAAGGTGCTTTTGGATTCTAGGGAGAAGCTTGAATTCTACAGGACAAAAATGCAAGACCTTGTGAGTTACTGTACTCTTGGGCATTATGATTGATTTCATTTTTTTCATTTATAAAGTCTATATTATATACCTTGATCAACTTTGCATGATATTTTGTCAAGCCTTTACTTCATCAAAATTGTATTTCAGGTGTTATATAAAAGTAGATGCGAAAATCGACTCAATGAAATTACGGAGAGGGCTAGGGCAGACAAGACTGAGGTACACTTTGCAATAGAAGAAATATACTTCTCTGTTGTACTTCAGAGACTCTGCTTTGAATTGATTCTGCATTTCTGCTGTGGTCAGATTGTCTATAGTTTGTAAAGGATTTATAACATCATTTTCAGGCTGAATTACTGGAAAAGAAGTACCAAGAGAAATACAAGCAGGTTGCTGAGATTCATTCTAAATTAACTATTGAAGAGGCTTCCTTTCGTGAAATGCAGGTAGTCTACATGCCGAATTGCCGACTCCTTCCAACAATTGAATATTTATTACAAGCTATTGATTCATAAAACAATTTTGTTCATTGGGATGATGCTTCTTTCATTTTTTATAGTTGTCCTCCTGGTATTTATACATGAATATGAGGCATGAAACAATGATGAACTTCCCCAATTATAACATTATAATTTACATCTTAGTAATAGATTTATATATACTGGCAAAACTTTTAGAAGGATATTATTATACATTGTGCCTTCTATGCTTCTATGCCCTGGTAAGCTCTAAAAGTCAAAATATTCTTTCATGTTATTAAGTCACTGTGGCATTTGAATTTGTCCTTCCAAAATTGTGATATTACAGATTGAGTCTGTTTTCTCGTGCCGTTTCTTCACTATATCCTATTTCCTCTAAGAGCCATTTTGGCACTCCATATTCCACTCACCATGTCAGTGACTCTAGAATACTGTTTGCTTCATTTCTAGGAGAGGAAGATGGAGTTGCGTCAAGCGATCATTAAAATGGAACAAGGGGGAAGTGCAGATGGCATCCTTCAGGTGATTATTTGCAGTATTGTTGTGATGTGCATTGCAATTGATTGGGTTCTAATGCTTTTCTGGCCTTCCAGGTCCGTGCTGATCGTATACAATCAGATCTTGAGGAACTATTGAAGGCGCTAACTGATCGTTGCAACAAACAATCTATAGAGATGAAGGCATCAACACTGATCGAGCTTCCCCAAGGTATTCCCTTAATTTTATTTATTGATTTATTTGTTCTGTTGGGCATAGTCTATATGCCCAGTTCTTTACCCACTACTCTGTTTTTGCCCTCTTGGACATTCTTCTCATCTAGCTGTTCATTTTTAGCTTCAATATGACAAAACTACCTAATGCAACTAAGTACATGGTCAACATTATTATGCTACTGTTCATCTTATTTCGAAGCCTGGAAACAAAACATGTGGCAGAATGAAATGATGAAAAGGAAGAGATCAATAGTATAGGCTTTTGTCTAATGTTTCTGTATTAGAGGTCTTCCAGGATTCATGAACATTTGGCTTTGGTGGCTACGGAATTTGCATGATATGTGCACCAATTCTTTTATGCTGCTGCATTAAAGCTTACCAACATGCTAATTGGCTTACTTCATGGGAAAGAACAACCAAATGTTGTGCTTGTGAATTGATACTCCAATTTTCTTTATTTGCCATGTACCTTCTGCTTGAGCCTTGAATGATGCTTCATATTAATGAGTCCCAACTTGTTATTTCTTAAGGTTGGATTCCTGGTATCCCAGAGGTCGCAGCAATATGGGATGAAGACTGGGACAAGTTTGAGGATGAAGGTTTGACATCTCCCATTACCTGACTTTTCTCATTCATTCATATCCTCCCACTGTAAATTTGAAAAAGAAAATATATGGAAACTTTGAACTTATCTATGATGCTAACTCTGGAACTATGGCAACTGCTTGCTGTATTATTGACTAGGATTTTCATTTGACACTGCTGTTCCTCAAAATGGCAAGCTGACATCTGCTCCAAGGGAACATTCACCTCCTCCAGCTTATAGCCCATCCCCAGATGCTGCATCGGATGCTGATACTTCTTCTGAAAAACCCTTCAGTACTGAAGCAAGTGCTTTAGAAACCGAATCATTGTACAGTGCGGATGAAACCAAGAGTCCTCGTGAAAGTCCTAGGAAAGAAGCCTCATTCGAAAGCCCCACTAAAGAATATTCAGATGAACATTTCAGGAAAAGCTCTGATGATGATGCTGAAACCCACAGGTCTTTTTTGGCTTTCAGAGTGCCAGTATAACTTTTGTATAAGAGAACTATAATACAAACATCTTGAATGCTCACTCTCCTTATTTCTGTCATTCCCAGGCCTGGCAGGAGCTTCGATGAATCTGCTTGGGGGAATTTTGACAACAACGACGACATAGATTCAGTCTGGGGCTTCAATGCTAAGGCCAGTAGTCATATGACATATTTTATCTTCTTCCATTCATAATTTGAGTGACCAGTTGGCCATTAGTTCCTATGTTTTTGTTTTTCACCATTCCAATCCTCCTTTCAGGAATCCGACCATACGAAACATGATGAGAAATATTTTTTTGATTCTACTGATTTTGGTGCAACTTCTAGTAGAACCGACTCCCCTCAAGCACGGAGTTCACAGAAGAATAGTTCATTTATCTTTGAGGATTCCGTTCCTGCAACTCCACAATCAAGGTTTTCGTATTCTCCTCCAGCAAGATACAGCTTTGAGTCGAGAGATCCCTTCTTTGATAGTTTTTCCAGGACCGATTCCTTCAGTGCACGAGGGCGCAGCTCTTCCCCTCCCCGGGGTAGCCATGCTAGGTTTGATTCCATAAGCAGCACTGGTGGCCATGCTAGGTTCGATTCCATAAGCAGCACTGGTGGCCATGCCAGGTTCGATTCCATAAGCAGCACTGGTGGCCATGCCAGGTTTGACTCCATAAGCAGCACAACTGGCTTCGATCAAAGTCGCAAGTTTTCATTTGATGATTCCGATCCATTTGGTAGTGGTCCATTTAAAGTTTCATCAGAAACTTCAAAGAAAGGATCCGAGTGGAGCAATTTCTAGGCACGGAGCTTAGAGTCATCATCATCATGAGAAGAGACAGACTATACCAATGTTGGGTTCAGTGCACTCTGTATCTATATAGAGTTATTACGAGACTGAATTTTCGTAGAGACAGAGCATATATTTGCCAGGATCCTGGGCTTGGGATATTTTCCCTTGTCATGAAGATAGTGTAAGGTTGCCTAATAAATTCATTCTTATCATGTGTTATGGATAAACAGGAATGCCCCATGTGGGTGTGTATTCGCTTTGTAATCTATGTCAGACATTGTATATGACACCTGTGTGTGTGGTTTTTTGAATTTTGACTCCAGAGATCGATTCTGCAAAATTATTCATCCTCGTACCTCTTTCTCAGTTTCTATTTTACACATTGGTGTATGTATCATTACTTTTACATAGTCCTGTAGGATTGATGATTGGCCTCACAGATTAGATCACTACATCAGTCGTTTGCATTATACTTTGTATCCAACAGTGTATGTTCCTTGAATCAAGGAATGCCACTACAATTTTAGTGGTCTTTTCTTTTCTGAAACATTCCAATTCCTATACGTTAAATTAAAAGACTGAACCTTTAATTTGCAAATGAGTGCTTCACAAAACATTCCCAAAAATCAAGCATCAGCCCACTAAACAAGAAGCATGAGATCACGATTCAGAATGAAAATAATCAACTAAAGGCACAGACAGGCACAGTAGCTTTGATGGATTTATAATCATGCTCTCTACATCGAGCACACATTTATTTCACAAGAACCTCGTCGAAAACAAAGACTCCAATTTCTAACCTGGATCTTGTAAATTGGTGTAAAAAAAGGACCAACTCCTCCAACATGGATTAACTATCAGCAATTTTGAACTATACTATAGTTTTGACTTCTTGAGTATAGATAAGCTAAATAAACTAAACTAGGCCAGGTAAGAGGAGACCCTCATAATTATTTGGTGTTCTTCCGATCCTTCTGCACCTGATCATAAGCATGCAGCAAAGAAGCTCGCATATTCGATATTTCCACCAGAGTTTCCAGAGCTAAACACACAAAGATAAAGCAGGTCAGCTTTTTCCCCCTTCTAATGAATCTTGGAGTCATTTTCTTTTTTCACTTCAATCCAAGGGAACAGATCTACAAATTACACTGTGTCTGACATTGAATTGGCAGAAATATATTCCAAAGCATTGTAATACCTGTTTCAAATGACAGTTGTGTTGCTGGAAGCTTAGGAGAGACCAAAGTTCCAAACATAGAGAGTAATTTCAGTCTCTCCTTCTGAGCCTGAAATAAACAGTTCCATAATAATTAGTCGAGAGGCCACACAAATTTCTGTATAAACACAGAAAAAGACCATAACACATCAAGTATTTCCCATGTAATAAAGTAAACAAGCATAACCTAATTTCTGAATTTAGCATCAAGTTGATGTATTTGCAAACACATTAGCATGCATTTACAGAATACAGCACAGAGATGGTTGCTAACCTGATTTTCATCCGTCACAGGAGATCTTATGCCGTCATCCTTCATATCCTGAAGCTCTTCAAAAGCAAAAACACAAGAATAAAACAAATTGGTTGTTAAACAAGGTCAATTATATGAGAGAAGAACAGAGTACAAATGTGTGGCCACCTCTAAATTCTCCTGAAGAGTAATATTTCATAATGAAAAAAAATTATCATGTGGAAAGAAATAGGCCCTGTTTGGGAATTAGCTGTTAGCTGTTAACTGATTATGTGAGTAATAATTAGTTAAAATTAGCTGTTTGACAATTTCGAGACTAACTTTATGCCTAGAATAAGCTAAAATCCAAAATGCTGCTATTTGCAGCGGTTTCAAAAAGAGCTGATTGAACACTGTTTTAAGTTATTTTATCTTTTTAAATAAACTAATTCAGTTCAAATTGCCTAAAATAAGCTAATTCTGTTTAACTGTTTTGCCAAACAGGACCAATAAGTTGTATACGACTGCAAAATTAGAATATTTTGCAGGGGAAAAGTGACCAAGGCACAAGTAATGTCTTCCACAATTAAAACTTGCATTCATTCACTCAAATAAACACTGGCATCCAAATAAGGGCATAAATTTCCTCATTTTGCACCAGAAAAATAGAGTAAAATAAATGTACCTGAATGCTGAGGTTGTGGGCTAGACTTGTTTTGGATAAGTTCATCCTCTTCAAATTTGGCTCCCTCAGGATACTTCTCAGTATCATTAGCAGTAGACACCCATTTACACAATGTGAAGTGCGGGAATTGGGTATCTTGCTCACCTGGAAAGATAATGATCAATATAAACAGCTTGACAAACTCAAAACTTCATGATGGCTAAATTTAGATAAACTGAATATTTCAATCCCTGGAATTTGGAAAACAGTCAAATAAGTTAAACAAATTCACTGCCATTTCCAAGCATAAAAAGGCTTTCAGGGGCAGAGTTAAATTTTGCATTATATATGCCTGTGAAGTCCCACAAAGATAACATTTCCAGAAACTTTCACATCTAAGTCATAATACCATCGGGTGTATGCAATACTGTTGAAGCACGATGCGATTTGTGGTCGAACATCGCGCTGTTGATGCGTGAAGCCCCCATCGAATGCCGGGCACTGGCTAACTCTAGCCATCCCTACAAAACCATAAGACTACATGTCATCACTTGCCAATTCTGTGTTGAACAAAAACAAGATTCTTTCTCCACCATATACCAATGAAACAAACTCACATCACCCAACGGTATAGTGTCAAGTGCAACTACATCAGATGCAAAAGAACAAAGTATTCTTACCAGTTGCCATGAAATCGAGCACTGAATATTCACATCGAGGAACAATCACATCCTCACACTTACGTAGAAATGTCAATCAATAATCATTTACCCAACATTATATAAATTCCACAATAAATAATTGCACATATTTCTTTTCATTCATTGGGCACGACCAAGATTGTCTTTTTTCTTGCACACAACTAAAACGACGACTTCAATTTTCACCAAATGAATTGAAGATCTAGTGAAATCCTCGATCGATATTTTCAGAATAGAGTAAACAAAATAAGAACAATAAAAATAAAAGAGTCACCTGGCGAAGAGCTGAGGAAAGGGAATCCATAAGCATGAGATAATTATCCATGGAATCCAAGAAATTCAAGATGTTCTGTTCACTTTGTATGAGACCATCAATAGATTCAAGAGCTCCATTGCCAGAGGTTTCCATTTTTCTGGAGATCAAATTCGGTGCGGATATTGATTCAATGAAATTTGGCGCAGAACAGGAAATGGTAAAATAGCGCAGCAGATGCGAACGAAAAAAAAAAAAAAAAAGGAAGGAATTTGGAAGCAAAATGAAAGTATAGTGTTGTGGTAAAAAAAAAAAAAAAAATTCGTCCGACTCTGGACAAAAAGGAAGAAAGAATTTACTATTTTTCAGATTTTTATTTTTTATTTATTCTTTTTTCTGGACATATCGTGTGAGCCATACAACACAAATCATCCTAATGGTCAAATCCTCGTAATAAAAAGAAAGAAGAAAAAATTTAATACTTCCTTTTTTTAAAAAAATTTATTACGAATCCACCCAACACACAGCCCATGCACATTTTAAATTAATGATAACTCAAATTTGATACAAATAAAAATTCTAAAAATTCGATATTTGATTATAAGGAATAATAGGGATTAAGGATTTTTTTTTTTGGGAAGAGCCGAAGCCAGGAAAAAATAAGAAAAACAGCAAAATCAAAACAGAAAGGAAAACAAATGATTAGTATCTAGGAAAGCAAACGCATGAAGCGTCTGCCTCCAAATCGCCAAGAACCCAGTCCGGAGGAAACGCCCACGTGGTGAAAAAGTCCTCCTTAGATGCACCATGCTTAGCCAGCGTATCCGCCACCTTATTACCTTCTCCCAACACATGAAAAATGTTACAAATCTGAAACTGATCCCATATAAGTCCTTAATACGAGCCTTAAAAGCCACAAAAGGGTGACAATCATGAAGTACCTCCAACGAGTCTACCACCAGCCGAGAGTCCGAGAAGACCGTCACCTGGTTGATGCCCAAACTGTGTACATGTTGAAGACCATTTGCCAAAGCAGCCCATTCTGCTGTGGTGTTAGTGGCATGACCCAAATAACCACAACCTCCACTCATCCAGTGCCCATCTTCATCGCGGAGAACAAATCCGAAGCCAGCTCTTCCTGGATTGCCCAGGCTACTCCCATCAACATGTAAAATATTCTCAGTCACCCCCAACGAGTTCCAGCTGATCAGTCTCATAGGCCGAGAAATAGTTCCAGCTGAATTAGACACTACCAGGAGATCCTTCAGGAGCATAAACACCCTTCTACGAAGATGCCACAGAGATTGCTTCTTGTCTTGAAAGATTCGGCCATTTCTCTCTGTCCAAATAACCCATGCAATAGCAAGAAACAAAGGGCCAAGAAGACTTCTAATGTCATTCCTCTCCATGCGATGGCAGTCTCTAGGAGGTTGAAGATCAAAGGAGTTCCAAAGATGAGTAACCCACGGGCAATGGAAGAGAAGGTGAAACCAAGTCTCTTCTTCAGAGCCACAGATCATACATAAAGGCGACGTTGCCAATCGCCGCTGAAATCGGACAGCATTGACAGGCAGCGAATCATGCGATATGAGCCAAAGGAGAAACCCAAACTTCTCCGGGATATTGATGTGCCACATCCACTTCCAATCCACATCTGCACCAGTATCATGAGTGATGAATTTGTAAGCAGATTTAACATCATACACTCCATTACATGTGCCCTTCCAAACCCAAGTATCCTGGACCGAATTATGCATGCAAGGAGGTGGATTAGACTCACTCTCCTGCCGCAATTTCCCAGGAAAAATAGAATAAAATAAACCCCAATTCCAAGTACCATCTTTGATCACATCTCTTAAGAGGAGCTCAGGAAAAATAGGGATTAAGGATTTAAGTAAAAATTAAAAAATTTGATATTTTAAAATTATATTGGTTATCAAACAAACCCAATAAAATATTACTTAACTATATTTTTCTTATTTAATTGTGTTAAAAATTGATCAATATTACTAGCCCAAGTGGTAAAGTCTAAAAAAAATGTCAATATTACTAGTTCAAGCGGTAAAGTCCATACCTTCCCCACCTGGCTTGGCCTCTATCCCTCCCCTTTATTTTCCTTTATAATTTATGTGGCATGAACTCCCATCATCCTTTCTTTGGCTTCGACTCTTTCTAAAAAAAAAATAAAATAGTGACAAATCCTTTGCATAATATTCTTTAAGAAACGGATGAAGTATTAATTATTAATTATAAAGTTGAATTAAATTTTTACTTATTAAATAAATAAAAGATTAATTTGTAATTTGCATTGGAATGAATTTGATTAATTTATGTCTTCATTTCAAAATCTCATTGAATATTTGGTTGATGAAAATATCTGTAATTTTAAATCATATATCTAAATAAATTATTAAATATTTACATGAATAAATTAAAGAATCATTTAAAATTCATACACTAAATAAATTTGCTTGACATAAATAAAATAATAAATAACCATTCAACACATTTAATAAGATTTAATAACATAAAAGAAAGAGAATAATCTTTAATGTATTACGTATCAAATTCAACCAACCATTGTTGGAATAAATAACCAAATAATTTTGTAAATTTTATTATTATCAATTTGGTCCATAAAGTATATGATTATTTCAAATGGTCATATAACTTTCATATTTTAGTAGAAATAGTCCCAAATACATTTAATATTCGATTTGAGACCCCTAAACATTTAAATTATTCACTTTTATCCCCAAAAAGTTTTTTTTATTGCAATTTAGTCCTTATTACATATTTATATTTTTAAAAATGAGGATTAAATTACAAAATTTAGACACTTTTTAAGGGTAAAAGTGAGCAAGTTCAGGGACCTAAAATTAAAAATTAAATGCATCGTTTAGGACTATTTCGGCTAAAATATGAAAGTTATAGGATCATTTGAAATATTTAAATACTTATGAATCAAATTAGATAATAGAGAAACTTACAGGACTATTTGAGTATTTATTCCCGACGAATATTAGATGATAATATATTACACCATTAATCGTCATCAATACACTTTTCCTTGATGCGTGCCTTAACAACTCATCATCGCTGCACCCTTAATCTATCCAAATGCTATTCAATTTCCAATTATTTTTAGGTCCCCGCATGTAGGGCTGTTCAGAGTGCGGTCCAAACCGTAAACCAGACCAGACCAAACCGTATTTTGACGGTTTGGTTTGGTTTGCGGTTTAAAATTTGTGGTTTAGTTTTTTTTTTAGAAAACCGTGGTTTGCGGTTTAGGTTTGGCCTGGAGAAAAAATTAACCGGACCGAACCGTAAACCGCAATTATATATATTTCTTTAATATTATATATATTAATAAAAATATGTATATTGATGATGTTTGGATGTTAGTAGATTGGCTAGCGAATAGCGGATTGAAAGAGATATTTTCTCACAGTTCTCTCTCGAATCTGCTATCTGCTAGTGGATCCGCTGACTCCCAAACATCCCCATGATATAGTATAATACACTATGAATGATTCATGCCCTTTCATTGGCTTCTGTTTATTTGTTTAATATGTATCAGAAGTTTCGTTGATGTAATGCACTTTGTACATTGATTTACGGGTTATATTTATAATCCTGATATGTTTCAGAAAGCACATGTTGCTACTGCTATCCTTCATTGATACTACTGTTGTTTTCTTATGCTATATTTGTAGTTTTATTTTTTCCAATAGCTTGTAATAGTACTAGTTTATTACGTATTTGACTTGTAAATAGTAAACTTATATATTTTTTAACTTTTAGTTTGCATTTCGGAGTTTGTACTGTTACATTTACGACTGTAATTCATAGGAATTTTTTTTTCTTTTTAAAACTTTGGTTAAACCGTAACCAAATCGCATCAAACCGCTTTTTTCGGTTTGATTTGATTTGGTTTAAAATGCTAAAATAATTTGGTTTGGTTTAATTTTTTTCCCAAACCATTTTTTTATGATTTGGTTTGGGTGGTGCAAAACCACACCACACCGCACCGCGTTCACCCTACCCGCATGTCAATAAATTGTTTTAAGATTAAACTGCACAAATTCATGTTTTTTGGGAAAAAAATATTAATTTAAAAGTTTAAAAAAATAAAAATAATTTGTTTAAATATACCAAAACGAAATTAATCACAATAAAATAGTTACAGATTTAATAATAATAATAATAATAATAATAATAATAATAATAATAATAATAAACTATAGTTAGTGAAACTAATTAACTAATTAATCACTAATCACAAGTGATCGATATATAATCATAAAAATAATTACAAATCCATGACTTTCAACCTTAGCCTGGGGTTCGATTCCTCATCCGTCCCCTATCTCTCCCCCTTTATCCCTTTGTAATTCATGTGGGATGAGTTCCTACCACCCTTTCTCTTGACTTATAGAATAAACTGGGAATAAACTGGCAATATGTTTGATTTTTTCGGGAAAAAGGAGGGCCGAAGCCAATTTATTCCAAAACTTGCAAGGTTTGATAGAGACCCATTCGGTCAACAGCAATATGTTTGATTTTAATTTGCAACAAATATGAAATTGACAACAAATTAAAGATAGCATTACAAAATACTCCTATTAGTATTATTAAGCGAACAAAAGTAAAGATGTCAATTGCATGAGGCAAATACTGAGTACGAAATTTTGTTGGTCGACTTCTTCCTCTTGGGCCGAATGTGCTGCTGCACCGGAAAGAAGAGATGTTCCTGACAAGGTACAATCCTCCACGACCATATCGGGAACACCTGAATGTTCCCCACAGGCCTCTCCTGTTCCACATCGTACACCAAAAACCTCGACTGATGATGATCCATGAATATCACCACCAAATCGCTGCCGCTGATCGGGCAGGGCTCCCTCGTGCTCACGCTCATGTTCACATACGTGGCGATCCCCACCATCGGCCTCCACGAACTCGCGTCGCGATGCCTCTCCATCTTCCAGATCTGAATGATTCCAGGATCGCTCGGGGAAACGTAGATCAGCCCAAGACACGATTTCATGTTTGTTAGAACAGCGTCGGAGAGGAATCTCCGGACTGCATCTGCAGGGAGCTGTATCTTGTCGCACTTTTCCTGTGCGCCGTCGAAGCAGACTAATTCCGACCAGCCCTGAGGCGCGCCGCCGTTGGCCTGGCAGCAGAGCCAGTAGAAGGCTCCTTCGACGTAAACCCCGACGTTTCTAATGGATTTGAATTCGGGACAGGCGATTCTGCGTTTCGTCCAATTGCGTTCCTTGCAGGAGAAGACGGAGTAATTGTTACTTCTTGTGATGATCACGACTTTGTAATCGTCGGAATTCGGATCGTAGCAGAGGCCGTGGGCGGCGGGGCGGTCGCCGGACCACCAAATGGCGGAGTACATTCGTCGGCAGGGGTTCCAGAGGACGTGCATTTCGGGGTGCTGGGACATACAGCGGAGAAGGACGATTCCCTTGCAGTAGCAGAGAATATCGGCGAAGCCAAAGGGGGAACCGAGATCGGAATCGTGATGGAAAGTGTGGCCCTGGAAATTCAGCAGAAGGAAGCCGCCGGATTTGTGGGGGGCGCAGCGGTTGCGATCGCAAATTAGGAACCTGGTTGAAGAGGACGACGATGATGATGATGGAATTAGGGTTTGTGATTGGAGGTTGATGAATTGGGGGTTTGAAATTGTGGAATTCCAGAATTTGCAGACGGATTTAGATCGGAGAAGGGATTTGAGAGGGATTCTTGCGAGGATGGATTCGAAGAGGTGTGTTGGGAGACCGAGGGATGCTGCGGCGGCGTTTTCTTCTTCTTCTTGGGAGGGCTGTCGTCGTCTTCTTGCCATGGATGTATATAAATGATGATGAGGGTTTCACTTTGCTGTTTTAAATTGTGTCTGGATTTGTGTTTTGCTTAGATACATATAATTTGGTGGAAACTGCTCTATATATAGGGAAAGAGGGAGAATAATAGAGATATTAGACTGGGAAACAGGCGTTGAAAGTCAATGAATTCTACGATAGGACAAGTATTTTGTCCCCGGATTAGGGTTTTGGGATGACGATACAATGCAAAAGTGGTTCTCGGCCAACTCTTACAATCATAAATCATTGCATATCTATTTATTTTTCAGGAAATTATTCGTTTTCTTTAGCAAAGGCGAAGCCGGGGAAATTATTCATTTTTATAACTTTTTTATATTTAATTCTACCATTAGGATAAGTATTCCTCCCGAGATTAGGGTTTTGGGATGACAATACAATGCAAAAGTGCAAAAGTGGTTATCGGCCTGCTCTTACCATCATAAATCGTTGCATATCTATTTATTTTTTAGGAAATTATTCGTTTTTTTAAGCAAAGCCGAAGCGGGGAAATTGGAAAAAAGGATAAATAGGTCCATTTTTTTTTCCAAAAATTCAAATCAGTCCTTTTTTTATTTTATTACTAAAACAGCCCTCTACAAATGCTAATTATGTCCAAATCAGTCCTTGTTCACTAATTATACTCTAATTGCTGACGTGGCAAGGGTTTTAATTTAAACCTGACACGTGTGCATAATATTAGTCATTTTTCTTTTATATTTTGCCAATTCAGTCCTAAACTTTTGTTTTGTTCTATTTAGTCCCCTACCTCAATCACTCATTTTTATATTAATTGGCCTCCAACCTTTCAAATTATTTCATTTTAGGCCCATAACCTTAAATTTTTTATTATTACTAATCTATGTATCAAATAAATGCCCAACATACTTCCATAAATAAAATTAAACACCAAACCTCATACATTGGGTTTGACTGCTTTGTTATCGGGTCTTCCAAGTACCAGAATTTTACGGACTCTCTCTAGCCACCCGACCGCAACCGATGGTTCATTGGTTTTGGTTTCCTTTCGCAACAATCAACACAATCTTACTTTGGTGTTTGTGTGGCATTAATTGGCTTACACCATCAATTTTCTAGCCTGATAAGTTGTTTAGCAAAAAAAATTAATTTGGCCTCAAAATTTTCCACAATGTATGTAAAAGAGAATGACGTGGGTTCACACTTTTAAAACTTTTTTCTCATAATTTTAAATTATTTTAAAAATAAAATTATTAGTGTGATATATTTTAAATTGATTATTTATTATATATATATATATTTGTATCTTTTATAAGTGATCTTTTTTATAGATATGAATATTTTGAATAATTTGTGTGTATATATATATATATACTACTCCGTACTATATATTATATTGGTTAACTTTATTTATAATTTTATATCTATTTTTAACGTAAGTGATATATTAAAATAAAAATAAATTTAATATAAAAAGTAATAATAAAATTATGCATTGTATTATATTTGAAAATAAGAAGTATGGCACATCCCAGTATTTATTGGATGTTTGGATCGAGTTTGTTTGTATACTTTTAATTTCTAATTCAAATATAAAAAAAAAAAAAACAAAAAAAAAACAAAACCAAACAAACAAACACATTTTCTACTAATATTATAATTATAAAAAATTAGAACCATAAACAAAATATAAAAAAATCATGTACTATAGTTACCACACGTTTAAATAATTTAAAATACAGTTAAAAAAATTTTTGGGTGGAAATATACAGTTAAAAAATAATTTTTAATTTAAAACAAAAATTTTAAAATATATCAAAGACAAATATTTCGGAAGACCCCAATTATAGTTAACATTAAGCGCTTGTAGTTGTAGAAAAATGGAAAATTTTATTTAATACAAATAAAAAATATTCTAGGTCTATTTGTATTTGATCGTCATTGTATGATGGAAAAAAGTACTATTAAATGTTACGGGTTTTGTTCTACGCCCTCCATTCCGTGGTAATTATTTTTTAAATTTCAGTTTCAATAATTAAGAAATGTGTTAATTAAATTCATAAATTTTTATTTTTACCAATAACATTTTATATGACCAAATAAAGAATAATATTAGAAAGATATAATATAAATATCTAAAACCACACCTTTTGTGAAATATTTTTTAATTTCTAAAAAGACATATAGACACGTGCATTTGGAGCTAACAAATCCGTTAGCGGATAGCCGATCAAGTGAACATATTTTTAATCTGAATTAGTTATCCGCCAACAAATTCACTTGCTCTCAAAATATAACTCCTTTAATTTATTTAATAAAATCACCACGAAAATCCAGATAATCGTCATCATGTTACCAATATTACCTTTTTCACTCTTTTTCTATATGCCCATTAATTTAACAATTAAAAGTTATAATAAGTACATGGTTACATATATCCTATATTTGCGAAAGAAAGACACACAAGCAAATTAATAAATCTCGTTAGAATTTTCATAAGTTCAAAAAAAAAGGAGTATAAAAATATGAAGTGCTCCTATAAAATAATCTATAAATTAGATTTAAAATATATTTGTGATTATGTAATGGGAAAATAACATAATTTTATCTTGAAATTTGTCTCAAATGAGCTCTCATCACTCTTGTAATTTGTGTGATACGAGTAGCAAAGACCCAAAGAGTAGCAAAGTTCGTGCCTTCTAACTTTATGGTTGAAGGTTTAATTCTTATCCAACCCTTATCCATCATCTTTATCCTTTTGTAATTTGTGTGATACGAGTTCCCACTACTCTTTTCTATGGCTTCGGCAAAATAATAAATAAAGAAAATATACCACTAATGTTGGATCGAACATATTGGAAAATAATTATCAAATATAAAGGATTATATGAGACAAAAAAAAAAAAAAAAACAGAAAGAAAAAAAAAAGAGACTACAGAATCGCAAAAATAAAACTTAAAGGACTAATTGGGTCTTTTTCTCTAGGTTATGTACCAAAAATATAACATAATCTTATTATGTTGGAAATGCGACCGCCACCCTAACTTCCGCACGATTTTGTTTTTTGGCTCCTCCCAAAAAACCTCATTACTAATGAGAGTTGGGTGGACACTTATAAGTAAGTCTAATTTTCCTTGCACAACCGATGTGGGACTTGTTTTTCCTTGCACAACCGATGTGGTACTCGTTTGATACTCAACATTGTGTTTTCTCAATATAGTGGCCCATAATGTTTCAAAGGGCGATGTTGTGAGTTGTGACAAAGGCAGAAAAATGAGCTGCACTGCAGATTGACATTCACAGCTCCCCTCAATCCTCAACCTTAACAAACCCACCTGACCACCTGATCCAGCAATCCAAGACAAGATCGAAAAATCCCAAACCTTAGGTCTGGCAGGAGAATTGCAGCAGACGCAGACCTTTTGTTGGTAAGAGTAGGGGCGGCGTTACCGTTGGATTCTACTCTATTTAGTAGTGCAGACTGTAGAGGTCTTCAGGGCACATCAGCTGGGAGCAAACAAAACAAACCATGCCAAATGCCAGAACACAATATATGGATGAAGATGAATCAACACAATCATATCAAATACAGTAAATACTAGTACAATCTTTGTTGTACAACTACAACTGAAAATTGTGCACCAACAGTAGTAGCTGGCATAGAAGCATAAATAAAAAGGAATGCTCAGGTCTCGGGACATTCCTTCATCCACCACAACTTACTCAAACCAGCAAACACAGGGTAACTTTCTTGCTTGGTTAGGTTCATTCGAAGGACAGCAAAGCGTAAGCAGTGAGCATTATCACAGAGAAATCGGTTCAAGTCTCAAAATTAAAAAGGAAATCGACAGCATTTTTAACAGCATCCATTGTTCCACAAATTTTAGCAAAACAAGATTCATCAAGCTAAAGTCATACATATATATAAATTGCTATATAAAATTTTAACCAGAGTCGGCCAATGGTGGACAATTCCTGCTGATAAAATCTTCCTCCATGGCGGACTGCTAATTTTGAATAGGCATGACCAAATGATCCTCACATGGAGAAAGCATTGAACCCCATTGGTCTGGAAACCTCTCAATGCCTCCGATCATTTTCTCTTCAGCAATGTCATACATCAGAAAGCCTGCGCAGTGAACAAAGATCATAATCATGGTGTCACTGATGGGACATGGTGATGGTGGCCTTGCAAAACACATGTATCTAGGCTGACCATAATGGATACAGTTGGATGGTAAATTCTCAATGGGCATTAATCTTCTCCAAGAGTTTCCATCCCCATTTTTTTGCATGATCCAGATTTCCATTCTTTTTGGTTCATTCAAAACCAACACTAAGTGTCCTTTCAAACCAACCAGCTGGGCTTCAGACCTATAACTTTGGGCGGCCTCTGGTAGCTTCAGCTTTTTGCACTCATCAAGGGTTCCATCGTAACACAGTAACCCTCTATACTCAAACTTTCCATGTTCTCGACCTCCATAGCACAGCCAATATAATTTTCCATCTACATAAACACCTTTGGACTCAATCCGGTGGAAGTCGGGACATTCTTGGTCTGTTTTTGTCCAGGCTCCTTCTTTACATGTGAACACTGAATATTTCTTATTTTGGGTGATTAGCACAACCTTGTAATCATCAGTGCTGATATCATAGCATAGACCCTGATGCGCACGCACATTGCCTTTCCACCGAATAATCCTGTACGCTCGACTGCAAGGATTCCACAACACATAATTCTCACTGGAAGTAGGGATACCCCATAATAGCACAATCCCATTGCAATAGCCCCGTATCATAGCAAAACCAAATGGGCTCCCCAAAGTTGATTCAAGTTGGAACTTTTGATTATTATATTTAAGCAAGCAGAAGGTTCCAGTATCAGTCGAATTTGGAGGGCATCCCCAAACAAGAAAGCGTCTTTTGAAAGATGAAGCTACCTGAGATTGGACCTTTATAAAGTGAGAATCCGAGATGATATTGTTCCAGAGTTTGGAGACAGATTTAAAGCGGAGAAGAGATTTGACAGGTAGTCGGGTGAGGATGGATTCCACCAGCTCGCATGGAAGAATTGGCGTTCCTTCCTCATCAGTATTGTGATCGTTTTGGTTTTCTGCCATGGCTGGGACATTTGTGAGACAATTAGGGCTTTGATGCGATACACAACTAGGGTAAAATCTGACACATTCAACATAAAAATAAATTTCTTCAAAGATTATAAATGTATAGTGTTTGTACCTAACAACAGAAAATACTTATCAATCATATCATACTACATTCAAATCCATACAACATCCACAGTACATAAGAAACTTGAGAGATAGGCAACAATGGCTCAGATAATCAAAGGTAAGCAGCATTTAAATAAAAATATTGGGTGAAAATCGATTATTGCATGCTCTAGTTCTCTTCTGTTAGCTTTTTACAAAATGCTTGTGGAAAATTTTACAATGATATAAGCAATACACACACACACACACACACATATATATATATATACACACACATCAGATCTTAGTGCGTGTTGAAGTTTACAATAGAATATTCTGCCACCCCTCTTCTAAAATTGGATGATGGGTACCCTACTACATATTCTAATTCCAATTCCATAATAACAACAGGCATAACAGCACAACACAAAATCCTAGAAGCCTCCTTCTTAACTGAAAGATAAAGCATGGGAGTGGCCTACACAGCCAAGTTTTTTTTTAGCTTTCCTTATTTTATAAATAGATTTTATTTTATTTCCAATTTATCTATTTATCGATCCTCCGTAAATGTACTAGTTCATTATGTAATACAATGGGAAAATAAATTCTAGGTTTCAACATGGTATCAATGCCTAGATTATCCTCGAGTTGTTTCCAAAGTTTCCCAAGGGTCTTATTGGTGTTTCTCATATATAGTTCGAATATGTTCTAAATAGTTTGTGCTATCCACAATTTTTTATGGTGTTCGTCGTTTTTCATGTGTTGAGAGAAAGTTTGTAAGCCTTAGTGGGCAGAGGGTAGTATGGTAAGGTTGAAAGGAGTTCTCCATCCCCTGTTCCTCGGGGGACACTGTTATGTTGAGTCAAAAGAATTATGAGAAGTTGGTGCAACGTCTAAATGCTAACACTTATTTCTACTATTTTTCTGGCTTGAAAGTGATGAAGGCGTTCTTCATCCATCTTGCAAATAAATAGTACTTCCTCCGTTCTTTTTTAAGTGCTCCATTTGAATCACTGTTTTCAACTAGCTGACTTTAGAGCTTTATTTGGTTAGGTTAGAGAATGATTTTGAAGATGAGCCTAACATGAGTTTTGTAGCTTGTACTCTCTACTTTCACTATTACTTTACCATTTTTTATTTAGCTTTGTAACGAATCATATAAAACCATCGAAAGTCAGTTAGTTGAAAACAGTGATTCAAATGGAGCACTTAAAGAAGAACGGAGGTAGTATGATTAGTGGCATTTGTGATGTTCTCATTTGTGTATTTAGTGGTTCGAGTTTAGCTAGCTAGCAAGTCAAATTAAATATTGATTAATAATAATTAGTTTCCTCATTTATTAGGTCCTTATTTTTTTAGATTGCATTTGATTTTGCTTTTAATTTATCTATTGTATGGTCCTCTGTTTATAGAGGGCTCCATTATTCTATTCAATGGGGGAATGCAATCTAAGTTTAATATAACCTATTTGTAAGTTTCAAAATTAAATTCAAATGCAGAAATGACTATTGATATCATGTTTTAGTTCTATACATTGAAATGCAACCCAGAACTAAGTTCAAAACCAAGCTTTAAACAAAAGTTTACTACTCAATATATTATTTGTTTAACTCTTAAAACACTTTCCAAACTATGTGCAACTGTGTAAGGTTTAAAACTGCTGTTTTTAAGCTTAAAAATAATTTCAAATTCGAACTTAGTCTAGAACATAGAATTGGGCCTTAAATCGAATTTTAGTTCAAATTTGGCAATGCAATCCAGAATTAGTTTTAAAACTTGTTCTTAAACAAAACTTGGCACCTTACAACATATTTCAATATGTTACAATGTTTTTTGAACCATGTGCCCATGTGTGAGAATCAAAACTTAGAATTGGATCTTAAATAAAGTTTTATTTCTAAATTTTATGATGCAAGCAACAATGTTTCGTAATGGTTCTAGAACTATGCCAAAATTAGAATAGCTTTAGTTCAAAGTTTTGCAATGCAAATTAAATTAGAGCAAAGCATACACAAGATTTAAAACCCAATTCTAGTAATGAATTCTCATAAGAAAACCATTTAAAACATATTTGTAGGGACGAAAACATAGAAGGAAAACAAAGTACTTATCACTAAATGGAAGTTTACATATAGAGGAGGCAGAGTATCAAATTTTCATTAAAATGGTATATCCATATAAGGATAATTCACATTGTATATCTGTTGAATTATTCCCAATATCAGGTGTAACATCAACAAACTGTGCCACTTTTTAACTGATATTCATGCATAAATATAAAATGGTAAATCATATCAATGATAAATGAATTTGAGAAAGATATAACTTTCAAAAACCTTAGATTTACAGAGTGTTTGCTTCATTACCAAAGCCAAGCAATAGAAAGAACTAATCCTTGTGCACATAGATTAACAGACCAGAGCATTATGCCTAGACAACTTCATTCAGGCCAGAAGAATATGCAAATTCTTGGTTACAAGGACAGAAGAAAAATAATTTAATAGAAAAAAAAAGACACAGAACCTTGAAAATCCAATGATGCAATCCAACAACAAATGAAAGACATTCATTAAAAAATAACAAAATAAATAAAAATACTTATCAAAACATAATTATTGTTTAGATCTGTAAATGAAATAATAAAGAATGATGAAGGTGGGAAGAACATCACTAATACAAACTTCCCATAAAATGCATATGCTGTTGTTTAATTGTAATCTATCAAAGAAACAAAATGAATATAGTAAACACCAACTAAATAGCACAAGAGAATTAGAAAATGGAAATTCATGATAAATAAACAAGGCACAGAGAAAAGCCCTAGAATTCTAGAAAGATAGAAACAAGCAATAACTCACTCCAAAAGCCTCGAACTTATCGCTTCAAACATAAATCTGCAAAACACACAAACAAAACAAGAAATGAAACACATAAAGTTGCATAGCAAATCTATCAAATAAATTGGATATAGCAAACACCAACTAAATAGAACAGAACAAGAAAATGGAAATTCATGGAAAATAAACAAGTCGCGGAAAAAAGCCCTAGGATCCTAGAAATATACCAACATCACTCCAAAAGCCTCGAACAAATCGCTTCGAACATAAATCTGCAAAAACACACAAACAAAACAAAAACATATGAACTTGCATAGCAAATTGATGGATGATGCAAAGGGATTTAAGTAATCAACTTCGCCCTTGATCTAGAGATTGATGTGCACCAAGGTGCTAGAAGTTTTGAATACGAAATGGCGATTATTGGATTCACACCTTGAATTCTTTTTTCCTTCGATGGAAACCTGGTCTCACAGTCTTGTTGGTTCACATAGTCGATCTGATTATTATGCTTGTTAAGGCTTTATAAAGCTGGGATGGCATGTAGTGCCCCTAGCTGACACAAGAAGGACCCTGGGTTCCTGTCAAGCACCACCCAAAAATAAATAAAATATATTAAAAATAAATAATTAATTAATAGTCTGGAAAGAACCTTGCCCTATCCTCGTCAGGCTCCACGCTGGCAGCTACTTGGAAATATATGTGTGGTCACTGAGGTCCTCACTGGCAACCAATTTTCTTGCTGTGTATATAAATAGAAGTTTGAAGCTTAGGTGGCATGGCTTTATAGAAATCGCCATTTATCAATGACTTTACAGAAATGGTCTCATTTATCAAAAGGATTTATAGCAATGGTCGTTTAAATATGTTAATAAATTTAATTGTGGGCGCTTGATGTATAAATTCAAGATTCATTCTATACTTAATACCTTTTTTTTTTTTTCATATTTGGTTTCATTCTCTATTTTCTCTGCTAGAGGAGAAAGGAAAAAAGAACATTGAATTAGGCAAATTTCTGACACTGAATTTTCAGTGACTAGGTTGTACTGTGGACTCCCCGGAGCCTTCCCATTCATCCACTTGGCAACCGATGCCACATCTTTACAACTTTACAGTATGGAAAGAACCCAAGCCATGCCTAATTTATTTCTATACCCTATGCACCAAATCAAGAAATAAAAATTCATTATAACTCCAACTTCATCTATTTTTTTAAAAAAAATTTTGCAAGGACGTGAACATTTGTATTTTTGCAGTGTTATTTGGGGGGAATATTTGGTTGTGTCAAGGTAAAATTGTCTAGTTAACTGTTAACATCAATTATACATTTAATTCAAAGTAAAACTGTAATCAATCCAATTCCTAAAATTGAAGCTAATCTTGATGGAATCGACCGGATCATCACTTTGAAGGAGGAGATGTGCCTAGTTGTTGGTGGCTTTTCTCAAACCAAAATCAAAGAAGAACTTGGGATGGCTGCCTTGTTGCTTCCCACCTCATTTATTCAATTAACTCTTCCCAAATAAGCATTGCGCTTGCTCCAGGTTGAGCTGTCGACCATCCTCATCCATTCTTCCATTTCCTCGCTCAGGATTCCGCTATTCGATTTATGAATTTCTTGGCCCGTTTCCACGAGCAAGGTCCGTCAAAATATGATGAGGGTAGTTGCTTTGGTGACCATGTCATCCACTTTGATCTCCATAACTCCATTGTTGGAGCACTATAACAAAAGAGGAATATATGGAGGTTGTTTTACAGGTAAAGGATCATGTATTGGCTGGAGAGAGAGTTTGAGATTGTACTAATTCAGTGATCTGAAAGAACTTTTGGTGATCCGTTTGAAGTATTCAGACATCAGAGGTAGTGCTGCGAATCAAAGTCCACATCCGTCTTGCACTCTTGCTCTCGCATACAGGTAGCTCAAGCAAAAATCAGATCTAGGTATATCTAGCTAAGATGGCATTCTTCTCTCTCCCCTTCTCTTTCCAGCCAGAGGTTGCATTCCGGTTGAGATCATGGAGGCCAATTTGATGGCCAACATAATATCAATGCAAATGGAAACACTAATTCAATGCAACGATGTCTATGAAATTAAGGTTAAGGCAATTAGGAAGTGTTGATTCCTTGTCATAAGATCAACTCAAGAATTCTTTCCCTTTTTATAACTTAGTATGTGTAATTCTGATGACTAGTTTTAGAGAGTTGTAGTTTCCAGACTTGTAAACGACTAAATGGTAGTATGTGCAAGATAAGCTGTATTTGCAAATCCCTAATAAAGAAATTCTATCTTTTACCAAAAATCTTTCTTTCTTACCAACAACGGATAGCTCGAGAGGTTATGGGGTTCTAGCTGCTTAAAACAATGTCAACCTTTGTGAATGACCTAGAAGAAGACTCGAGAAATCTGTGTGGTTAAAAAAAATCATTCTTTATTCTGATAATAACTATAAGGCTATACATTATGACTTGGTTACTGGTAATATGTTTGGTGTTTATATTAAATTATTTTATCAATAAAATAAAGAAATATTAAAAAATTACAATAATTTTTTAGTTATATAATTAATTTAAATTTTTAACAATTAAATAGTTATAAGGCTGTGTTTGAAAAAAAATGCTAGTGGTCTAAATGCTAACTCTAAACTCTAATACAAACAATATTAGTGAAATTAACATTATTTCAATTTAAGCCAATTTGTCTTCATTAATTTAAAACTTCAAAATTTTAACTTTAACTCTTTCCCGAAACACAGCCTCCTCAATATAATTATTTTTGAATTCAAAATCAAATTGACCACTAAATAAAAATTTGTTAAATTATGCTGATTCAAGCATAATTATATTATTTTCAACAATTTAAGGGATGTTTGGGAGCGAACGACTAGCAAGATCGCTCTCACATTCTGCTCTGCCGATCGGCTATCCGCTAGCTCCCAAAAATCTACTTAATCTAATTCCTAATCCTGTGTGCTAAAAGCATAATGCCAATTATGTACGCAAAAAAAAACTGGTTTGGAACCCTTATACCAAATAACCATTTATTCATAAACCATTGAAGAATTTCTTCAACGGTAAGAAGCTAAGGGCGCACATGGAGATTTTCGCTATGAAGAAAAAGGGTTTCGAATTCAACAATATCATGAGTTAACGTTCATCGGTGTGATTTTATAACGGTCTGAAAAAGGCAAATTTCTATATGTATAGACCCCCTTTAAATTTCAACGCTCGTTTCTTTCCATTAATCCATTTTTTATTTTTTATTTTGGGTTCAGTCATTCATATCCAAAACCCTGATTCACAAAAATTGCATTTTCTTTCACTTTCACTCGTCGGTTTTCCTGTTTCTTGTGTTGGGCGTCACTGTGTTATTGGGACGGATTAGTGCAAGGGAGGGTTCTCCAATCAAGGTAAAGCCCTTTTCTCCTCGTGCACGATTTTCTCCATAATTTAGGCGGAAAAGAGAAAGATGGTGCTGGAATTGATTAATTATGTTTGCTATGCGGCTGGGTTTCTTTCTAGTGCTTTTCTGGGTTTCTACATTTCCTGGCGAATGTTTGTGGGTAAGTTTTTTTAGTTTTCCAGGTTTCCTTTTTTACAATGTCTTATAAACATAATTCGATTAATGTGTTAATTGCTCTTTCTTCTGATCCAAATACTACTCCAAGAAAATATTGCACACTTATTCCTCCAGATTCCACTCCCAGGAGATACAAGGATATGCATAGTTGGTTTATTTCCTTTTCTCCAAAATGTCTCTCTCTAATTTTCACTAATGTTTTCTTTGAGCTTGGTTATCTAAGTCCATTGGCTATCTTTTCTATTCAAAATGAATTCATTTTCTTTTTATCACTACACTTAGCTCTGCATTGTATGACCGAACAAACTTTGTCACTGCCACTAGACCACCTTACATTTGGGAGAAGATTAGGTTGCAAAATCTATGTTCAAATAAATTAAGCAAACATACATACATGCCTTCTATAATTTTTAGGAAAATGATGCATGGGTTTTATGAATTTCGGTTAATAATCAAGTTTTTACTCCCTAGATCCATTTTATTTATTTATTTATTTTTGTGTATACAGTGCTTCATCAGTATGGTGCTCTGGTTTCTCATACAGAAAAACTTGCACACCTAGACTCCCCCGCGACTGCACTCATCTCATGCTTTCACAGGATATGAGAAAGTTCTAAAGGGGAGGTTCACAAGAAGAAGAGGGCCAAATGAAATGCCCTTTGATTAATCTGGCTCTCATTTATCTCCATATCCGTCAATTGAAATCAATGAGAAAAGACCTCTGCTACAATTCAATTTCTTGAATTAAGGGTTCCAATGGAAATTTTCATTTATTTCTTGTATTAATCACATTTCCTGTGCTGCTGATTCTATTTCTCGAGTATCCTTGGTTCCTGATCTGCCCAACAACGTTGGGGGTAAGTTTTGATTTTTCTGTAAACTTACATTGTCCTTCAAGGTTCAATTATATGTGAAGTTTGCTTTCTTTACTATGTTCTTGTTCTTCTTTCAAGATACTAGATTTTGATTTGTCATTATTGATCTGCTTTTTTCTTTAGATGGAAATAATATTACTTCAAGATACATCTTTAGCTTGTTGGAACAAGCCTCTCTCTATGATTTCAGTGGAAATAAGAAAGATAAGGGATAAGGGCTCGGATTAATCAAGTACTGTGGGTTTATTCTTCTGATTTATCAAGTATTTATGCTGGGTTTCTAAGCTAAGGGGTTTAAAGCACCTAGAAATCACTATTATGTATGTATGAGCTTCCGCACAAAAGAAAAATAATAATTGAGCCCTGAATACATTAAACGTCAACTCTGTCCAAGTAACTCCTTACCACAGAAAAGTTATGGGGCATTTAAAAAGAGTATGGGATACATATGAAAAATCAATTGACACAAGGCTTTCACAACAATATATGTTCAGCATTGAGCAATCCACTTCATATCAACCAATGGAAAACACATAATGAGCAAGTAAAAACTTACATGTTATCTTTCAAGATACCCTTGATGAGATTCAGTTGGCATTACCATTTGCAGAGACATCGGATCAACATGGAGCATCCAGTGACAAATATTTCAATGTAATCATAACTTTTCCCAACAATGGCTTGGCTGCTCATGCATTCCCGTAGGCAGCAGACCATCGCAGGCAATGATCAAAACTTCTCTTTCAAGTGTTTTAATTGTATAATTGCTTCACCATTTTTCTGCAAACAAGACACAGAATTTAACTCCAAGAATCACACTCAAGATCTTATTTCTCTGCTACTAACATGCTGGGGAAAAACAAGTATTTGTGCCAAAATTTAAGATTTTAAGAATATCAGTATTTCTGACTCCTGGACCAGACCATCACACACCTGTCAAGTTGTCAACACATTCCATCAATCAACAAACCACAGCACATGCAACAATGGCCGCTAAAATCGATACATACTGTCTCAAATGAATTTGCACCAAAGAAAAACCAATGTTTCACAAAGCAGAAATACAATCTTCTTATATAAATAATGAAAATCAGAAGGGGGAACAGGTTGTGGAAAAAAAAAAGAAAAAAAAAAAAAAACAAAACAAAAAGTTAACCAAAACAAAACAGAAGGTAATCCCTTTGTATAAGGACTAATTATTTAATAATTCAAATTTCTACAACAAAATAGCCTCAATCAATAAATTGAAAACAAAAACTATCTCATTAATTCGATCAATGGACTTGGATTAAACGAGAACATCGACCGAGTGAGAATAAATTAAGTCAAAAGAATAAATACAACTTCATGATAAAATAAAAATAAAAACAAAAATTCTTGATTGTTCTGTCTGTTCAACAATACTCCAGCATCTCATTCCAGACCACATTTGACTGGAGATTGCTTTTGCATCATCTCTATTGCATCTCAGTATGCTACAATGCCCCTACAGCAAAATCATCGATATCTTCAGGTAAATACCAAGGGCTGTTGCATATCCTACAAGTTCTCCTCATAAATAGCAATGTTGCTTAATATCAAAAAGATACTCTCGGTACAGAACATTTGAGATTTAACTGCTAATCCTAGAAATATTGGAAGCTAGATCATATTCTCCTAAGTTGTTGAGATGTTTGATTATGGTTCCTACATGACAAGATTTGAGATGAATTCTCCCCTCAACCATAATACGAATGATTGTTGCAGCCTCTGCAATATGATTTCCTTGACATAACCCCAGCAAAAGAATCGAGTAAACAAGAGGGTCGATGTGTAGCAAATTCCCTGACTTTCCAAGCACATCAAACAAGGAAAATGCATCCAAAATCCGTCCCTCTGAGATTATTTGTTTAAGGATACTACTTGATGCCAAACCACTTGGTCTCAATCCATGAGCCACCATCATCTTAAATGTACTCTCAGATTCCTCGTGCTTCCCAGCTCGCAATATTGACAAAACAAGCAAACTGTATAGCTCATCTGATGGAAAATTACCTCCACCGAATTTATCAACAACCTTTCGAGCCTCCTCCACACAATTTTGTTTGCATAGTCCATCAAGCAAAGTAGCAAACGTGACCTGATTCTGCTTGACCCCTGAATGATCCATTTTATCCAAAATCCTCATTGCCTCCAAGGCCTTACCTTTTTCAACGAATCCCTTTATCATAGTTGTGTACGTTACAACATTTGGCCTGCATGGCCCATCTTCTTTCTCCATACTGCCTAAGAACTCCAATGCCATCTCCAAATTCCCTTGCCCACAAAACCCATCAAGAATCATAGAACAGATAACAGTATTCGGCACACACCCATGCCCTTCCATAATCTTGATTAACCCAAATGCATCCTCTAACCTACCACAATCGCAAAGCCCCTTAATAATTGAAACATAAGTAACCATATCAGGGAAAAGATCAATCAAACCCATCTCCTTCATCAACCCTATTGCTTCATCCATCTGACCCTTCTCCACAAGCAATCTAATCACCACATTACAGGAAACTGTATCAGGCCTAATATTAAATTCCTTCATCTTCCTCAAAACCCATAAACCCAAATCATGATCTTTAGCTGCCCTGCACAAACTTAAAACCACCTTAAACATCTTGGCACTAACAGCAAAGCCTTCATCCCTGTATCTATTTATCAAATCCATTATAAGTCTGGGATTCTGCTCAACCCCCAATGATTTACAAGCTTCGCTATACATATATGAAGTGTGTTTGTGGGTGGGATGAAGAGCGGCCCAAATGAAGAATCTTAATCCCATTTGAGGCCTATCGATTGCGCACTTTTCTAAAACTTGAATCACGCATCGAGAATCCAGCTTGGCTTTCACCTTGTGGAGATTTTTCTCAACGTTCGCATCGTCAGTTTCCAAATATGACAGAAACTTTTCACATGCAGGTGAGGACTGGGCGCTGAAGAGGACAAGTCTTCTCAATAAGAAATTTGGGGTTTTGAGGGCGGTTAAGGAGGAATGCCGCCGAATGATTGAGAAGAAAGTAGGCATATTCTTCCAAAGAGAGCTTCGATTAAATCCCGGGAGTCCGTTCAGCTTCACAAAATTGTACCATCATCGGCAAAACACATTACCACAATGCAATTTTCGCCACAGTTGGCATCCGATTCGTGGGGAATGGGCCCGTCGGCCCATTTGGGACAGTCGCCGCCGCGGACAGTGGAGGTTTTAGCCTTATAGGAAAACGTATTGACAAACAGAGGAAGTTAACAGGTGAGCTAATTAACTGGCCGGCTCCTTCTCATTATAATAGTAATAATTAATGTTGATTAAATTTTTTTATCATAGTTAGTTTTAAAATGACAATTTTTTATAATTTTTACTTTAGGGATTGGATTGGTATTCGAACCCGAGTTAGGGGAGTTACTAATTGGATAAGTTCTCAACCTCTATTACTATTTAAAAGACATTTTTATTTGGTGAACATTTAAAAATACATAACATATTTAAAAATACATATTGAATTACATTAAATCTTTAAATATTAGTATTTTTAAATTATGGGAGAAGAGTATATAGAAGTACATACTTCTATACAAGGTTTTAAATATCTGTTTCGGTGTCTATATCGGACATATAAATTTAGGAAAATTTTAAAGATATTTAAAATTTCGGAGGAAATTTCGGAGATATTTGTAATTTTTTGAAAAAACTAATTCGAGTTTCTGAGATGATGAAAATGAAGATATTTCAAAATTCATCATCTCTGTTGCTATATAAATTAGTAATATGTTAACATTACTCATTTAATGATATAATATGCTAGTAATATTATTGATATCATGCACCATGTTGATTGTTAAGAGATTTAAAATTGATAAACAAGTTAATTGGATGACATCATCAATATGGGTTGAAACACAAATTTTATTTTTTTTTATATTTTTTAAATTTAGAAAAAAAAAATGTTTTTTTAAATAAAATTGGAAAATTTTCAGTCAAATTTCGGATTTCGGGCGAAATTTCGATGGAAATTTTGCAAAAAAATATTGCATGTGAAATTTCGGTTCGAGGTGTCCCGAAACCTGAATTTTCGGTCGAAATGTTGAAAATTTCGGGGATATTTAAAACAATGCTTCTGTCAAAGTTTTAAATATCGGTTTCGGTATCTATATCGGACATATAAATTTATGGAAATTTCGAAGATATTTGAAATTTCGGGGGGAATTTCGGAGATATTTGTAATTTTTTAGAAAACTAATTCGAGTTTCTGAGATGATAAAAATGAAGATATTTCAAAATTCATCTCTGTTGCTATATAAATTAGTAATATGCTAACAATACTCATTTAATGATATAACATGCTAGTAATATTATTGATATCATGAACCATATTGATTGATAAGAGACTTAAAATTGATAAACAAGTTAATTGGATGACATCATCAATATGGGTTAAAAAAATTATTTCTGGAAATTTCGGATTTCGGGCGAAATTTCAATGGAAATTTTGCAAAAAAATATTGCATGTGAAATTTCATTTCGGGATGTCCCGAAACCCAAAATTTCGATCGAAATTTTGGAAATTTCGGAGATATTTAAAACAATGGCTTCTATATATATAGATATCAATAGATTATTAGCACTTATTACGGTATATGCAAATTTATAAAGTGGGGTCCTACTATTAAAATTATTGGGATCCTACTAATTTTGAAATTTATAAATATTTTAATTATTTTAAAAAAATAATTTTAAGATCCTTGATTTGATTCATTTTTTTTGGTAACAAGTGACGCCAAAGCGTCGGCAAAGGAAAGCTAAAAAATCTACAGAATGAAAGGAGCGACCGAAAAACAAGAAACTAAAAAACTAAAGCAAAGTTCAATCTCAAAAACAAAATACCCGCCATGTCTGCAGCAAGAGCATCCTGAGCCTCGTTCGAGGGAAAAGCTCAAGTTACGAAGAAATGTTTAGAATTAGCACTTCTCTTAGCCAGTAAGTCTGCCACCATATTACCCTCCTGAATGATATAATACCAACGAGCCCCACGAATCCTGAATATTAAGGACCAAAGGACGTAACCAATGGAACTCACTAGAGCCTCTAAGAAGAAGACGCAGGGCCTCGGAAGAATCTGAAAAATACACACTGCCTGAGAAATGCTCAAAGAGGGCAAACCAACCATTACCACCCTTTTGGTCTTTTCAAATTAGGAGAACACTTCTTTCATTTTTAAATAAATAAATAAATAGAGTTTGGCTTTTAGTTTGATCATGAAACTTCTACTAATATTTATTTCATTTTCTTTTAATAAAACTAATGGAATTTCTCTACATTCGCAAAGTTTCAAATGTGGTTCATAGTAGTTGAAGGCTCAGTAGTTGATATGTGGTTCATAGTAGTTGAAAACTAAATGTAGAATCACGATAATTGGATTCTAGTTCTTAGAAATGTTAAATTGAGCAATCATATTTCTTTAGCAATTGCAAGCTTGTTTGAAAAGATGATTTTTGTTGGAATTTCGGAATGTCTTTTGAAAAAACAATTCATATATTTTCATGTGTATAACAATTACTATAAAGATTTCGATTCTAACATATGTTCCAATTTCTAAATTAAAGATCAATCTACATTATACAGGAAATAGCGAAATATAGTTTCAAGTTTCAACAATGCAGTAAAAAAAAAAAGGGAAAAAGACACATTTACACATATTATCCCAATGAAGAGATTCAAGGAAAACTACATATGAGAATATGATGCTAAGGAACAATCCGGTTTCTGTAATGGCATAACAACTGCCAGCAGGTGCAGGTAGCGCTAAAATGATGTGTAGCATTTTGTAAAGTGATGTATAAGCCTTATAAAGTGATGTATAGACGGTAGTTTGTTTTTTTATTAGTTTTTAGTTCATAACCTCCATCCATCACTTTTTTATACTCACACATCATTTCATATACACATACCCATCACTTTTGAATGTGCCAGCACCTACAGGCCGCCAGCACCCAAACGATTTCCCTAAGAAATGTATGACTGTAATCCATTTCTGGACAACACTTAAAGCCAGAGCTGTCCCAGCAATCTAATTATAGACATCAGTGGAATCTAAAGTCCCAAGTTTCCTGAACCTATCAAGTTCTTTAAACCATAAAATATAGTGGAAATTTGGAAATGACATGTACAAGAGCAACTAAAAGAAGGTAAATAATTTAACCTCTGGATTGAGCTGCCGCGCAAACACAGCATCCAGCGGATCAGAGGCCTGAAAATTCAGCTAATTTGAGCTTAATGGATGCAGCTGTACAGAAGACATCTGCCAAACATGGAACTAAATTGTGGTAATTACTTTGGGAGAGAACCTTCCATATATGATAGAAAATTACAATCTCGAACACAATGGGAAAGAAAAAGAAACACCAGCAGGACAAATAAACAAAAAACAAGTGAACAAGCTCTCATGTCTGGTAGAAAATTAGGTCAAAATTTTCAATTCCTGTAAAGAGTACTCAGATTCTCGCAAGTTTTCTTAATCCTTAAAATAAAAGAGAGAAATGCTGCACACATTATAAACTGCTCCGTTAATGCAGCGATGATCGAGGAGCAGCACTCTGTTCACCCAAAGGCCGTGTAATGAAGCCCCGATCAACCATCTTCTCTACCAGCTCCTCGTGCTTCTTTAGCTGTCCTGCATTCCTCAGCAGCTGCATTACCATTTCATAGACACCTGGGGTAGGCCGCAAGCACTTCTCCTCTACCATCTGCCTAAAAAGCATGTACGCTTTGTTCCAATGCCCCATTGAGCAGTACATTGAAATTATAATCTTGAAAGAATTCACATTGGGCTCCACTCCTTCTGTATCCATCTCTTCCCACAATTTGATCACCATATCATTAGACCTCAACTCTGCACACATCTGCATCAGAATATTGTATGTGACAGTGTTGGGCTTGCATCTCAGTTCCTTCATCCTTAAAAACAACCGTTGGGCTGCATTCACATCATTGTCCCTAGCCATGCACCGAAATATCGGATTGAAACTTGATGGATTCGGCTCACAACTCTTCTTTACCATGGAATTGAGCACCTTCAATGCATCCTCTCGCTTATTGTCCTTACAATGTACCTCAATCAAAAAATTGTACGTAATCACATCCGGCTCACACGAAAGCCTCTTCATTTGCTTGTATATTTCCAACACTTTCTTGGTCCTCTCCGCTTTAACATGAACACGCATCAAATTATTGAAAGTAGCAGCATTTGGTGCACAACCCACATCCAGCATTTCAGCAAAAACATCATGTGATCGCGCAATTTGCCCAGATCGACACAACGCATCAATAACAACAGTGTAAGTATACACAGTCGGCTGAATCCCAGCCATTTTCATCTCCTTGAACACCCTCTCTGCTTCATTAATGTTACCCGCCCGAAACCATCCATGGATCAAGCTTGTGTACACTACAACATCTAGCTCAAATTTATCCTTCAAGCTATCGAAAAAGTTTTGTGCTTCAGCTGCCCGCCGCTTTCTAGACAACATACTAATCACTATCGAAAATGCTTTCTTATCAGGTTCACACCCATAGTCCTTCATTCTATTAAACGTGTGCACTGCCTCTGCACCCATTCCAGCACGAACGTATCGCCTAATCAGAATTGAAAATGTTTCCAGTGGAATTTTCACATTTTGCGCTTTCAATGAATCAATTAAATGCCACGCGACATGGAATTGGCGTACCTTCCCGGAGATATCAATAATTTCATTGAACAACTCCGGGGATTGACAGGAATCCAGCAATGATTTCGCCCAATTGAAGAAAGCTAGGGTTTGGGCAAAGGGAATGCCGTGGCGGGGGGCGGCGCATCTTTCCACTACATGGCGGACAACGGCGGTGGATGGAGGAGAATCACCGGCGGAGATTTTCGAGAACTCAACGGAGAGGGACGGGAAGGCAACATCGGGGCTTAATGGGGTTTTGGGATTCAGGAGGAGGTTAGGGTTGTTCCGATGATGGTCTTTTATTAAAGAGTAGAATTTATCGGCGATGAGGGTTTCCGCGGGGCTAAGCTGAGGTGCTGCCGGCCTTCCGTCGCCCACTTCTCCGGCGACACAATCATTTTCGGAATCGACGGCGCCGGAGGAGGAGGATGAAGAGAAGAGCTTGAAGTTAACGTTGTCTCTGCGCAGAAAATTTGCCCGGCCGATTGAGCGGGCGGAGCCTGCCATTGAAGGTTGCCAAAGGCAATGCGGCGGTGGCGCAAGTGTATAACCGATAACGCAGATTAGGGTTTTAACTTGTGATTAAAAAATTATTTTTATTTAAATAAAACCCCAAAAAAATTAAAACTTTTATTTTTAAAATTTTGAACATATTTTAAAAAATAGTACTCCTCCGTTCCACGAAGTTTGATCACTTTCCCTTTTTAGAAAAATTAAATTAATGTAAGTTTGATTAGAAACTTAATTATTGTCAAATCACACTAAAAATACTTACTTTTACTATTCTGCACAAATTCAATGCATTTTTACTTTTCTACACAAAGTCCCTTATATTTCTTTAATTCTTAATATTACAAAATTGATACAAATAAAAATTGTATAAAATATATATTCTAAAACTACACGATTAGACGATTCTAACAAGACCACACTTGAATATTTTTCTCTAATTACATCATTACGATAATATTAAATAAAAGTTAAACAATAAACAGTATCAAAATTCATTAGAATCTTAAACACAAATACTCACACCATTTAATTACTAAACTCCACCACCTAAATTACCGTGCCGAAAAGAAAGGGTTCAATTTTCGTGGGACGGAGGGAGTACTTTTTTAAACTTTTGTTTTAAATTTTTATTTTAAATGTAAAAAAATTTAAAAAAAATAATAATTTGATTTACTATTATGAAAAAAAAAAAAAAAACTGATTGGATTTTCTCGAAAAAAGAGAACAACCCGAAAAATTTGATTGGACGTATGCACTATATAAGTTACTAGTTACAAAAAAAACTAATAGGAGCTATTACAAAGAGAACTGACATTTTGCAACTGCGGACTCACACGCTCAAGAACCTCAATCTTTCTGTCACGTCACAGATTTCAATTGATGGCTTCCAGTTCCACGACGACGATATTGGTTTTGGACTCCGATGCAAATTGCCGCAACGCTCTAATCAATTTGCTTCCCTCAGCCACGTACAAAGGTAGTACCTACCTTCTTGATTCTTTTTTATTGTACCCTCTCACTTTTTCTTTTTCTTTTTTATTTTTTATTTTAGCGGTAGAATGTACTCTAGGTAATGAAGCCATTGAAAAGATGGAGGAGTTGGACGATATAGAACTCATGATTATCCATATGTCAATGATTACGGAGGAACTTAGCAATGTGGTTAAGATGATGAAAATTCCGATGATAGGTAATCTTTTTTTTTTAAAAAAAAATATGTTTCTTGGTTTACGAGAAGTAGTGCAATTTCATAAGATAAAAAAGCAATTTTGTTTCATTTGAAAAATACTTAGTACTTGGCGACACCGATGGGGCCGACGTGGTGCGTGAAGCGTTCAGAAAAGGCGCGGCAGCCTTTTTTCCCTTGGCATATCACCCTTTCGACGTCAAACTTATGTGTTATTATGCCCTCAGTTATGCAGTGAACAAATCTTTGGAGCCGCAGCAGGGTGCACCCAAGAAAAGGTTAATATGGACACCAGCTCTTCACGACGACTTTTTGGGGGCTCTTGACAAATTAGCCGCACCAATTCAGCGTAATCACTAATCTCCCTTTTAATTTTTTTTATTTTTCATTATTATTATTATTATTATTATTATTATTATTATTATTTTTTTTTTTTTTTTTTGGAAAGGACTGCGACACTCAAACACACACACTATAGAGGACCTATGATAATTCACTCACACAACACCAACTCTTTGATGTTGGTTAGCCTTTAAATAAAATTCTTAGTGCACAATGATACTTAGGTGGCAATGCCAACCATATATCATTCAGGCGGTATAACCGACTATGTATTAGTTAGGCGGCAGGGCCGACCATATAACTAACAAGTACACCAAGAACTTAACAAACCAAGGCTTAACCGAAAGACTTAAACAAAGATAACGCTTTTATAAATACAAAACACAATTACAAGAGATTTCACTACTCACACCTTATCACTCCTTAACTCTCAACTCACTTCTCAACTCACACCTCTCTACTTCACTCAACTCTGCACTCTTCACCACACACTCAACTCACCACTTCTCTACACTCATTACAAATGAAGAGCCTCACCCCTATTTATAGAGTGGACAAGAGTTTTAGAGTATTCTAAAAATATTCTTAAATAATACTAATCTAGATTATTCTAAATATTTATATAAATAATTCTACACACACCAATTTCTCTAATATTCTAGAATATTCTTTTAGTCTCACTAATACACTTCTTTTAATTTTGCATTGATCTCTAACACTCCCCCTCAATGCAAAATTCCTTCAATGCTTGATTTGCATATCATTCCGGGTGCTTCTCTGAATTTTTCAAACTTGGATTTACTTAAACTCTTCGTGAAGATGTCTGCAACTTGTTCATCTGTTTTTGTTGGCACCATCTCGATCTCTCCTTATAGCACTTTTTCGCGAACATAGTGATAGTGCACTTCTATATGTTTTGTCCTTGCATGGAAGACTGGATTCTTTGCTAAACGTATGGATGATAGATTATCACAGAAAAGTTTTACTTGATAATTTGTTGGTTGATGAAGATCTTCCACTAGTCACTTCAACCAAGTGCTTTCTTGTGTTGCCGATGTTGCCGATCGATATTCCGCTTCGGTGCTTGACAACGATACTGTGGGTTGTCTCTCGAGATGAGGCTTCTTTGGTTTGCTCATGTATCGACTAGCCACTCCAACTGCATACGCTATGTCAGGTCGACTTAGCGTGAGATATATAAGACTTCCGACCAACTGTAGATACATGGTAACATCTTCTAAACTTTTCCCATCACCCGCTCGCAATTTTCCATTGTGGTCCATAGGAGTTGCGATGGGCTTGCAGTTAAGCACTCCATACTTCTGCAAAAGATCCCATGCATATTTATGTTGTCCCAGAAATAAGCCTTCACTTGTATGCTCTACTTCGAGTCCAATAAAATGTTTGAGTTTTCCAAGCTCCTTCATATGAAATCTGATGAAGAGATTTTCCCTTGTTCTGTGGATCTCCTCGCCATAATCTCCCGTGATGATTAAGTCATCGACATATACTAATATTATGGCTAACTTTCCTTGATCTTCTCTCACAAATAAACTTGAATCGGAAGGAGCAACTGTAGAACCACTTTGTATAAAAAACTCACCGATCTTCCCGTACCATGCTCTTGGAGCCTGCTTCAAGCCATAGAGTACATTCTTCAATTTGTAGACATACTCGAGACGGGTCTTGCTCTCAAAGCCTCTTGGTTGCTCTATATAAATGCTCTTGTCAAGTTCTCCATGTAGGAAGGCATCTTGACATCCATCTGCCATAACTTCCAGGACTTGCTAGCCGCCAAAGCTATTAGGACTCGAATTGTTGTGATCTTTGCCACCGGGCTAAATGTTTCTTTATAATCAAGCCCATATCGTTGAGAAAAACCTCGAGCAACAAGCCGAGCCTTATACCTTTCAATGGAGCCATCTGGTCTAGTCTTCACATTGTACACCCATTTACAAGATATTGGCTTCACACTTTTGGTTTGGGAACTAAGTCCCATGTTTGATTTTCTTCCAATGCTTTGATTTCTTCTTCCATGGCTTTCTGCCACTCTTGCCTATGCGTTGTTTCTTCATAACTACCAGGCTCAATAGGTGTAGATTCATTCACAAGAGCGACATTGGCATACCTTGGATTAGGTTGTCTTAGCCTTGTCGACCTTCGCAATTGTTGTTCATCTGTTTCGTTTCTGCTGGGAGAGAACTCATCGGATGCAGGTTGATGTATACCGGTCTTCCATGGACTCTTATCTTTGGTGGATTGTCTTTCTCCTTCTTTACTCAAATCCGATGTATGCTCTTCACCTTCTTCTTTTTCTTCTGGATCATCCTCTAAGCCATGGGATTCTGGGAGCTTGACCTTTTCAGGTGTCCACCACGAAGAAGCTTCATCAAACACCACATTTCTGGAAGTATGACACTTTCTAGTAGTTGGATCACAACATCTCCATCATTTTCTTGAGTCATCATAGCCGACAAAAATACATCGAATGGCCTTCTTATCAAATTTGCTCCGTAAGTGATCTGGCACGAAGACGTAGCATACGCATCCAAATACCTTGAAATGACCGACGGTTGGTTTAATCCTCTATAG
Organism: Hygrophila difformis; assembly: GCA_030278955.1. Lineage (NCBI taxonomy): Eukaryota > Viridiplantae > Streptophyta > Magnoliopsida > Lamiales > Acanthaceae > Hygrophila > Hygrophila difformis. The sequence continues at coordinate 3,426,915 of JAOANR010000014.1, read as the reverse complement.
CTTCTCGTACGGAGAAACAAATCCCAGATTTGCTTGTGGAAGCCTGTTGATCACGTATAATGCCGTCCTCATACATTCAGCCCAAAATCTTCCTGGAACGTTTTTAGCATGGAGCATGCTTCGACATGTTTCTGCAAGGTGACGATTCTTGCGCTCCGCTACCCCATTTTGTTATGGAGTATTAGGGCAGCTAAGTTGCCGTCTGATCTTGTGCTTCTCAAGGTAGACATTGAACTCAGTCGATAAATATTCTCTTCCGTTATCCGTGCGTAGGCACTGAATTTTCTCACTGAGTTCACTTTCAATCTTCTCCGTAAACTCTTTGAACTTCATAAAGGTCTCCGACTTCTCCTTCATAAAGTAGACCCACACATACCTTGAGTAGTCATCAATGAATGTCACCATGTACTTCATGCCTCCAATTGATGCTTGTTTTACCGGGCCAAAAACATCTGAGTGTATGAGCTCCAATGGTGTCTTGGAACGATGCTCCGACTCTTTAAATGGTAATTGATGAGCTTTGCCAAATTGACATCCGGCACATACGATATTTGTGATGATATGAAGTTGGGGAAGCCCCTTTACGATTTGTTTCTTCATCATCTCCTTCAACTCGTTGTAGCTCACATGCCCAAGACGTTTATGCCAAAGATCAGTCGTCTCATTCTTACGAGTCTTGTCCACGTATGCTGTATCTGCAGATAGCACATAGACTGACTCTATTTTTCTTCCTTGCATAATTGGATTGCCAACCACCTTTATTTTCTGGAACATGGTCACATCTTCCCGGAGATATCAATAATTTCATTGAACAACTCCGGGGATTGACAGGAATCCAGCAATGATTTCGCCCAATTGTATAAAGCTAGGGTTTGGGCAAAGGGAATGCCGTGGCGGGGGGCGGCGCATCTTTCCATTACATGGCGGACAACGGCAGTGGATGGAGGAGAATCACCGGCGGAGATTTTCGAGAACTCAACGGAGAGGGATGGGAAGGCAACATCGGGGCTTAATGGGGTTTTGGGATTAAGGAGGAGGTTAGGGTTGTTCCGATGGTGGTCTTTTATTAAATAGTAGAATTTATCAGCGATGAGGGTTTCCGCGGGGGTAAGCTAAGGTGCTGTCGGCCTTCCGTCGCCCACTTCTCCAGCGACACAATCATTTTCGGGATCGACGACGACGGAGGAGGAGGAGGATGAAGAGAAGAGCTTGAAGTTAACGTTGTCTCTGCGCAGAAAATTTGCCCGGCCGATTGAGCGGGCGGAGACTGCCATTGATGGTTGCCAAAGGCAATGCGGCGGTGGCGCAAGTTTATAACCAATAAACGCAGATTAGGGTTTAAGTTTAAACCTCAACATGGAAAAAAGGACAAATACATCATTTTTTTCCAAAAAACCCAAATCAGTCCTTTTTCTATTTTATTACCAAAACAGTCCGCTACGAATGCTAATTATGTCCAAATCAGTCCCTTGTTCACTAATTATGCTCTAATTGGTGACGTGGCAAGGGTTTTAATTTAAACCTGACACGTGGGTATAATATTAGTCATTTTTCTTTTATTTTTTACCAATTCAGTCCTAAACTTTTGTTTTGTTCCATTTAGTCCTCTACCCAAATCAGTCATTTTTGTATTAGCTTCCCTATAACTTTTCAAATTATTTCATTTCAGACCCAGAACCTTAAATTTTTTATTATTGCTAATCCATTTATCAAATAAATGCCCAACATACTTCTGTAAATAAAATTAAACACCAAACCTCATACATTGGGTTTGACTGTCTTGTTACCGGATCTTCCATGTACTGGAAATATTACAGATGCTCTCTAACCACCCGACCGCAACCGATGGTCAATTGGTTTTGGTTTTCTTCAGCACAATCTTACTTTGTTTCATATCTTAGGACGTATCAATGTTTGAGTAAAGAATTTAACTTGAATTTTTGGAAGGTTACAGATACAGAAAACCTTGATTTTATTAAAAAAATATTAAAAGTATTAAAAAATAGCCTAAATTTTATTATCCATGCTTCCTGGATTCATAATCTTGCAAAAAGCAAAATTAAATTATTTACACAAAACTTAAAATTAAATTATTTACTCAAACCTTGTTACGTTCTAAGGTAGGAGACAATATATAATTGTGCTGATTATTGCTGAAGGAAACCAGAACCGATGAACCATCGGTTACGGTCGGGTGGTTAGAGAGAGTCCGTAAAATCCCGGAACTTAGAAGATCCGGTAACAAGACAGTCAAACCCAATATATGAGGTTTGATGTTTAATTTTATTTATGGAACTATGTTGGGCATTTATTTGATAAATGGATTAGTAATAATAAAAAATTCAAGGTTCTGAGCCTGAAATAAAATAATTTGAAAGGTTGTAGGGAAATTAATATAAAAATGATTGATTTGGGTAGAGGACTAAATGGAACAATACAAAAGTTTAGAACTGAATTGACAAAAGATAAAAGAAAAAGGATTAATATTATGCCCACGTGTCAGGTTTAAATTAAAACCCTTGCCACGTAGCAATTAGAGCATAATTAGTGAACAAGGGATTGATTTGGACATAATTAGCATTTGTAGCGGACTGTTTTGGTAATAAAATAGAAAAATGACTTATTTGGATTTTTGAAAAAGAAAAAGGATGTATTTGCCCTTTTTTCCAACCTCAACATTGTGTATGGACATATGGAGTATTGAACATATTTTAAATTGTGATTAAAAAATGTATTTTTATTTTAGAATAAAACCCAAAAAAAAATTAAAACTTTTATCTATTTTAATTTTTTATTTTTTGAGGAGCAATTGAAGGCCTGTAAAGGGGTGGTGGGAGCCCATGCCACACAATTACAAAGGGGAATAAAAGGGAGGGATAGGTGGCCGGTGGGGAATCGAACCTCCAACCTTCCGTTGGAAGTCAATGGACTTAACCACTTGGGCTAAGTCCTCATCCCCTCTATTTTTAAATTTTGAAAATATTTAAAAAAAATAAAATTTTAAATTTTCCTTTAAATAAATTTTTAAATTTAAAGAAAATAAAAATAAAAATTTTTAAAAAAATTTGCCTAGTGATCAGATTCTATTATGCATCGATCTCTATTCTCTATATCACTTTATAATTTGCATGGCATGTGCTTCCATCATTTTTCTAATGGCTTCACAAAGAAGAAAAATAAAATATAAAATATACACAGTATACAAATAGATTAATGTCCTTAAGATTAGTTCTGCTTCTTTCTTGAAGTGTTGTAGCCATAAAAAAGGATATATGATCCGATCGATCTTGAGTTATTAATTACATGATTATATTATGATCCCCATAGTTACCAATTTGATTATATATTATGACAGATTAATTATCAAACATGCCATGCCACCATGAATCATATAGTTAGGTTACAGTTTACAGTTTCAAAATTCAAAAGCAAGAATCAAAGAGGACTGACAACTGAGAAAACACCTAAAAATTCATCGTATGTTTCACATAACACATCTTATAATTATGTAAACTCTGAAGATTTTTTAAATGAGAATTCATTATGATGCAGCTGCACATTTTTTTCCTGTTCTTCACCAGGCTTCATCATCGTTTCTTCCGCGCCATGATTGGATGCTTCGAGGTCTGATAGTTCAACATCGGATGCATACGCTTTAGGAGATGGAGGAAGGCTTTCGACATCCTGTGTTCCCCTCGTCTTGTACTTGTGAAGCAAGTGAACCGGCGAGAAGCCATGAGTGGGTGTACTTGCTCCACTCTGGTATGGCGAGGCAATGGAAGCGTCCGTTCCATTGTCTGCTTTACGCATCTTCTTCTTCTTCTGCTTCGCCATTTGATGCCATTTTTTGAGCGCCTGTGCTGTTTGTTCATCGAAGATGGATTTCTTCATGTTCGATCCCATCTAATTCGCAAATTTCGTGTCAAAAAAATATCAAAAATCCTAATGAGGAGCAAAAATGGGGGAAAATCCAATGTTTAATGGTAAAAGTAGTACTCACTTGTGTTACCAAAGAATAGAGTGGAAATGTATTGTAGCTGCACAATATTTGTAGGGCAACCCCAAGAAGAACTCTTGTCAAAACTGCAACAAGTTTCTCATGGAAGCACTCTGTGATTCCAAACTCATACTGCAAGAATTCAAATAATTACTTGATTGTTTAAGGTACATGTATGAATCTGCATTTCTTGATTTAAAACAATGTGCATACCCATTTCCACAAGAAGTATGCCATTTGATATGCATTCTGCAGTACAAAGAGAAAAAACAAAGAAAAGTTCATCATTAATTACATCAACTAGAAATGCAAGCTTAGTACACTCACATCCATTCAATCATCAGATCCTTAAAAGACTCACATGAAATAGTGTGCAGTGTATGAGAAACAGAATCCATTGAGGCTTATTAAACCAAAACAAGCTATTGCTTGGCTCCACGATTGGAGCTCCGGTGACTACTGTCATCCGATCTTGGATTTGTTGCGCCATCTCCATTATGACAAGTTCGAGTTTGGTCCCTACCAACACAATTATCTACAACAAAGAAATAATGAAACTCGCCATACTTTATTTCAATTCGCGCATGTCTGCATATGTTTACCAAATTATTGTAATGTTCTTACAAATAGTGGAACTAGGGAGATCCAAGCAAGCGTATGCCATCCTACAAAATTATTGGATTCAAGGTTAAATTCATATTTGGAGCTGTACTTAGATATTAAGATGTGTAATGAAATGACTTACTGTAAATGTTGAGGAAAAGAAAGATTATTGCAAAGAACCACAATGGAATACTGCAAGGAAAAGACATAAAAGATTTTGTCAGTCGGACTGTATTTTTCCCTGTCTGGCTGTCATTCCATTACATAAACATAATTGACAAGACACAAACCTTATTCCCAATACAGACTTGTAGTCATCTTGCATCGATCTTTTCACATATTTATGAAAATCAAATTTGGTGTTCGATGCAAAATGAGCCTGCATAATTTTCAACATACTGTAAAAATCCTATTATCTCATAAAAGGATATATAATTGGAGAACAAAATAAAACACTTACGTTAATAAATCCGCGACGAATGGTTATATAATCAACCTTGGATATCGATCCAAAAAATTGCCTAAAAAATGCTACCTGCCACATTAACTGTTTCAGAAACTCAAAAGAACAAATAAAAACTTGTAGTACATATGTAGGTAGTCAAGAACTCAAGATTCTTACAACCCATTTCATTCCAGGATACTTGAAGGCTGAATGGCGCCTGACAAACGACGTTTGATGAGCAAATCTAAACCTTGCAGGATCTGCAAGTCCAATAATAATATTTACTTCTCATTTCCTTGCAGGAGCACAAAAATTTGCAAAATAGTATTTGAAATTTAATTACCATTTGTGAACTGGTATTCCATGGTGGATGTCTCCGACTCCCACGCCTTCCACTTCTTCATCTGATATATTTTATTTCCAGGTATAATTCAATAGAAGGAAGCATAAGTCTCCATATTTTTGGCAAGGAAGATACTGTAATGTCTACCATCAGACATTTTCTAATTTCCATGATGTTTTTCGAATTTATAATTGGTCGTTGCATACTCACTTTGGCATGGCCTAAAGCCACAAGGACAACGCTGTAGAAGACATGGATGACTATGAGCACAAATAAGAAAATGTGCAGTTGATGAACTCCTGTATACGATATCAACGACACTTTCCCCTGCAACAACACACACATTTTTTTTTTATTTTTTTTTTAATTACACATAGTTATGCTTCAATGTCGCAACTATTACAGTTATACATTAAAGAAATTGTTGGGAAACATTTCATTTAGCAGAGTATTTTTCGCGGACCAATCATGAAAAAAAATGACGAGGAAGAAATTGATTAGGCACGAACGGTTGATGGCTTACTTTTCCTGTGCAGTAGTCATACTCTTCGGTTCCCCCTGCAGCTAAAGCGCGTCTTGGTATGTTTGTTTCAGACAATTTCCTGTCTGTATTCTTGCCTTTTTCATCAGGTTCTTCAATGTGCTTGTCGCAGGGGAGCCATTTGTTCCCGAGTTCTTCAGGCACGCATACTCGGGGAATGTACGATGCTCCAATGGCCAGAAGAAGGGATATGAATCCCACCAACATCAATTCTGAAGCAAATGATGCATATTTTCTGATTTTTGAAAGTTATAAATGACATAATGATTTAGGAATTAGGAGTGAACCCCATTTGTTTAAAGTTATTCAAAATCTGTTTTTTTGTTAACAAGTGAAAACACAAGAAGCATTTGATTTGCTTTCTTTCTGACAAACTACAAACATAAGTCACTGTCTAAAACAACAAACCATGATTTCCTTTTTTAAAACTGAAGAACCTGATTTAATCTTCTCAAGAGCTTCAATCATGGCCTTCTTTTCGCGCTTCTGAAACCACTGTCGAAATTAGACACATCACAAAATTCCATATGATCAAAATGATCCAATCCACACAACACCTAACAAATAGTAGTAGAATGTAAACAATATGTATGTAAATGGACATATACCATAATACTACCTACCTTCCCGAGGGAGAGGATCCCATGCTCTATGGCAACAGAAATGAGGACGAAAACAGCACAAACAATGGCAACAGCCCACGTCGAGGTTTGCTCGAGGGTTCTCTCGCTCACTGAGCTTCCACCTGCAGCCATCAATCTCTCTATACAGATAAGCAACAAGATCAGACCAATATATATGTATATAGATGTGTGTGTAGAGTATATATACATCATATATAATGTGGACCTGGTCGTCTGGTTGATGTGGTAATAATAATATAGTAGTAATCGATGATGATGAGGAAGATGGAGGAGGAGGAAAGGATGTGTCTTTTTGTGGAGGGAGCAGTTGCTTAGGAATATCTTGGGTTTGGCCACATTATTAGTTCTCCAATCAAGAGAATAGAATACTATAATGTTGCTGGGAATTGAAGGCCGGCCGGCTGTTTGTACGTTGGTAAAAACAACCAGTCCACTGTCCACCATCATATATATGTAAGCTCCATTGCTTTTTCAACCTATGCTGTATAATACTTCCATTTTTTTTTTAAAAGTTACACTTCTCCTTTTGCACGTATGCCAATGCACATTTTCAATGATTAATCACTCAAATTCGACACAAGTAAAAATTCTAAAAGTTTGATACTATGTTACTCGGACTCTCTTTTGAGTGTCGGACACGATTCGGGAATCGGAGGAGTCGACACTCAATTTTTAAAGTTTGGGGATACGGGGACACGGTCAAACAAGTGTCTTGACCATTTTCAAGATACGGACACGATTCGGAGTGTCCGAAAAATAATATTGGACACTCAATTTATTTATAATAATAATAATAATAATAATAATAATAATAATAATAATACAACAATTATATTTGGATGGAGCCCAAAAAAATACTCCTATGTTAGAATGAGCCCAAAAATTAGATATTGGGTTGAACACAATTTTAAATTATGCCCATTGAGCCTAAGTCATTAAACTCTAGCCCAAACCCAACCCTAGCCCAAACCCTTGTCTCTGGTTCTTTCTCCGTCTTCTTCACTAACGCCTCCTCTTCCAAATCATATTCCACTTCTCCCATCTCCATCCCCTCCACTTTCAATCGCGGGCGGCTACCATTGCCACCGCCGCAGCCGCCACCTCATTTATTGCACAGACCCGGTACCGGCGGCCTCTTCCCCCTCGCATCGAAGCCAGCAAAACCGTCAGATTCTTTCCTCCCTCATCCAAGCCGACTCCTTCCTCCAAAAAGAGTCGACTCCGTGTCCCCTCGCCGGAGTTGTTGCCGGACACGTGTCCCGTGTCGTGTCGGGGATAGAATCGTGTCCGGCCATGATTCTCTACCCAAAAAGGAGTGTCCGAGTTTCATAGGTTTGATATTTAAAAACTACAAGATGAGACGAATCCAACAAGATCTCACTTGGCTATATTTTGTATTCTATGACTATAACAAAAATAGAAATCAGAGTGCTATACTGAATAGTAAAAAAAGTCAAAAGGTAACTTTTTTTAAAAAAAAAACGGAGGGAGTATATTCTGTTGTCCGTCTTGGCGTGTGCCTTGTCCACCTTTTAATATCCTAAGCTAATCCTAAATACACTTTAAAAATGATACAGAATGAAGAGGACAATACATTATTAATTCAAATTATTACAAGTATAATATGAAGGTTTACTATTAATTAAATAATTTTGATTTGATTAAATTTTTTTAACGTAATCATATTTAAAAAAATTGTAAGTAACCGCTTAGCCAAGACTGCTCCATATGATTTGATAGAAGATGTACATCATTAAAAGATACTTCTCTTCATTTTTTTTTTAAATAAGTGTAACACTAGAAAATGATATGAGATTTAGTGTAAGTTAATAATTTTTTTTAATTTTGGTACACAGTGACACTCATGTGTCGGCAAAGGTGCGTGGGAGCCCAAACCACATGAATTACAAAGGTGATAAAGAGGAGGGATAGCGGACCGGGTGAGGATCCAACCCCAACCTATGGTTGAGAGACGTGAAACTTGACCACTAGGGTTTAGTTGAAGAATTCCAATAATTAAATAAATAAAATAAGATGGGTCACATTTAATTTTATTTTTTATTTTATGAGAAGTGACCCCGAAAGACATCAACAAAAAGGGAAAATCTAAGAAAACCTACGGAAGAGAAAAGACAAAAACAACCAAAAGAACACAACTTAAAGTCCTAAGATAGCAAACACCCATGGCATCTGAAGACAAGAAAGAGTGGCATTCAATTAGGCGGAAACACCCATATCAGTAAAGAAATTTTACAAACTAGCTACGCGTTTGTATTTGATTTTAATGAATATAAAAAGTTAATAATTTAAAGTACTCCCTCCGTCCCACCAAACATGTCCTGTTTGACTTTTTGCCACTGTTCATTGTTCAGCTTTAACTCAATTTTATTGCAAGTATAGATTCGGAAAATATAGTCGAATTAGGTCTTGTTAGAATCGTATGATCATGTAGTTTTAGAATATATATTTTATACAATTTTTCATTGTACATATTTTGACATATTAACGATTGAAAAAATGCATTGGATTGTGTGCAAAAGTCAAACAAGACAAGTTAAATGGGACGGAGGGAGTATAATTAGTATAAAAAATTTAACCTTAAAAACATTTAAAATTATTATTAACATTCTAAACAAGAAAAAAAAAAATTATTAACATTCCAAACAAGAAAAAACATGGAAAGTGTAACAACTAAAAAAAAATTAATACTTTAATTATTGAAGAATAAACGCCGGCATAGTAGGAGTGGGAGTTGGTGAGCAACGCTGGCGTTTGCTATCTTGGATTTCATCGACACTCCACACTACTGTTTCTATCGCCTTCGAGTTCCCAGTGTCTCTCTACTCTCCCACACCCTCAAATCTCACCCCCCCTTTTCATTTGCAAATACTATCTCTTTGATCTGCACCAATGGCACTTCTATGCAAGTCAATCCTCACTTCTCCAACACCTCCACCCATCTCTTCTCCATCTGGTAATTTACGAATTCTAATATTATTTTTTCTTCTTTCTTCCCCAAGATTTCATTTTTACTGTATTCATTTCCAGGTGCCGTTTACCTGATCACTCCCCTCCCTCTTATCTTCGCGACCCTATTGCGTGTTTCTATTTTTTTAGGCTTCTTTTAGCTTCAATTTCTTGTTTCTGCCTGATTTTGAAACTGGGTTTTGAGTGTTTCTGAAAAGGGTTTTGCAACTTTGAGGCACCATACCCAACGACAATTATTATTTTATAGGTTCGTTATTTATTCGCAAGAGATGATTCATGGTTGTGGGCAATTTGAGCCAAGATAAAGAACAGATAATCCAATTATCAGCCGCATTAGAATCATCATTTGGTAGGCTTTTACACCGCCGTACGGGTCAGCTAATTAAGGACATAGAATGGGAGGAAAAATTGATTAATGTTTTGATAAATTTATAGTGGCAGCACATTGTCGTCTAATCTGCATTCCATTCTAATTTTTAATGGCATGGCTCTGCACCAGTTGTAATATATCTGTCGTTATTATTGGGTATATGAGTTTGGTTAACGTTGTTTCCTTCATGTAAGGTACATCTCTGAAGTCAGTATATCCATGTGTGAGGTCTGCAAAATTGGACTTCAGATTTGGGGGCACTTCAAGATCATTGAATCGCAGAAAGGCATTAAGCATACAAGCAATTAGGTATTTCATATTGAAATGTAGTTCCACTGCATTTATGCTTGTAGTAGCTCCATTTTGTTCTGATGTTCTGGTCCATATTCCATTCAGCCCCTGTGTTTCATTGTGCAACATGAGCACAGTTAAATGTGTTGCGGTGATCTCTATTCTCTATGAGGTTCCACTTTTGAATACAAAACCCGAATCAATTTTCGTGTAAATGAATATATTTCCTCCGTATTTTATTAATGTTAACGTTTGCACGATAAACACTATTCATTGAGTAACTTTAATTCGAATTTTTCACACAGTTACATAATATAAAACATAGAGGGTGTTTGGATGTGCGTTTTAAAATGTGTTGCAGCGTTTAGAAAACGGATAATCAGATAATTGTTGTGACAAAACGTGCTGTAGAAAATTAAGTGTTTGGATGAGTTTATGTTGTTTCAAATCGCAATAATCAGATAATCATTAAAAAGTGTTTGGATTTGCATTTTTCATTACCTCAAAAGGTAACAATATAGTAAAATCTATTTTTAGCGAAACGCAATTTTCTTGCAGCACCAAATTGTAGCTGCAAGAAAATAGCGTTTTCATTCCCTCAAAACGCAAATAATAGATTATTAGAAGTTAGTACACAAACATGATTAACTGATTATTTGCGTTTTGCAAACGCAATAATCAGATAATCTGTCCCAAAATGCACATACAAACACCCTAATAGTCAAATGAGATCTTGTTAGATTCGTCTAATCACGTAGTTTTATAATATTAAAATTTTATAAATTTTTATTTTATAAAATTTGAGATATTACTCTTTAAAATTGTATATTGGATTGCGTGAAAACAGTGAATGTTAAAATTTTTTGAATACGGAGGGAGTATATGCATATGCTTATACAGATACAAACAAAAGTAGACTGATTAACTTGAAAAATGACACTTCACTTTTTAGTAGTTATTATGTGTAGTTTCTATAGCAATCTGTTGATTTTATGCATTTGGTGTTAGGGAGGATGGAGGACCCGGCAGTGCAGGTCTTTTTGTTGGTGGCTTTGTTTTAGGTGGACTAATTGCTGGGACGCTTGCCTGTGTTTATGCCCCTCAGGTAATATGATGATCAAACAGAAAGTAAACTAACACATGCATTGACGACCTCTTGTTCTGTGTACTTTCAGTGTTTTGCCATTCTGCTAGACAAGAGATTGATTATAAATTGCCATTGGAATGATATTTTGTTCAATAGATTAGCAGGGCCTTAAGTGGAGCTCAAGCTGAAAGGAAGGATCTTATGAAGATACTGCCCAAATTTATCTATGATGAAGAAAAAGCTTTGGAGGTACCCAACTTTCTTGTCGTCTGGAATAATCTTATCTTCATCTCTTCATCTTCTTTGGAAATCCCAATGATGGATTATAGTTTACTTGTATACGTGCATTGAGAAAGAATTGGTAAAGAAGAATTTGCAAAATAATAAGCTTGCAATCTTTTTTACTGAACTTTAAAGAATTTGTCATTCTGCAACTTTCTGTTTAGGTTTCGTAACAAGTGATGAAAACTATACTTCCTATACATTGGATTTTGGTTCCGTACCCAATTCTACTATCTTGTTTCCTAGTAACTAATTCACGTGATGCATTCTTCACAGAAGCAGCGCCAGAAACTGGCTGAGAAGATTGAGCAGCTCAATTGTGCCATAGATAATGTGTCGAGTCAGCTGCGGTCAGAGGATCAACCAAATGGAGCAGCAGTGGGCTCAGATGACATTGAAGCTCTCATCTAATTTATTGCTATGTATTCGCTGAAAGCCTCTTGTCTTCTGGTTAATCTTCATGGTAGTTTTCTTCTCTTTTGATGAAAATGAACTCTGACAATAAAAGTACTTTTTTTCCGTCAGAAACTTAGAATTCTCCTTCTAGCTTCAGATCCACATTTGTTGAAAGGATTGGACATGTTCTTTCTCATCTGATACGTGTTTTTGCCTGCATAATCTGGAACATAATCTTCTTGATGACGGCATCACAAAAATCATTGTTTTTTGAAACCTCTTGGGCGTATGATTGGATCGAGTTATTTTGTTGTTTGCTACCTTCTTTCCAATCTAGGGATGATTTTGAGTCCAGTTGCTACTCGAACTAGACTCGATCCTCTTATTGAATTTTGTGATATTACTCCCTCCGTTTGTTAAAAATTATAACATTTGTATAGTTGTTACTATTCATTGAGTAACTTTACTTCAAATTTTTTACACAGCTATACAAGATAAAATGTAGTCAAGTGAGATCTTGTTAGATTCGTCTAATCGCGTAGTTTTAGAATATCAAATTTTTATAATTTTTTACTTTTACACAATTTGAGATATTAAGCGTTAAAAATGTGCAATGGATAACGTGAAACGCAGGAATGTTACAACTTTTTAAAAACGGAGGGAGTATTAAATAATTCTATACACAATGAATATCCATACTCGGCGAATTCAATTTGAAATTTTCGAGCACGAGTCGAGCCAGAACTCGAGCCACAGGCAAGGACTTAAGACTCGACATGTGTTGAGTCATGAGTGTCATGACATCGGTAGATGAGTGGGATTCCTTTGGACACTAGGTACTCCATCAATTGTCGATTAATTTTGGATTGGAAACTCGTATCATTGGTTTAACACAACAATCAAAGATCCTTAATTATTTCCTCTCTTGGACTAAAGCATGCATTTTATTCCAGTTTTGAACCACATTGTTTTTGGCATGCCTGCAACACATGTTGTCTGGTCCCGGACGGAGCATGGTTTACAATCTATGTATGGCGACAACTGAAGGTTGGAGGTTCGATTCCCCACTGTCCTACTATCCCTCTTTTTTATTCTCCTTTGTAATTGTGTGGCATGAACTCTGACCACCCTTTTCCCAGGCCTTCAATGGCTCATAAAAAAAAATCTATGTATGGCGACAAAACATGATACCAGACTTTGTCGTCACCATTCACTGCCTGGAACAAAAGTTCGTGATTAATTTTTTATTTCTACTACAGAACATATATAATTGTAATAATAAACATGTCTTGTACTTCCTTTGTTTTTTTAAACGTTACATTTTTCATTTGCGCGCATGTCAATGTATATTTTCAACGACTAATAACTCAAATTCGGTACAAATAAAATTTCTAAACATTTGATCCTTAAAAACTAACATTTATTTAAAAAAAAGGGAGGGAGTATATGCGAGTCATATTCATATATGTTTATAAAATGCCTTTCGTTATTACTAGATTTACTGTAATATAGTGGTATGATGAAGACTAAAAACCAATTAAAGTAAAAGAGAAACAAAATACTTACACCCTTAATAGCCTTAAATTGAAAAGAAAAAAAATGTGAATAATCATATACTTACTCTAATACTCCTTACCATTAAAAACAACCCCCTTCTTCAAGTTTAATGCTTTTCATTTTTATTATTATTTAATGATTAATTTTTTAAATATATATTATAAAATTGTGTGATTTTTATATATTTAAAAGACTTATCAAAATAAACCAAAAAAAAAGAACTTAGTTTATTAGAACACATGAAATATAATTATAAAACTATGCAATTTTTATATATTAAGATGAAAATAAATTAAATCAAATTAAATAATAATATGAAAAAAAATACTATTGTTACTTTATTATACTATAAAAGAGACGAAGCAGTCAATATACCCATCTCCCAAAGAGTCTTGGTCTAGTTTTTAAAGAAAGACCGGACAGTAGGCAGCAGATTGAGATCGTCGGTTCCTTGTTTCTGATTCCTTGCCGACTTGTTCTTGTGCGTTTTCGCCTGTCGGTGCCCTTTCCTCTTCAATGGAGTTGCGGTGGGCACTCACCCCTCTATTCACTCTCGGCATCTGCATCCCTATTTTCATGCTTCTCCTCAACGGAGTCCAATCATGGACCGGTGAAATCCACGGCAGAGTCGTCTGTGATGTCTGCGCCGACTCTTCCATCGGCCCCGAAGACCATGTTTTACCAGGTCTCCTCTTTTTCCCTATTCCTCTCCTCCTCCTCCTCCTCCTTGTGCTTGCTATTCACTTCTACACTCTACAGTCTCGAGTTTGAAAGTCAGTCAGGCTGATTTAGAGTTCTTCGCCAGAATTCCAAATTCCAATTTAATCCTGCTTTAGTTAGATGGGGGGAATGCAATTTAATTATTTTCAGGGGGTGTTTGTTGAATTAGCAGATACTGAAATTAGGTTTATAGAATGTATTGCGTTGATTGAATTGCTTTAGTTGCTTTTTTAATTTATGAACGAATTATAGCTTGAATGGAATTCCCACCTTTCTTGTCAGAATAAGGAAATATCGAAATATCATAGCGTGTCTACTCGGTCCACTGTTTTCCTATCTAGGAATTTTCATCCGGGTTTAGTTTTCTTTCTGTTGGATTGTTCATGAGCAAGATCCTTTGGCAATCTGCTTTCCCGAGCCCAGAATGTTAAGATTACTTGTTGAGCATATGAACCATATTTTTATGTTAATGATGATAAGCTTAATTGTTTTCAAAGTTTGCTTAGAATTCTTTGCTCATCAGTGTGTTATGTCCCCTGCAAAAAAGATTTGTGACATGATGAATGAATATTGATCGTGTTGTAAAATTCTTTGGAAACTGGTACTGCATCCTTTTATGCACTATTTTCAGTTTTCGGTGCTCATCATTGCTGCTTTTTCGTATTACGAAATGACTCATATGTTGAGACCAAAACTTGATTAATATAAGATGAATTATGTGTTTACTGTAAGAGTTTAATTACTTGTCAGTGTTGAGATTGACTGAAACCTTGTGATCAATTTGTTGGGCCAGCATTCGATGTAATGAATACTGACATAGTGAATTTTATACTTGTTTGGATAGGTGCGGAGGTTGCAGTGCTTTGCATAACCAAGTCCGGGGATGTTCTAAACTATCAGGCATTCACAAATTCGAATGGTATATTTACAGTGGCTGAGACAATGCCGGAGAGTGAGCGTTGGGATGCCTGTCTGGCCAGACCCATCAGCAGTTTCAATCATCACTGCACACAGCTTGGGGACAACAGTTCGGGTGTCAAATTCAGTTACAATCGTCCCTCAGGTTATTCGCATACTGTCAGACCTTTCGTCTATAGGCCCACCATTGTTCCTGCTTACTGCACGTAGGAAAGTATAAGTTATGTGCTCCAAATATATACAACATGTTTATTGGAAATGAAAATACGACCACATACAATGCTGTGTATGCATCTGTTAAATATTTATATGTAAACGAAAATCAACTTTGTACTATGTTGCTGGACTCGAAATTTGACAAGAATGCTTATTGTACATGAATGATCGACTTATGAGATCTGTTACGACATGTTTATATAGCATGGTTTATGCTGCTCGATTGCTTGTCCATCGTTATATTATGTAAGCCATAGTCGCATGTTCAGCGATCAGACCTTATCAAAGGCGATTATGTAATGATTTTTCACCAAAAGACAAATCAGTTGACAACGCAAAACCAATTGACAATGGGTGGAGTGAACCGTGACAGCTGTGTGGAATCAACCCAGTGATCTTACAGTTCTTCTATTGTTTCTGCCCTGGAGTGGGCATAGTTGATGAAAAAATTCTTCATTTCTTTTATTCTAGTTTTCGATTGCCCCATAAAAATAATGGCATTTTTGAAATATTCGAAATGAACCCAGACAGGACGGGTAAAACGTCCACCCCAGTTTCAAATTTCAACTGTCATTTGTCCGGTTCAAGTTTCAACTACCTGGGAACCGGTCCTTTCAAAAACCTCTCCACATTACCAGAAATATCTGTCGTTTCAATCCCATCATTCATATATAAACACCCCAATTTTCCATCTCATCATTCACATTTTTTGCTGATCAATCTTTTTTTTCCCCCCCCATTTTGTGTTTTGCATAGCTCTCTCTTTTTTTCCTCTGTACAGGAAAAAGAAGAGAGAAGAACAATGGCGGGAGGAGGAGGCGCGGGTGGTTCCATCAAGGATGCTGTTATGAACCGCAGCCTCTCCCAAACGCCAACATGGGCAGTCTCATTGGTCTGTGCGGTCATTGTTATGATCTCCATTTTGTTGGAGAAATCCCTCCATAAAGTGGGACAGGTAATTCAATTTTTATTATTGTTGCAGAAAAATCTATCAATCATTATATTCATCATCCTCTCTTCTTCCCTTAATGTGATTACAACTCAGTTGTGTTACCTAATTGGTTAGGCTTCCGAATTCATATATCTTTGAGAGATGATTGACACAGGAACGAAAGCTTTTTCTAATTAATTCATTTATCATCTTCGTTATATAGCCTATTGCTCATTTAATTCCACATTACAAGCATAAAATCCTGCATCATATTGGATCTGTGAAAGGAAAGAAGGTGTTTGAATAATTGGATTATATACACCTTGTTGTGTAGGCTTTTGCAAGGCGAAGGAAGGTCGGGTTGGTTGAAGCTCTTGAGAAAATTAAAGGAGGTGAGAGCTTGAAATTCATCAATTTCAACCGAAGTTTTTTGGGGTTTATAATTCTCCTATTGATTTGTTTTGCTTTGCTGTGGAATGTTTGGTGTAATTTCCTTCAGAGCTTATGATTTTGGGTTTCATCTCCTTAATCCTGACATTCGGGCAAAACTACATTACCCGAATGTGCATTCCTGAAAAATTCGGTAACATTATGCTCCCGTGTGAGTATGAAACGCCCGACCAACTGGAGCAGGAAGAAGAGCAACACCGGAGGCTCTTGTGGCAGGATCGTAGGATCTTGGCAGCCGATAGTCCGGCCAAGAAATGCCCCGTTGTAAGAGTGTTATCATTTTCGAAAAAAGTTCAAAAAATTACGTCCCATATGCACAAAAATGCAAAAAAGAAGACAACAAATGTTATGGTTTCTTTTTTTTTTTTCGCTTCATTAGGGAACTGTACCACTTATATCCGTTAACGGACTGCATCAGCTTCACATCTTTATATTCTTTTTGGCGATATTTCATGTCGTTTTCAGTGCTACAACGATGAGCCTCGCGAGGAAGAAGGTGTGCTACTATGTCCTTTCCCCTGTTCAGGAGTTCATATTCATTTGCATCCTTCTTGAATTTTTGTTCTTGCCTCCTTTTCTGACGTGTACAACAGATACGCGAATGGAAAGTGTGGGAACAAGAGGCTGCAGACGAAGATGCTGCTGACGGTAAGCTGTTTTCCTCGCCAGGAGCACGCCCTTTCTGATTCGATTTATGTTCCAATTCTGTCCGAGTGTTGTGAGCTGGCGTATTTCTTTTCTGTTCATTACCAGAAGCCACGAAATACAGGTTCACATCCCAGACATCTTTCGTAAAAGGCCATACCAGTTCAATGACAATGAATCCAATCCTGTTTTATATTGTAAGGATCATTTTGTGAAGGTATCACTAGACATTCTTTGGTTAGCCGGATTTGGGATTGATCCTTGTATATGCTTCTACAGACTTGCTTCTTTCGGCACATGTTTCGGTCAGTTCGCAAAGCGGACTACATGACTCTGCGCCACGGATTCATCTCCGTGAGTTCTACTTAAATTTTTCGAGAAACAATTTGGACAGTGGACACCCGACACTGCATAACAAAGTTGTAATATCGCTGTTCGTTCATATGCAGGTCCATTTGGCGCGAGGAAGTAGGTTCAACTTCCAGAAGTACATTAAACGCTCCTTGGAAGACGACTTCAAAAGGGTCGTAGGAATCCCGTACGCCTCTCCTCCCTTTTTTTTTTTTTTTTTTTTTTTTTTTTTTTTTTTTTTTTTTGGATTATACCTTCCGATATGACTGATTTCTTCGTCATCCTCAAACCTCAGCCCACTGCTCTGGACTAACGCCGTGCTGTTTCTCCTTCTGAATGTTAAAGGTGCTTCTTGTTCCTAGTTTGCTTTTTAGGACATGAAAAAAATCATACTAATTGGTAAAAAAAAGTGACAGTTGCAAGTAGTTAATCAAAAGTAATAAGCCTTCCATGTTTTCGAAAGTTATCCCTGCAGTTAATCAATCTGTGATCCTTGTCTCAGGATGGCAAGCAATGTTTTGGCTATCGATAATGCCCCTTATGGTAAGACTCGCCCTTCGTTTTTTTTTTTTTGATCCGCGATGGAATGGGAACAGACGGGAGGAGAATACACCGATGATTTGGGTGTTCTGCAGACGATTTTAGCAGTTGGGACGAAGCTGCAGTCGATCATATCCAATATGGCAATCGAGATCAAAGACAGGCACGCTGTCGTTCAGGGGATTCCACTCGTGGAGGTCTCCGATCAGCATTTCTGGTTCAGCTGGCCGCAGTTAGTCCTCTATCTCATCCATCTCACCCTCTTCCAGGTTGAATCAATTCCCTTTTCGAACATTTTACGCCCCCACGCTTAATTCAATACCACCAACCGCATAATTCTTACAAGTTTGGTTGATCTCTTGACACTCTTCTCAGAATTCATTTGAGATTACCTATTTCATCTGGATAACGGTAATGATCCAACTTCCCCTCCATTATATTCATCTTGCAACACAAACTGCCCCAACAAGTAACGAGTGTCGTGCTTTCTTGCAGTACGAATTTGGGGTCTATTCTTGCTTCCACAGTCATTTCAATCTTGCAGTCATTCGTATCTGCATCGGGTAAGACCACATCCCCGAATCGAATCTCCTGCAGGTTTTCTTACAAACTTCCCAACTCGGATTTCTTACATAAATCTCCCTGAGCAGGATCGGGGTTCAGTTCATGTGCAGCTACATTACACTTCCACTCTACGCTCTAGTGACACAGGTAACTCTTTCACCGCGACCACAGTGTTAGAAAAAAAAAATTGACCTAGGGGCTTCAACCTAAAACCAATTGGTAGTGGGTAGAGAGGCACATGTCCATATAAACAGGGGGATAACCCAATATATAACCGACGTGGGACTTTAACACACAGGACACGACCATCCATATACACATTAAGTTACCTCTGCAGATGTGTTCTTAACATCTACACATGAAATCTGCAGATGGGAACAAACATGAAGAAGTCCATCTTCGATGATCAGACTTCGAAGGCACTGGTGAGCTGGCACAGGGAAGCGAAGAAGAAAATCGAGCGATCCAATACAAGTGCTGGAAGACTCTCATTCAACAGCAGGACATCCGTGTCTACAGAATCTGCAGCATCGATCAATGCATTGAAGGAAAAACACGACCACAACGACGAGGAGGCAGCTCCTCGAGAGGACGTGCCTTGAGAGTTAATTAGGATGTGAATATGATGATGATGCACAAATGTTAGAATGCACTGTATGGAGCCCCATATCAAAGCTAAGGCAGAGGCACAAGTGTAATAGGTTTTCTGCTGAAAAAGAATATGAAATGGACATATTTATCGTAGCTTGATGATCTAGTTGAACAAGCAGTAGATTGTAGGTGTACAGGATTGATTGGGTTCGGACATATTTTCCCTTTTAAAAAAATTTGATCCGACTTAGTTGGGTAAATTTTTTTTTACCACCACACTGTAAATTTTAAGAAATTTAACATAGGTAGTTTATTGGAAAATTGGAATATCGTTTATTTTTAGAATGGAAAGTTTACGACTCCGTTCTGCACGTAGCTTTTGAAAATTTTGGAAGCTTTTGATTTTATATTAAAACTATAGCTCCGTTCTGTATACTAGCTTTTAAGAGTTGTAGTTACAATTTGAAACTCTACAAATAAAAGCTACCTAATGTAGCGTTGAAAAAAAGCTAGCAAGCTTATTTATGTCAATTGCAATTTTAACCCATAATAAACCTACTATCTAATAATCTACATAATATTTGTTCTTTTATGTCATTTTATAAATTTTATAACAGATATAGCTAGTTGTATCAAACACTTAAATAAAACTGACAGTTACGGCTCCATGTGCATATAAGGCATAACAGATCCGTGCAAGTTAGAGGGAGCAATATTCTCTTTGTTTATAAAAGTGGGGGGCTATTTGCTATTGTTTTAAATATATGGGTTTAATATGTAATATACCAATCTATCTCCTAATAAGTCCTAGTAAAAATGTAAAATGGTTTAGAATTTAGACGGTCCAACACTCTTCGGCCACGCCCAAATCCTAGGGTTTCTTAAAACCCTCGTTTCTTCACTTCACTTCCACTTCCCGCTTCCGAAGCTCAAATTTCTGCTTGTCGCCATGTATCTATACAGCCTGACTCTTCAACAAGCAACCGGCATCATATGCGCCATCAATGGCAGCTTCTCCGGCGGAAAATCTCAAGAAATTGTTGTCGCTCGTGGTAAAGTCCTCGATCTCCTCCGCCCCGACGAAAATGGTAAGCTCCAATCTCTTCTCTCCGTTGAAATCTTTGGAGCCATTCGATCTTTAGCCCAATTTCGCCTTACCGGCGCGCAGAAGGATTATATTGTTGTTGGCTCAGATTCTGGCCGTATTGTTATTCTCGAATATAATAAGGAGAAGAATACTTTTGATAAAATTCACCAGGAAACATTCGGCAAGTCGGGGTGCCGTAGAATAGTGCCTGGACAGTACCTTGCCATTGACCCTAAGGGTAGAGCTGTAATGATAGGTGCCTGTGAAAAGCAGAAGCTTGTTTATGTTTTGAATAGGGACACTGCAGCTAGGCTAACCATTTCGTCGCCTCTGGAGGCGCATAAGAGTCATACCATAGTTTATTCAATTTGTGGAGTGGACTGTGGGTTTGATAACCCGATGTTTGCAGCAATAGAATTGGACTATTCCGAGGCTGACCAGGATCCTACTGGTCAGGCTGCGAATGAGGCACAGAAACATCTGACCTTTTATGAGTTGGATTTAGGTCTTAATCATGTTTCGAGGAAATGGTCTGAGCAGGTGGATAATGGTGCAAATTTGCTTGTGACTGTGCCGGGTGGTGGGGATGGACCTAGTGGTGTGCTTGTGTGTGCAGAAAATTTTGTTATATATAAAAATCAGGGTCATCCTGATTTAAGGGCTGTTATTCCAAGACGAGAGGACTTACCTGCTGAACGCGGAGTCTTGATTGTCTCTGCAGCCATGCATAAGCAGAAATCAATGTTCTTCTTTCTTTTACAAACAGAGTACGGAGATATCTTTAAAGTGACTTTGGATCACGTGAGTGATGGAGTCAAAGAATTGAAGATTAAATATTTTGACACTATTCCTGTAACTTCTTCATTGTGTGTTTTGAAGTCTGGTTTTTTGTTTGCTGCATCGGAGTTTGGGAACCATGCCTTGTATCAGTTTCAGGCAATTGGAGATGATCCAGATGTGGAGGCTTCATCGTCTACGCTTATGGAAACTGAAGAAGGTTTTCAGCCGGTATTCTTCCAGCCAAGGAAGCTTAAGAATCTAGTGAGGATTGACCAAGTTGAGAGCTTGATGCCCGTAATGGATATGAAAATTTTTAACCTCTTTGAAGAAGAAACTCCTCAGATATTTTCACTTTGTGGTCGCGGTCCTCGTTCATCTCTGCGTATATTGAGGCCTGGCTTGGCTATTAGTGAAATGGCAGTATCACAGTTACCAGGTGTCCCAAGTGCTGTGTGGACTGTGAAAAAGAATGTCAATGACGAATTTGATGCTTATATTGTTGTTTCTTTTGCAAATGCCACTCTCGTGCTTTCCATTGGTGAGACCGTCGAAGAAGTTAGTGATAGTGGATTTCTCGACACCACACCTTCTCTTGCAGTCTCTTTGATTGG
Organism: Hygrophila difformis; assembly: GCA_030278955.1. Taxonomy (NCBI): domain Eukaryota; kingdom Viridiplantae; phylum Streptophyta; class Magnoliopsida; order Lamiales; family Acanthaceae; genus Hygrophila; species Hygrophila difformis. Next base: position 3,404,967 of record JAOANR010000014.1, on the reverse strand, counting down.
GGATGACTCGTTGATGCAAGTGCATCCAAGTGGGATCAGGCATATCAGAGAAGATGGACGTGTTAATGAATGGAGAACTCCTGGGAAGAGAACAATTGTTAAGGTTGGATCCAATAGACTTCAGGTGGTCATTGCTCTGAGTGGAGGGGAACTTATATATTTTGAAGTTGATATGACTGGGCAACTGATGGAGGTTGAGAAGCATGAAATGTCTGGAGACGTTGCTTGTTTGGATATTGCTCCTGTCCCTGAAGGAAGGCAAAGATCACGTTTCCTTGCTGTTGGATCTTATGACAATACCATTCGTATCTTGTCTTTGGATCCAGATGACTGTATGCAGATTCTAAGTTTGCAAAGTGTTTCATCTCCTCCAGAATCTCTCCTCTTTCTTGAAGTTCAGGCTTCTAGTGGAGGGGAAGATGGAGCGGATCACCCTGCTAGTCTTTTCCTAAATGCGGGCCTACAGAATGGAGTTTTGTTCAGGACAGTGGTTGATCTGGTGACTGGACAGCTTTCAGATGCTAGGTCTCGGTTCTTAGGCCTCAGAGCACCAAAACTCTTCTCTATTAATGTTAGAGGACGAAGGGCTATGCTTTGCTTGTCAAGTAGACCGTGGCTTGGTTACATACACCAAGGGCACTTCCTCTTGACACCACTCTCATATGAGACTCTTGAATATGCAGCTTCATTTTCTTCAGATCAGTGTGCTGAAGGTGTTGTTGCTGTAGCTGGTGATGCTTTGAGAGTTTTCACCATCGAGAGACTGGGAGAAGCATTTAATGAAACTGCCATACCTTTAAGGTATACACCTAGAAAATTTGTACTGCAACCCAAGCGGAAACTTTTGGTAATTATTGAAAGTGATCAGGGAGCATTCAATGCAGAGGAACGTGAAGCTGCAAAAAAGGAATCATTTGAGGCTGCCGGGATGGGGGAAAATGGGAACGCAGAGCAGATGGAAAATGGTGAAGATGAAGAAATCAATGATCCACTTTCAGACGAGCAGTACGGCTATCCGAAAGCAGAGTCAGGAAGGTGGGTTTCTTGCATCAGAGTTCTGGATCCACGGACATCACAAACAACATGCTTACTGGAGCTTCAGGAAAATGAAGCAGCATTCAGTATGTGCACTGTGAACTTCAATGATAAAGAATATGGGACTCTTTTAGCTGTAGGTACAGCGAAGGGTTTACAGTTTTGGCCCAAAAGAACCTTCGAGGCTGGATTTATTCATTTATATAGGTTTAAGGAAGAAGGGAAGGTCCTTGAACTTTTACACAAAACACAAGTGGAGGGTGTTCCTCTTGCATTGTGCCAATTTCAAGGAAGATTACTTGCTGGGGTAGGACCTGTGCTAAGGTTGTATGATTTGGGTAGAAGGAGGTTGCTTAGAAAGTGTGAGAACAAGTTATTTCCTAATAATATCACATCTATACACACTTACCGTGATCGGATTTATGTCGGTGATATGCAAGAGGTATGTTCTCTTAGAATCTAGCTTGTTAGATTGTGCCTTGGTTAATGGTAATGCAACATTGATGTGTGCTAACAACTGACAAAGCTGGGTTCTTTCTAATCAGTTGGCTGTTATATGTGGTTTGAACTTGCATCTTTGTGAATAAGATTATCTTCTATAATTATAAAAAATGATATTAAAATCTGTTGGAGCAGTCGGTTTCGTTTTTCCCATATTTTTCTCATCATTTTGGATTCTGTAGACTGTAAGCTTCATTCTCATTATATGAACTCTTTTATGAATCTTTTGGAAAACTAGTCATGTGGAACATTATTATGTTAGGGATATTCTCTATAAGATGTCATCCATTCTGATTGAAAGCTTATAATTATGTTATTCTGTCAGTTAATTTGCATCTATAAAGTTCCATTTTACCCAAAAATTCCACGTGTGGTGTCAGAAGGTGGCATTATAAAATTGTTTAATAGTTAAGCTTGCATGATCAAGGAACATAAAGTGGCATTAAGTTCTTTAATTTACAAAAAGAAACTTCCAAAAATATTTCCTTTTTAGGATTATTTTATTTTCGATGAAGTTGATAGGCTACATAATCTCTCTGGAAAGATGTAATTTGTTCCTTCCATGTATTTTGGCACTGATGTCCTCCAATGTTTTGTTACGTGCTACAGTCATTCCACTATTGCAAGTACAGACGCGACGAAAACCAGCTATACATATTTGCTGATGATACTGTCCCCAGATGGCTTACAGCAACACAGCATGTAGATTTTGACACCATGGCTGGAGCAGACAAGTTTGGAAACATTTACTTCGTGCGGTTGCCACAGGATGTGTCAGATGAGATTGAAGAGGATCCAACAGGTGGTAAGATAAAGTGGGAGCAAGGAAAGCTGAATGGGGCCCCTAACAAAGTGGAAGAGATCGTCCAATTCCATGTTGGTGATGTTGTTTCTTGCCTGCAAAGGGCATCTTTGATTCCAGGTGGCGGAGAGTGCATTATTTATGGGACTGTGATGGGTAGTTTGGGGGCATTCTTACCCTTCACATCCCGTGATGATGTTGATTTCTTTTCTCATTTGGAGATGCACTTGCGGCAGGAATACCCACCTTTATGTGGCAGAGATCACATGGCCTACAGATCTTCCTACTTCCCTGTGAAGGTGAGTCTTAGTTTTAATTGTTCGTACTACCATAATTAGGGTGGGTAGTGTAGACTGTTCGCTAGTAATTAAGTTAGTTCAATGTATTTGGGGTTCTGCCTGTACCGTATGCAGTGCTGATTTAAATTTTTTTTTTGCTCTGTTTGATTATTCATAATCTAATTGTGGGCAACTGGGTATGGATAATATTACATTTTTCATAGCCACACTTCATGACATACTTGGGATATTTGAACTTTGGGATAGTGTTTTTTCAGTCCAGCAATCAGTATATTGAGAAAAACTGACCCAAGTTTCTATGTCAGTTTGTGCTCTCTCTCTCTCCCTCTCTCTCTCTCTCTCTCTCTCTCTCTCTCTTTGATATAGAGTAAATGCAATACCTTCTGGTTTATTGAATATGGTTTCTTTATATGTGTGTTTTAATGCTGGTTAACACTGTTTTTAGTTTACCACCACAACCCCCCCTAAAAAAAATGAATCCTTCTGTCTTATCCATTTAAATCTGGTTTTATGCAAATATGCTTTCTGTTAATGGCTTTGTATAACGGAACAGTTCTGCTCTTGTTTTTCAGGATGTGATTGATGGAGATTTGTGCGAGCAGTTTCCTACTTTACCAATGGATATGCAGCGTAAGATTGCAGATGAACTGGATAGAACTCCTGCAGAGATTTTGAAAAAGCTGGAAGAAATAAGAAATAAAATAATTTGAGGTAATGATTTGCCAATGGAGAAGTCCTCTAAACCATCTTTTTGGAATGAATTCACACGACTTTGTTTTTTCATCAGCACATGGACAAATAGAAATTTGGTGCATTCTTTATTTGCCCAATAATGTGCTGGTTTGCCATCATTTTCTGTTTTCTTGCTATGCATCATCCATGGTTTTTCATGCTCATCAATGGGTTACTTTGGCGCGTTATGTTATTTCATGTTAACTAAATTTAATAAACTCAGAACTAAGTTTACACTTGGTACTTGAGATAAGTTTCCTGACAACACATGGTGCACGCCTAACTTCGTTTAAGCTGACAGTTGCTGCTCACCTACTATTAAGGGAACATAAGTTGTCTACTTGTCTTTGCAACAGGAGTCTGTTTATAAGATCCTGCATTGCTAATGACCCATTACATCCACCGTGGACAGGTCTTTGACATGGGTTTCATCTAACTAGGATATGGGTTGGCTGGCTGACTTGATAGTTAGTCACATGGCTCGTTCCATTGTTGTGTGCTCTACTGTTGACGCGTCCATGGAAAAATGTCGTTAAAAGCACAACAGCAGCTGGGGTCAAATGTGATGTATTCGCTCGCTGAAAGAGCATTTGTGGTAATGCAGGTAAGGTTTTTTTTGTTGCTAGTCGTAAATGACTATGTTGTGAGTATACTGTAACTGAAGAATTTAAACTAGGAATTGTTCTTCCATTGGCTTCAGCCTTCAAGTGTTTTTGTAGTAATTATTATTTGGTCTTGCATCTTTATCATAGGGACTAGTGATTTTCTATTTTAGGAAATGGGGATTTGGAATGACCTGAACTGATACGCCTTTTAATTTGTTGGTTTATTCATATTTTGCCGTCCTATTACTATTAGTTATTACCTCGGCCCTCATCCAACTATCCACCCCATGTGTTGTATATATGGGTGGATAATGGATCACATATTAGTCATACAAAATTAACGGCTGACGGTTGATCACCCAACTGCTTCATTAATACTCCCTCTGTCCCATTCCAAATGTTCTACTTACTATTTTTGAATGTCCCATTACAAATGTCTTCTTTCTATAAATAGAAATAATTTTCCCCTCCAACAACTATGTGGACCCCACTATATACTCACAAACCAACTCTACCTTAATTCCCGTGTCCAACAGTAACAAGACACTTGGAGTGGGACGGAGGGAGTATTTATAATGGGTCCAGTCCCTTTTAGCCGTTCAACTAAAATTTAGCTACTAGGGCTCTTTCCCCCCCTAAATTCTACTCCCTCCGTCCCATTTCAAATGTCCTACTTACTATTTTTAGATGTCCCATTACAAATGTCTTATTTCTATAAATAGAAATAATTTTTCCCTCCAACAACTATGTGGACCCCACCATATACTCACAAACCAACTCTACCTTAATTCCCGTGCCCAACAGTAACCAGACACTTGGAGTGGGACGGAGGGAGTAATAAATAAATTAAAGAATTTTTTTTTATTGAATTCTTTTTTACATATAAAGTACTTGTATATTTAAAGCTGCATAGACAAGGCTGCTCATGGTTAGAAATTTAAGGGGAAAGAGAATTACATGTAACAAGAGATGAGAGAAGTCTAGGAGTGAAATAAGAGAAAAGGGGATGAACAATGTCAAATTTGCATTAACATTATTTGTTGCAACAATGATTACTGACCAGTTGCCAGATATGTACACATGCCAATGTGCCATGGTTGACTGGAACAGTTTGTTGTCTAAACGGCTATCTAAAGTGCTGACACATGTTGACACGGCTTCAATGTCTGTAATTTGCAAAATCTTTCAAGTAATGTCCTGTGTGACTATGGCATATTGAGTATGCAGTGTAGTTGGGGTCTCTTTTTTTATGTGATTATGTCGTCTTGAAGATTGTCGAAACACGTACGACGTACCAGAAGGCTTTGTGATTGGTCTCCTTTGCTTAACAAGAAGAGACTACTTTCTCAATATAGGCTCAGTTTTTTATATTTGATTTGGGAGATAAATCGGCAAGTTGCAGAAGTGCTGAAAGATTGTTTTATATGTGCTGAATGAGTGATTTGTATGTGCTGAGTGTTTTTATATAGTTTATACGTCATAAAATATCCAGCACACACTTTATTAATAATCTCAGTACACACACCTCATCGCGTCAGCACATGCTGAATGTTTACCCATTCAACATTGTATCCGAACCCCCAATTTTATTCTTATTTTTATGCATTGATTGTTGTATGTATTAACTATACAATTAGATAGAGATGATTAAATATTTGACCTATTTTTCTTAGTAACTAGTAATATAAATATTCATTAAATTACATCTATTTTTAAAATATACTCCCTCTGTCCCAACTAAGATGTCCTGTTTGACTTCTGCACACAATCCAATGCACTTTTCTAATCATTAATAACTCAAAATATATACAAGTAAAAATGATAGAAAATAGATATTCTAAAACTATACGATTAGACGAATCTAACAAGACCAAACTCGACTATTTTTTTCAAATATATACTTATAATAATATTGAGTCAAAGTTAAACAATGAACAGTGTCTAAAAGTCAAACAAGACATCTTACATGGGACGGAGAGAGTATAAAAATAGAACCAATAATTATAGGCCACCCCTTTTGGAGGAGAGGAGAGGAAGAAATTTTGCCATTCCCATCCCATGTTGATTAACATGCATTTCTTCTATTCTATGGTGTTGGGTATCCATTGCTATCCCAATTTTTAAGCATCTCAATTCATTATTTCTAAACTAAATTTGACCTAAAATGAAAGCGTAAAGACTTGGGAAATCTTAATAAATTGTTTTATTAAAATTAATGTAATACCAAAACCAAACTACTAAATATGGACAAAGACATATCATAAACTGTGTCCAGGCCAATTTGAGTTACTGATTGATTGCTGGAAATATTCAAAGAAAATGATGCCACAATTTTCTGTGCTCCCATGTGGATTGCATTTAGGTTGATTGGTTGATTGAATTTGAATCCATTCTTTTTACCCCATCATAAACATAAAACTATTTTAGGTTAAGTGCAACTACAACATGACTTTAAAATTTATGTATATATTATTTCTCATTTAAATAATTTTATACTAACAAAGAAATATTTAAATTATATTAATAAAACCCAAAATGTTCATTAAACTTTTGTAAAATGTCATTTTTTTAAATTTTTTTAAGCTCACACCAATTTAAAGAGGGTTATTTCAGCCTGATCAGGAGATCTTGATTTCATATGCACATTGTTGTGAATTAGACCTTAATTAGGACAGTGATGAAAGCTTTGCAATATGGAGACATTCTTGACGTGAACTTCAATGTACTCTAACATGTTATTTATGTAATAAAATTTATCCTTAGAAGCAACAATGTTATTCATTTTACACTTTGATCAAACTTGTTGCGTGAGGTTTTTTAGACTGAACAACGACAATATTGTACAAGTAATCTTGTTGAAATCCAAAATGAATAAATAAGAGTAAATAAAAAAAACTCCAAATGATTTATCCAAAAATAATTATTGATGCAAATTAAACACTTGGATCTAATTATTATTGTGAGAGGGTGTTACTTTCATCCCAATTGAGTTACTATACTGACAAATAATTATCCCCATATGCAGACGTGTTCTCAAATAAGCTAGTTAGTGCTACGTGCATTGGGCTGACATTTCTTTCCAATTAAAGCCCATTAATAACAAATGAAAGGTGGATATTTAATTACCCAAATTAGTGGGATTAACGTCAATTTAGGGGGATCTTTCCATTCCACAGCATACGATTTATTTTAGAGACAATAAAATTAAGAAGGATGTGAATAGAATATAATAAGAGTACACAGAATACACTGCCATCTTCTTGGTAGCACACACGATGTATTTTAGAGATAAGAATATTAAACAGTTTGTGAATAGCATCTAGTAAGAGTTCACAGAACACACTGTCGATCAGTACAGCACACATCTCATAACAAGTAAGCATGGCTTATTTTTTGCCAGAACATATACATGTCACCAGTGGAACACCTGTATTCAACTAATGAAGCACTTTTACTATTTAAACTGAACCAAATGATGTAGAATAATGGTGGCTCATTACACGTGTGGGACAATTACAGTCATCCACAATCAATGCCAACAAATTCAGTTATTAAATTAGTCCAAAAATAGATTCAATTACCACAATGTTAATAAGGAAACAAAATATGTAATTATACTACCATATGTATAAATTAAAAAACATAGCACAAATATTGCATCTAAAAAGCATGTCAGCAAATGCAGAGTCTGCATAGAAACCAATTCGCTTTCATCCAGTTACACTCGATCTTTTTCCCATTGTTTGTTTAATGTAACATTTATCCATAAAATTTATGAGATTTACATTTATCATGTGAACACTTTAATTGTTTTATGCTTTACCATGCATGCTTCAACCACCTTTAAATTAAAGGTTTACTTTGGTATTTTGTTGGATTGTTATTTCTCATATTGTGTATAATATTATTACTTTTTTTTGAAAAAAATTGATAAATATAAGTAGTTTATATGATTTCAAATTGGAAGTGTCGTTTCATAAATCGATGAATCCCCATAAAATCTACCTTTTTTTTGGATAATTCCAGGGTATTTCTGGTCCTCATTGGTACAAGATTAGTCTCTCAAGTATCGAGTGGAAATTGAGGAGTTGTCTCTCCCAAAGTAGAATTCTACATACACAAAGACTCAAACATGGGACTTTTACTTAAATTACTAGAGTTTCATACCACTCAAACCAACTGCGTTTGGTCCATAAAATCTATCCTTAAATATCAATATATTACATGTGCAATTAATAAGTTGAGTTTTATCCCCTCTATAGGGTCTCCTAACTTAATCATGCAAAAAATATATATATTTTGAATTCAAACATAGAGAAAGTATGTGCAAAAAAATTGAGGGAATAACTTAGGGCCCGTTTGGATTGACTTTTGAAAAAAGTAGAAGCCAAAAGCAGAAGCAGAAGTGAAAGCCAAAAATAGAAGCATGTAACTTTTGTGTTTGGATGAAATGTTTGAAAAACAGTTTTTTCTTAAAAGTGTGTTTGGATGTATAAAACAGAAGCAGAAGTGAAAGCCAAAAGCAGAAGCAGATAACTTTTGTGTTTGGATGAAATGTTTGAAAAACAGCTTTTTCTTAAAAGTGTGTTTGGATGTGTAAAAGTAAAAAGTGCTTTTGTAATGAAGTAATTACCAAAAATGACATAAGTACTTTTTATATGGGAATAAGATATATTTATAGTGTAATTTATATTAAGTAGTAGGGGCATTTAAGACTTTGCACGCATTACTAGGTGCTTTTGGCTTCTGCTTTTCGGAGAAGCACCCCCTGGGCTGCTTCTCCCATAAGCACTTTTGCAGCTTTTCGAGGTGGTTTTGCTTTTTCTAAAAAGCCAAAACAAACACTCTTTTTTCTTCAAAAGTGCTTTTGGCAGAAGCAAAAGCCAAAAGCACTTGGAAAAAAACCATTCCAAACATGCTCTTATTCATTCTTAAGATTGTCACCTCTCTGCAGGTCTATATATCTACTTATTTTATACACACACATTTATAAATAGAATAATTAATACATATTAAATTCGTATTTCAAATTACTCAACCAAAATTAAATATCATATGTATAGAGTTGAAACCCTTAAGAATCACCTCCATTATTTTCTAATTTTCCAATTCTGTTTAAAATTTTGAGTATTGAGAGTTTTGAACTTACCAAATTCTAAATGCAAAATATACATGATTATCATTGATTTCACGTATTTGGTATTAGGTGCAAATTGGAATGAAATTCCTACCCAAATAATAATTATATATACACCCTCTTATCACTTATGCCCACTAGCTATCCTTTAATTTCATTTTCCTTTTAAATAACTATGTTTAAGCAGTACCACAAAAAATATACATAAATAAGTTTTACTTTTTTATTTGCATATTATCAAAGTATTTATTATTTCTTTGAAGTACTATATACAAACTAGGGAAGATTAGTCGATGCTATCGATGATAATTAAACCTATGGTTCAAAAACTATTGGAAAAAAAAAAATCTATTTACACATTATCCCAATTTGGTTTAGTGATCAGTTATCCATTTTCAAAGTTTATAAGTGTGGTTTGATTTTAATTAATTATGCAGAAAGAATTAAGAAGTTGATTCTATGAATTTATTGTAGTGTAAGATAGTGTTGTTTAAAATTTTAATTAATTTATTTATATTTTTTAACTCTTTGAAATTATGAATTAGTGTTTAGCCTCAATTTCTTTAATATTAATTAGCTTAACTAAAGCTAAGACCTATCATTTGAGTAACATGAGTTTCTAGCCATGTAATTAATATATTTCGAGCTCGACTTATATATAGAGGGTATATATATATACTCCCTTCGTTTTTCTTTTTCTTTTTTTTTTTAAAAAAAAAATTGTTGCAAATATTTGGGATTTTGCTATTGTTCTCACACACACTTTGATTCAAAGTTTAATCATAGTTACAAGTTAAAATATAGTCAAATGAGATATTATTAGATTCGTCGCCTCGTGTAGTTTTTAAATATGAACTTTTAGAATTTTTACTTGTACCGAACTTGAGTTATTAATGGTTTAAAATATGCATTGAGCTGCATGTACTGTGGGTCCGTACAAAGTTTTAGAAACTGGAGGGAGTATATTATAAATTTACCTATTTAACATTTATTAATATCTCAATGGTTTTTTAAATTGAAAAATAAATAAATAAAATCCAATTGTTTTTTTGTTTGATAACCTTACTATTTTTATGGTTAGACAACCTATACAAGCTAGAAAATGGATGGTGGAAGCTCATGACACATCAATTACAAATGAACAAATGAGAGAGATAGGAGCGGGATGGGAAATCAAATCCCCAACCTAAATATCTCATATTCGAGTATTGTAGTCTGGGAATATCAAATATATTAAAAAAAAAAAAAAAGGTTTATCTGCTATTCCCATTTTTGATAGAACGACGAGCCCTCGGTCAATTCCATCCGCAGTAAAATCTGATCTACAGTAAACAGTACTTTGTTTTCTTCTTTCTTTGATTTCTTTACTTTATTATATTAAAACGGTAATTAAGAAATATACTCCAAATCATTAAGTATAAAGTATGCGTTTTCTACCAACAGCGGAAGCTTCAGCACAATTTCAACACTGTCCCACTTTCTCTCTCTACTCTCTACAGACAACACTACAAATGCCCGCCCCTTCCCGCCGCCTCGCCGGCGCTCTCTCGCCGTCGACTTCCACGTCAACGTCTCCACCTCCGCCGCGTCAATCGTTGAAGTATTACCCCTCGCCGCCTTATCAATCGTCCTATAACTACACCTCGCCGCCGAAAATGGAGACGCTCAACTCCGATTTCGTAGTCATCCTCACGGCGCTCCTCTGTGCCCTAATCTGCGTCCTCGGCCTCCTCGTGGTGGCGCGTTGCGCCTGGATTCGCCGCTTGACGGCCGCGCATCAGTCGTCGTCGGTGGTGGCGGCCAACAGAGGCCTGAAGAAGAAGGTGCTCAATTCGCTCCCCAAGCTCACCTACGGCGGCGATGATCAGTCGGCGAAGCTCTCCGACTGCGCCATCTGCCTGTCCGAGTTCGTCTCCGGCGACGAGATCCGAGTGCTGCCGCAGTGCGACCACGGATTTCACGTTGCCTGCATTGACACGTGGCTAGGGTCGCACTCATCCTGCCCTTCCTGCCGCCAGATTTTAGGAGCGGCGCGTTGCAAGAAGTGCGGCGATCTTCCGGTGGAAACCGCCTGCTCACCTGCCGGAGCGCAGCCGGAGAGGGTGTAATTCCGCGTTAATAGGTCTTTTTTTTTTTAACCCTTAATCAGTTCCAATTACTGTACCTAATTGCTCACCAAAAATTACTGTACCTAATTAGAATTAGAACTTAGACGCAATTTAAAAAACATTTACTTCTATATATAAATTATTTATGTCTTTTTACCCCAGGCCACCAAAAAACAGAAAAGGTCCCAAAAAAATTTACTCCACTACAATATCAATATAGTACAAATTTCCAAATTTCTCTTGGAAAATTTCTTACATTGTTGTCTGCTTGTACCGAAAATTAAATTAATGTTATCGTCCATTTCCTTGTACAGTATTTTTCAATGGAGTTATTAGGACTCTCCTTTATACTCCCTCCATCCCACGTAACGTGTCTTGTTTGATTTTCTGACACTGTTCATTGTTCAGCTTTAACTCAATTTTATTGCAAGTATATATAGTTGGACAAAAATAGTCGAGCTGGGTCTTGTTAGAATCGTATGTAGTTTTAGAATATACTATTTTATATAATTTTTCATTGTATATATTTTGAGATATTAACGATTGAAAAAGTGCATTGGATTGTGTGCAAAAATCAAACAAGACAAGTTAAATGAGACAAAGGGAGTACTACTTTGTAATTTAATTTGTGTGATATGAATTCTTATCACCTTTTCTCAGGTTTCGACTCCTCAAAAACGAATAAAATTTTGTTATTAGAGGGCCGACTAGAAATTAAACCCTAAATCATTAAATTTAAAACGCCAGGTAGAAAATTAAACTCCAATCATAGGGAATTTGGCCTTCGCCAAATCCTCGTCCCACTGTGTTAATTGTTTGATTTCCACGTGTGTTATTTATTTTTGGAAAAGTCGTGTGTTATTTATTAATAACACAATCCACTGATTAATAAATATATGGAGTAGTGGTTTGGTTGGAGGGATGAATTTAAAATTGGATTATTTTTTTAAAAAATGTTTGAAATAGAGATTAGTGAAATTTGTATATAAAAAAAAAAGATAAGATAAGCAACCTTTCCTAATTTCATTTTCGATTCATTGATGGAATTTAAGTATACTTATTTTAGCTGAAACTAGTAATTGCAACTCCAAGAACTTGGGAGGTAAAATTAAATTAAAGGGGGAAAATAATTTTGAAGGACAAAGACAGTATAAAGTACTCGTATCGTATGTGTTTTAGGTGGCATTTAAGGGATTAAAATATATGTGACATAATTTCGTGTGTCTTGAAAGTTTGAAAGTGTGGCCTTTAATGGTACCCAAGGGACCAAGAAACAATTCACACGATATACTATTAGGTTTCATTAAAAATTCTTTACTCAAACTCTTTTAAATTTTATTATTTTCTCTATTAATGAAATTATTATCTTTATTTAAATTTGGAAATTATTTTTCTATTTATATCAAGACAAAAATAACTAAAGACTATACGGTTTGTTCTGCACGCAGTTTTTGAAATCTTTTGAGAGCTTTGATGAGCTTTAGATTTTATGTCAAAACAATAGTTCTGTTCTGCACACTAGCTTTAAAAAGTTTTAGCTGTGAATTATAGCTCTGAAAAACTCTATAATCAGAAACTAAGCTGAGTAGCTTTTGGGAGCTTTCGAAAACTACTTTCTAATGTAATTAAATTTTCTCTTCAAATTATAATTTATGACAGCTACAACTCTTTCTACCAAATATTTATACAAAAACTGATAACTACAGCTTCTACAGCTACAACTTTACATGCATAATGAACCCTATATCTAAAGAAATGTACGGATAGTATATGGGTATGCATTTGCGCATGAAAGAAATTTGGATAAGTACAACAAAGTACATTATCCTAGATGAATAATGCAAATATAAATCTAATAAAAGATGTACGAGGATGAAAAAATTAACACGAGTCGAGGCAAACAAGAAAAATATCCCAACTTGTTTTAATATATATTTTAAAAATTATTTGTTGTCCATATATTTTAAGATGAAAAATTACATTTTTGAGAATGTTTGGATTAAGCATTGGGTACACATTACACATAGCTAGTGATGTTTGGTCAATAATAATAATAATAATAATAATAATAATAATAATAATAATAATAATAATAATAATAATAAAGAATTAAGAATTGTGCTGGCATTAAATTAATGGGGAATCTTTATATTGTTGGAAAATATTGGTGGACTATATTGTATGCTAAGTTAAATCACAACCAAGAAATGAAATTGCTAGGGTGTATTATTCCTACACACCCACTAATTGTCCTAGACTACATCTACATGTCTATTCCCACACTCCTCTTTCTTTGCATACCCATATACCTACCTTCATCATCTTTCTAAATTTGAATAATTATTCCTTGATTCTCATTTCTTAGTATTTTTCCCCTTACTTATTATAAGAAAGAATGGAATTGTAGCAACTCATAACGTTTGATCATTCTCAATTCAAATGGCCTTGTTTGTGACCATTCAAACATAAATTGAATTATGGATTCATGGGACAATTTATCATTAAATTTTCAAACTCAATATCTTATTGTTCAAAAATAAAAAATATGAAGTACAATCTTTGACGGATGCAAACTACTTCATTCAACATACACTTTATTATATTTTTAAATTTAACAATTGAAAAAGTGCATCTTGTCAATATAATTAGGTTTTCACTTGTTTCTGAAAAACTTTAAACTTCACACATGTTTCATTATTGAAAAGATTCCATTTTTCCACTTAAGATCAGTCAAGGTAAGATCAAAATTTCCGGATATATGCATTACAATTGACCATCGAAGAAAGTCTAAAAAGGATGAACGAAAAATAGTCATTCAATTATTAGGGGAATAAATGGTTTGACTTAGCGGTCAAAACACATAACTTCCAACTTTATAGTTGGCAGTTTGATTCCTCACCCGATCACATATTCCCCCTTTATTTCTTTATAATATTTTATAGTTTGTATTCCCACACACCTTTATCAACACTCGAGTGTCAATGCTTACCGAAAACTATCTCGGAAAGAAAATTATTCCAGTTTTGATCAAGTTTTAGGACAAAAACATTCCATAAAAAATTTTCGATAGTTTGTTTGTTTGTTTTTATTTTATTTTTATTATTTTATTTTTATTTTATTATATTATTTTTATTTTATTAATTTTTTTTTTGGGTGGTGGTTAAAATAACTAAACGATAGTGTAGCCTTTCTCAAGTTGAGGGGGAGTTTAATTAAGATTTTGGAAAAGAAAATGAAAAAAGAAAAAGTAGAGGACAAATATTAGTATATGAGTAGTTCACAAACGACCACGCACACAAGTATCCAAAAAAATTGATAAGTAATTATATTGTTATACAATGAGATGTTTGAGAGCGAATAGCTCCACTAGCAGATTGCAAAGATGAGATTGTCTTATAGTTCTTTCTCCGAATACACTATCCGCTAGCGGATCCACAAACTCCCAAATATCTCCAGAATAATCTACAAACAGTCATGCAATAGTAATAATGAATAGTATTAATTAATACTTCTATTAGGATAGACAGATATATAGTCGGAAATGCCAAATTAAAAAGGCATCGTCGCACATAGAGCATGTAGGAACAAGTAAGAAGCTTCCATGCATTCAGTAATCAACTTTCTCGTGCTCAAATTAATTCCATTTTTGGTGCCCTACTATGTAGGCCACCTTATTGGCTTGTCTCTCTTTTTTTTTAAAAAAAATATATATATAAAAAAAAAACACTGATAAACAAACCATGCCATAAAGCTACCATGAATTCTTTTTAATATACTATAAGAGACTGGAAATGAGTCGTCGGAGCGTGGCCGCCTGCGGCTGCGGATATGATGAAAGAAAAAAAAAAAAAAGCTAACGAGGCTCATCCATCACCGGCTCACCGCCGGTAAAATATCGTTTTCTCATTTGTAGAGGTTCCTTTAATTTAAGTCTCACCTTAAGTCTGTTCTGCACGGAGCTCTTTGAAGTTTTTGATAGCTTTTAAATTTATATTAAAATTGTAGCTCGGTTCCGTACACTAGTTTTTTGGAGCTGTAACTATAATTTGAAGGTCTACAAATAGAAGCTACCTAAAAAAAAAAACTTATTTCTGTTCAATTACAAATTTAATCCAATAACCAACCTAATAGTCGACGTAACTATTTGTCCTTTTTATCTCATGTTGTGACAGCACAACTAGTTGTACCAAACACTTAAATAAAACTGACAGTTATAGCTCTCACAACTCCCTACAGCTCCAGCTCGCAGCTACAGTTCTGTGTGCAGAATAGACCCTAAAACAAGGCTTACATTACAAGGTCTCACTCCACTGAGCAGGCTAATCCGGATTGAAGAAATATCCCATCCTTCGAACCTAACACATTAGTTAACGGTGGAGAAACTTGTGCTATCTCAGTACACATACTTAGAGCTGTAAACGAGTCGAACCGATCCGAGTTTCAAGTGTTTGAGCTCTATTCGTTAAGTTTAACAAACGAACACGAACCGAACCAAGAATTTTAACGAGTCAATTTTCATATTTGAGCTCTGTTCGTTTAACCTTACGAACGAGCAAATAACGAACGAACACGAGCCTAGTCGAGCTCAGTTAACGAACCATTTGTTTTATTAATAAATTTATTTGTTTTAGCATTAAATTATGTGTGAAAATATAATGTATATTGTAAGGAGTATAATTTATGAGAGAAATATGAAATTAATAAAAATGAAAAATGGAAAGAACAACTAGATAAAATATTTATTTTTTATAATATATATTCCATTAAAAAAGAATTCCGAACTGTTCGCGAACTTAACGAGCGAACACACAAACCAAATTATGTGTTTGAGCTCGGTTCGTTTAACTTACCGAACTAGCTGTTAACGAACGAACATGTGTCGAAACGAGCTCAGCTCACGAACTGTTTGTTCTATTTACAGCTCTACACATACTCAATTGGCAGTAGTATACTATTATTGTACAATCTCCGTTTTTTTAATTGATACATTGCCATTATTGTTTTCAACTAACTGACTTTGAATGATTTTATATGATTATTTTCAAGTCTAAATAAAATATGGTAAATTGATAATGAAAGTAGAGATTACAAACTACATAACTTATGTTGTGATTACTTTTAAAATCATTTTCTAACCTAACAAAATAAGGTTCCAAAATTAGTTAGTTGAAACAGTATTGCAGTGTAACAATAAAAAAAACGGAAGAAGTATTTATTAAAATAAGGAATTGAATTATTTAGATAAATAGTACTAGTACAATACTATGACTTATGAAACGTATTTGATATTTAAAATTTTATAGGATATAATTAGTGGAAATGAATATACATTTATTATAGAAAAATCAAAGGGTATTTTCATAGATTTTTTTTTTTTAAAAAAAACTTGAGTTAATTTAAACTGTTGAGTAATGTATGCAAAAAACTACTTTGGGAGAGACGCCCTTAATTGCCCTTGCAGATCCTCGAGGGATTAGTTTTGGGTCCAATGTGACCTGGGGATACCCTGGTATTCAACTAAAAAAGTGTTGAGTAATGCTGGGATGAGAACTTGACATTATGGTTACGTCCCATGACTATAGTTGGGGTTCGATTTCTCATATGGCTCCCTACTCTTTCTATTTGTTTTTTATAATTTGTACAGCGTATATTCCTACCACCCGTTTATATATGTTAGTAAATGAATGACGAGAGTTAATAGCACACAAATGAAGAATATTATTATTTGGAAAAAGCCATATATGAATTAAGTTTTTTTTTTTTTTTTTTTCCACAAACATTATTTATTAGATATGGAAATTGGACACATGGTATTCACTGTTTTTTGGGGGTCCACCATTAACCCAAGATGCAATCCCCTCCACAAGTTGGAGCTGCCAATTTTAATAAGCAGAACCTTATTAAATTTGTAGTGATCAAATATTGAAATTATTTGTTATCCTCCCAAAAAAAAAATAATATTAAAATCTTACCACTAAATATATTTAAGAGATTATAATAATTTAGAGCCATATTACTCCCTAGTTAAGATTGATTGAAATATTAGGTAAGGCTGGAATTCGTGTATCGTTTTTATGCCCTTAATTGGCTGTCTCATTCAGTTTTTTTTTTGGATTGCTTTCTTGTCTGTTTAGATTGCCGACATCCTGACCAGTTGTTAAGTTTGTGGTGCTATTTTCCTACCCATTATCTTAATTAATTATTTTCTTTCTTTGAAAAAAAACTTAAATAAAATTGAGATATTGAGTATAAAGTTTATTAGGTTTGAACTTCCTTGATCAATGATTTTGAGCAAATTATTGTATATCATTGGGCCTAAAAACCTATTTGGGCCATTAGCATAAAGCCTGCTAGATGAATAAGTAGGGCCCAATAGGCCCATAACTCACTGCCAAAATCTTTCTTGTGATCTTATTCTTCTTGGCTTAGCCCTTACCCCCAAATTCCTCAATCTCTTTGCCCTAATTTTCCCCAGAATTTTGCCCGAATGATTACTCAGTGAAACTGCAAAAATGGTTTCAATTTGGACTGTGCGCGTCCATTCATCGTCTTTCGTTAATGTAAGTGGACTCTTGGGGTGCACTTTTCTGTTCTTCTTGTGTTTTGATTTTTAGGATGTACATTTCGTGGGTTCTTTGGTACAGGGTAGAAGTTCGTCGGATGGAAGTCAGTTGCGGTCGGATTTTGGAATTTGTTTTAATTGTTCGAAGTGGAAAGATCGGAGAATTGTGTACAGGAATTTTGTGGTGAAAGCAGTGGGTTCCAATGATGAAAGGCGTTCTTCGCACGATGCCGTTATTGTGGGAGAGTCAGAGAAGGATAATGCCGCGAATGTCCAGAAGAATTTGGTCGCTAAATTTCACGAGACAGTTGGCTCTCTCCCTGTGTTTGCCTTCTCGGTAAATTTCTGCTTGCTTCGAGTTTCATTTTGCTTTTTCGTTCCTGATTAATTATGAGGCTCTTGTTTGTTTGTCTATTTTCTCTAAAGGATATGGCAAGAATGAATTTAAGTTTTTTAAGCAAGTAATGGGTCATGAATCTGCTTTCACTGTTAGTGATTCTTTATTATTGCGACACGCATAAAGACAAGGCTCTCTTTATAAATACTTCCTCGGTCTCGTATTGATGTTTAGGTTTGCTAATGTTCTACTATTCACACACAAGCTTTAACTTAAAGTTTTATCATAATTATACAAGTTAAAATATAGCAAGTGAGATCCTAGATTTGTCTCGTCTGTGTATTTTTTAAATATCGAACTTTTAGAATTTTTACTTGTACCGAACTTGAGTTATTAATGGTTTAAAATGTACATTGAAATGCGTAAAAAATGGGTTCGTAAACAATATTATGAGACGTAGGTAGTAATTAATTGTGTGACTCAAAGTGTATATATGTTCTCTACTTCTCTCTGCAAAAGGCTTAATTAGCATCATTAATGTGATTATTTCTGTTGACAACGAATGTTAGCTTTGTTTTTGGCACAATAATGTGTTGTTACATTAAAGTAGTCTAGTGATTCTAAAGGTGTATGATTTTGCACTTCACCTGTGCAAAAAATGAAACTTATTCTAGAGTGTCCATGAAGTGTATTGATGATGGTTCATAGATACATGTGTTCATTTGGGGGCCATTTGGCCCATGTATGCAATCAAATTCTTGACATGAAACTGAACTCCATCCCTCAAAATTTTGAAAATCAAAAGCTTAGCTCTTGATTCAATATATATGCATATATATATATATATATATATATATATATTTCGAATACTTGATGGGGTCTTGTGTACTTATCTATTTATTATGATTATTTCTGCTTGGCAGATTGGGAAAGTTTCTGGTATGAATATTGCCATTGGAATGTGCATTGTAGCAACAATGATAATTGTTGTGGTTAGAAATTACAGTGCAAGGAGGTCAAGTAACACTCATCAGGGTTCTGTAGCTGATCTTGTCCGGCGCGGGCAGATTCGATCAGATAGAAGAGGCATGTATGGTTCCACTTTCCTTCTTTGGGATCCAGTGCTCTGTTAATTGAGGACTATAAAAGTTTTTCTAACTGCTTATCTTCAAAAAAATCACAACAATTGCGAAATTGGTTCGTGATATGACTGCCTTGATGGCACACATATATGGGTGTACTTGTTTGTTGCTTGAGTTTGAGTTTTTTATGTTTAGGACTTACTCGCTGTGTATTGATTCACTTCAACGTTCTTGCTTCATAGCTCTGCCCCTCTGAAATATGAAGACCCATTCAATAACCCAATGGTGAAGATCAGCAAGAGTAACTCAACTGTTGAGATGTGTGGAAAAGTGTACCGTCTTGCTCCAGTGGCCCTTACAGATGAATTACAAACATCTCACCAAAAACGAAGATCCCGTGCATACCAGTGGAAAAGACCAAAAGTGTTTCTCAAGGAAGGAGATCCAATACCTCCTGATGTCGACCCTGATACAGTCCGGTGGATTCCTGCAAATCACCCTTTTGCCACAACTATTAGTGACATCGATGAAGATTTGGCTCAAAACAATGTGTACCAGAAGCACGGTGTACCGTTCCGTATCCAGGCAGAGCACGAGGCACTTCAGAAAAAGCTTGAAGCACTGCAAAATGCAAGTTTTTTCTTACCTTACCAAAACAAAGAACAAGCATTTCTTGTTTGCTCATTTTCTTGAATTCTTTCCATAATTGAGTTAATTGGTTTGTGTTGACGAATCTTCAACTTGTTTTGATCTCATATTTTCTTGCAGGATCAAAAACTCAGCAAACTGGTAATAGATCCTGCAGCAGCCAGAGACTTTGAGAGACCATTGAAGGCGCATCTGAAATCTGAAAATAAAGTCGACCATAGTGCATCTAATCCTCCTCCATCCGATCACACTAATAATCCTTTTGGGAACAAACCGCCACCGGAGGAGATGCCGGCCCCTTAAGTTTTGTTGCTATTTGATATCTGATACTGTCGGAGAATTGGAGATGGCAAATTTTGGCGTGTATCCCCAACCAGGCACGGTAAGACATCCTTGGAGAATTGGAGAATTCACTTGATTTCGAATGTCTAGAGTAAACAAGACACCTGAGTCAATGTAAATAGAATTCTGTTTTATAAATATGTGATTTTCTGTATTTTTTACCTTTTTTTTTTGGTTAATTAAGCTTTTGAATTATTATTATTATTATTATTATTATTATTGTACGACAATCTTGTGCAAATTTTTTTAACGATCTGGTATTCCTGTTTATACTAGAAAATTTCCCAATATATCATTTTGGCTTGTTTTTGGAAGCCGGCATATTTAGGAGCATATAGCGTATTCAATCAATATATTTTTTTACGGTTCTCTCTCCAAATCTGCTATCTGCTAGCGGACCCGTTGACTCTCAAACATCCCCTTTCCCCTTTACCTAATTTCTCTGCCCTACTTGCTAAAACACGACGTTGGTGTATTGACAATACAATTGATAATTATAGATGGGATCAATATAATGTATATATTGCCTCAACGGGTATTACATTCAACAAAACATAGTTGATGGGCACCCCATGAAAAGCACTGCCCGGGCTGCTCCTCCTACTACTACTGGCCATCCACCTGCTTCGCCCCGACAGCAAAGAACTCGGTAATGACTTCCAACGGCATGCCCTTGGTCTCCGGCACCCTCAGGAATATGAAGATCCACGAAACCACACAAACAACGGCGTAGATCCCAAAAACACCAGCCAACCCGATGGTGCCGAGCATCACCGGGAGTGCGTACGTAACAATCACGTCGCATATCCAGAAAACCAGGGCGCATATGGCAATGCAGACGCCGCGGACCCTTGTGGGGAAGATCTCCGAGCACAGGATGTTCGGGATCGGCCCGTACCCCATCACAAACGTGCAGAAGTAGACCACCACACAGACGGTTGAGATCACAGCGTGCGCCAGGGAGCCAAAGTCGAACACGTTCCCAATCACCAGGGCGACCAGGGCTACTACCAGAATGGGGATTGTCGCGAGCAGCAGCGACCTGTAAACACAACCGTCGTGAAGTAAGGCCGGACCATAAAAATAGAAACACGAGGTATGGGAAGGAATGTTGTAAAGTACCGTCTGCCAGCAGCATCCACAAGCCTCATAGCAACAGCAATGCACGGGAGCATCAGAAAGTTCGTGAATGCACTGATGAGGAAAGACGCGGAGTCTGATCCTATTCCGAGGTTGGAAAGGAGGACATCCACACCGGCTTGTTGGAGGATTTGGGGAGTGTAGTATAACACCCCATTGATGCCAGAAAACTGCACAAACATCAAAATAAGAATGATCCTGATTTTGCCAAATGCACAGCTCTGATTCTGAATCGTTTGACAAAGGGAAAAAAAAAAAAAGAAACGGCAAAATACCTGTTGGAGTAGTTGAATCCCGATCCCAACAAATAATGCACGTTTAACGCCCGGTTCAAGAAGAGCAGCCAGACTCGGCCCTTTTGAGGCACTGCACGACGGATGCACCAGTGCAGGGCCAACGGGATGCTGATGATCCATAAGCTCCTTGTGAAAAAGGGACGGCTGGCTAATTATAACCGAAGCGTGGATATACCCACCATCATCCACAATGCTACTACCATCCTGAATCGAAACAAGAGAACCGCGCCTGATGGAGCCTGCAGGGGCGCCCAATTCGCGCAGATAGATCCTCTTGAAACCACCTTCTTTCTCGGACCACTGCCACACCAGTTGCCAGCCACTTCCAATGCCCGTCGCCTCTCCACTAATCCCTTGCATTAGGCTGCTGCGGCGTCTCATGCTTAAAATGCTTCCGTGGGATTGAGGGGCCACCATGTCCTTACCAAGGCTCGTTGTTTGTCGTGATAACAAGGGACTCTGCAAATTGTCATCCGAGTCCGCATCACCTCCATCGGATGGATAATCGTCTCCATCTCTCTGCAAGCTCTCTTCGTCCCACTCTTCGTTTTTCATCCGAGGCTCTGCAGCACTGAACATGCTGCCGAAATTTGGGAACAGCATGCTCCGCATACTCCCCATCTCGGGAGCCTTCTCGTGCACGCTTCCAAAGAGTGTCACTAGAGGATCCATAAGAGGCGTACTTTGATTCACCGTGCTTCCACGCCTGGAAACTAGGCTGAGACGACTCTCCCCAGGTACCGGCTTCGCTGTCCAAGAAAGACCTGCCTCAGACGCGTACAACTTGATCCGGTCTTTCTCAGCAGACGCTTCATGATCTTCATCGCCTTCCTCTGCTGGACCAATGATGTACTCATCGATGGATGGCTCGCCTCCAACTTCCAGACCTTCGACCAGTAATGCCATCTCACCTAACAGATCAAACCACATTAGTACCATTCAACATGAAAAGTTCGAAATTCAATTAAATCCGAATGTACCAGAAACATCCTCCCTTCCGCGCAGCCTCTGCAGCACCTTTTTCGCCTCAACCATTCTCCCTTTACTCACTAACCACCGAGGAGATTCAGGCAGATACAACACTGTCAGTGCAAAATATACAAGAGAAGGAATCGAGAGAACTCCAAGCATTAATCTCCAGCTGGGCGAAGGCTGCAGCGACATCCCAAAGATCATAAAATACGATAAGAACATCCCACCGGAGCCCATGAACTGAGGCAGAGTATTCAACAAGCCCCGTATCTCGGATGGGGCTGTCTCGGATATATATAGAGGAATTAGAGTAACCGCAAGTCCAACACCGAACCCGTCTAAAAGCCTCGCCAGAAGTAAGATGTAAACGTTAGGGGACCAGAGCATTATCAAGCCACTGACAAAATAGAACATAGAAGACAGAATGAGCATTGGCCGGCGGCCAATCCAGTCGGATATTGTCCCCGAGCAAGTGGTGATGGCCGTAGCTCCAATAAGCGACGTGGCAACGATGAGCCCTTCAATGCCAGCCCCCAATTCGAGCTCTTTTTTAATGTAAACGACAGCTCCTGCATACAATAGCAGCCAAAAATGTTCATAATAGCCTACACTTGAACTTCTACAAACTAGTTTAGATTACTCGAACAAACAATCAAGCAATGTACTTAGGTTCAAAAGAGAATTGAAGTTGGCAACGAATACACACATTAAAGAGGAAAAAGCTGCTGTAGTAAGTGATGTTTCGAAAATGGAAAAAAAGACACAAACTTGGTTATCCAATCGTAATAAGAACTAGGTGCACAAATCAGTCCACCTTTTCTTTATTTTTCAATAGAATGAATTCTTGGATACAAGCAAACTGCCAAAATGAAGAAGAACCTGCAATTGCTGCGTTATCCCAGCCCTGCAAAAAGTTGCCGATTGTGGCGGTAATGGCTACCAACACTGCGCCGTTCATCTTCTGTATAGATATATATATAGTTATATAGAAACAGAAACACCTCGACGTTGTTTATTAGCCTGCAATCCAATCGAAACCAACATATCAACACAAATCATTAATCAAGACTGAAAACAGACAAGACAAATCTTCTTACAATACAAAGGCATCGCACAATTCTACGAATGTTCATTTCTGCACAAGCAGGTTACTCCAAGAAGAAAAAAAAAAGATTAAAACTTTTACTCAAAATCATGCTAAAAATCTAAATAATATTACATAAAGAAATGTCAAATAGAGTTCTAAAACGCAGAAGGTTTCTTACCTTTCCAAAAGCACAAAAATGAGAGCTGCGAGCAAAGGGGGGGCACTATCAATTTACTCACTTTCTGACGGAGAAAATATACGTCTGCAAAACATACCCTCAAAATCTTCGACACAAATTCGTCAATAGAGTCTCTGTATAATAGAGATACAGCTAAATAAATAAGTATATATCTCCGAGGTTGATCAAATCCTGAGGCTCTTAAAACTGAAAGAAATTTAAAGAACCCCCTACAAAATTACATCATCGTCATACATCTAACTATGTGACCCACAATTCGGTTTCCTTCTGTTGAAAGGTGATTCGTATTCAGAATCAGAAGACAAGATCGAATTTTTCTGGTAAGGAAGGGAGAAAAAAATTGAATCTTTATCAGTGAGAAGAAGAAGAAGAAACCGAAATTGGGGAGTGGTAGAACAAGGGTGTGGGGGAAGAAGACAAAGTTTAGGAAATGAACAAGGACCCTCCTTCTGTTGTCGAACGACGGTTGGCAATCAGGAAGTATCGAGTATCTATGGAACCAAGAGTTTAAAGATACTGTGGGATTTTAATGTTAGAAGAAGTAACTAGTACTCCTACTTTATTGCTCGTCCGGTCTAATAAATAAAAAGATTCTGTGCCAAGTGTTCATACTAACTTTTATGGGCGAATTTAGTTTCACTAGGAAAAACTGAAGATGGAGAAACTGAAGAGAAAACCGCCTGAGAGACCAGCCGATCCTCCTGATACGAATTGCTCGCCTGACACCGTCCCCGGCCAAGCTACTCAGCCATCTGTTTCATTCTGTGATGTGGTCAAGAACATCAATGCGCCGTCGTCCAAACCGGCTGATAAAAGGGATTTGTTGAAGGAGAATTTGGCCTCTGTTAACAAAGAGGGGGTTCACAAGAGATGCCCACAAGTCCGGTTTGATCAATCAATTCTGAAGGAGCTTTATGCACCGTGGCATGACACCTTAATTGTGAAACTTCTTGGAATCAACGTGGGCTTCCTCACACTGCGAGATCGGCTATCAAAAGCATGGAAACTGCAAGGAACATTTGATTTCTTAGACGTGGGACATGGTTGTTTCCTTGTCAAGTTCGAGCTGCCTATTGATCGGGACAAGGTTCTCACGTCGGGTCCATGGTTTATATTTGATCACTGCCTAGCAGTCTCACGATGGACAGAGGCGTTCGATCCGGAGACATCCAAGGTGAATAGTATACAAACTTGGATTCGTCTTCCCGGATTGAAGCAAGCTTTTTATACGGAGGCTGCGGTCAGAGTTATTGCCTCTGCAATTGGCACACTCGTCAAGGTCGACACGAACACCTTAGCCATTAACCGGGGTCGTTACGCTAGGGCGTGCGTTGAAATAAATCTGGAAGAACCCCTGTTAGGTAAACTGGACGTTCAGGGTAAGCTTATACATGTGGCGTACGAGGGATTGCATATGATGTGCATGTCGTGCGCTCGATTTGGCCATCTACAAAATCGTTGCCCTTCAAAATCGAAAAATAAGGCTGATCAGCCTTTTCCGGCACCGACTGCTACTTCAGGGGAGGGTTTTTCGCCGGAAGCTCAGGCTGCTGGTCATGAAGGTGATACCACGCCATCAGCAGATGGCATACATGCGAGGTCACACATGGACAGTCACAACGCGTCAGCAACACCTGGCACACATACGGAGTCGTCGTCGACAACAGCTGTAGCAGCGATCCGTGAGGTGGAAGAAAGGGGTGGAATCGATCTGGGAGTTGGCGAGTGGATGGAAGTAAAAAGGAGGCGGCCCAAGAAAAAGCCATCTCAACCGGCCCATCATTCCAATGCCACTGGACAGGAAAACCGTAATTCCAATATGTCTAATGGGCTTGGGGTCAATTCTTCAAGGCCTGCTACAAGCCCTTCTCCACAACCTGGCAGCTTGGTGAATTATAAGCCTACTTATTCGGCCCAGCATGCAAGCAGGCCCATCTCAATTGTTAATGGTCATAAACGCACAAGATTAGAGACCACGGCGTTAGTGCATGCGCCTGCAGACTTGGCAGCAGCTCCTCAGGTCTGTCTCGGCGAGTCAAAGGGGGGTGGTTTATCCCTTACTGAGATTGATCTTCAATTTGCTCATGGAAAATCAGATGATATGGAATTGGGGGATCATGGGGAATCATCAGTCTTGGTGAAAGGAAAGGAGACAAGAATTGAGGGATCCAATCAGGACTTCCCCGAATTATCTTCTCAACATTGCAGGCAAGGAAACCCTAACTTTATCGAGAATAATGTTGAAAACTATAGAGTAACTTTGGCGCAAGATACGGAATCAAAAATGAATGAGGATGAGAACGAAAAAGCAGCTGGGGGACATTCTCCATGACGCTTCTTCATGGTTTAGGTTTCCGGCTGATGTCCATCATTATTTATTTAGTTTTTATGGATTTTGCTAATTATTCAATTATGGCATGGAATGTTCGGGGGGTAATGAACGGCCGAGCTCGACAGCATCTTAGCCATTGCTTGCGTCTTAATCAGCCTTCGTTGATGTTTTTATTCGAACCTCAAGGTCCATATGACCGGCTGCGCAACTTCTTTTATCATCAAGGTTATTCTCCAGTGCATATACAAGAAGCCAATGGGAGGGCTGGTGGTATTTGGATTATTCAGAGATCTGGTGATCATGTTACTTTGGAAGTTTTTGAGGCTGTGGAACGGGTTGTATCAATTCGGCTTCGCTCTGCATCATTTACTTGGATGTGTTCAGCTATTTACGCATTCCCTGACTATTTCCGTCGGAAGCATATCTGGGACTATCTTTCACAGCTCCAACAACGCATTTCCGACCCTTGGTGCATTATGGGGGATTGGAATGAAATTCTTGATCCATCCGAGGTTCATGGCGGGATCTTCATCCAACATAGGGCGGACGAGTTTCGCCATTGTATCAGTGAGTGCGGACTATTTCCTATTCGGACTGAGGGTGCCACCTTTACTTGGTTTCGTCAAGCGAATGAAGTCCAATTCATCAAGAAGCGTTTAGACAGAGGACTCGTTAGTCTCTCTTGGATTGACTCCTTTCCACAGGGACATATTATGACCTTACCAAGGATAAGATCCGATCATGCTCCGATTCTCCTCAAGTGCGGAGAGACTTCTTCTCACCAACCTCCACGTCCTTTTCGTTGGGAGGCACGATGGAGTCATAACGAGACTTATCAACACACTGTGCAAAACCTGTGGTCCTCTAACTCGGAATCGTTGTTGGAAAAGTTGGGTCGTCTTCGGACCTTCTCTATTGATCATTGCCAGGCTGACATGCGGCGTTGGAAAAATCGAAAGAAAAAAATAATGAGGCGCCTTGCTGGGCTTGACAGAACCTTACAATATGTTAACCCTATGCGTCTTATCCTCTTAGAACGACGCCTGCAGCAACAACTTCAGGAGATCTTGGATTTGGAGGAAATTTATTGGTGTCAGAGGGCGAGAGATGATTGGATACGTTTAGGGGATCGTAACACGCATTATTTTCATGCTCAGGCGAAATATCACCATCATAGGAATCTCATCCATGGACTTATGCTAGATAATGGTGTCTGGTGTAATGATCAAGTTGTTCTTCAGAATTCGGTACATTCATTCTATGTGAATCTCTTTGCTGATGATGGCATTCAAGATGAGGATGTTATTCTGCCTCCTCTTCGCCCTATCTCGGATGTGGGTGCTAATTTGAATGATGATGTTGTTACATCTGATGAAGTTTTGACGGCTCTAAAACAATTTCGCCCCCTTGCGGCGCCAGGTCCAGACGGCTTCCCTGCGGCTTTCTACAAACAACATTGGCCTGAGGTTGGGCATGATGTCCTTCAATTGGTATGTAGGGCTTTCAGTTCTGGTTCTATTGCACCGGAGCTAGCCAAGGCGTACATTTGTTTGTTGCCAAAGGTTCCTATCCCGACAGGGGTACGCCAATTCCGGCCTATTACGTTATGCAATGTGGCTTACAAATTTATTAGCAAAGTTATTGTGAATCGTCTTAGGCCA
The DNA here is from genome assembly GCA_030278955.1 of Hygrophila difformis. NCBI lineage: Eukaryota > Viridiplantae > Streptophyta > Magnoliopsida > Lamiales > Acanthaceae > Hygrophila > Hygrophila difformis. The sequence continues at coordinate 3,377,090 of JAOANR010000014.1, read as the reverse complement.
ACTCTGAAAGATTATATTTCTCCCCTCCAGTCTGCTTTTCTTCCAGGACGGGGGACCGTGGATAATGCTATAATCCTCCAGGAGCTAATGTATTCTCTCTCACGGCCTCAATCTCGACTTAAGGCCATCCTAGTTAAAATTGATTTAGAAAAAGCATACGATAATGTCCGTTGGAAGTTCATTGAGGAATGCTTAATACAGATGCATATTCCGGATGGTCTTCGACGAATTATTATGGCTTGTGTGACTTCTCCATCTTATTCTATATTGTGGAACGGGCAGCCGCTGGAGGTATTTAAACCTGCTCGAGGACTTCGGCAAGGTGATCCTCTCTCGCCTTACCTATTTAATATCGTAATGGAACGCTTGTCCGTTACTATTGATCATAATGTGGCCCACGGCATTTGGCATCCTATTAAACTCTCATCTGGTAGCCTAGGGGTGTCTCATTTGATGTTTGCCGATGACCTCATTTTGTGCACAATGGCCGAAGAGGAAAGTATTCAGTGCTTGACATCTACCTTACATACTTTTGGGGTTCTTTCTGGTCTCCAAGTGAACATTGCTAAATCTAGAGCATATGCTTCTAAGTCTGTTACAGCATTGGAGAAAGCTTGGTTCTCAAATGTCACGCCCATTTCATTTACCAATAACATTGGATCCTATCTAGGATTTCCAATTCATACAGGCCGTGTGACTACTCATTCCTATGATTTTATTATTGAAAAAGTGGACAAACGCCTATCAGGTTGGGCAATGAAATTATTGAACAAACCAGGAAGGGTTACCTTGGCCCGTCATGTTCTTGCCTCAATCCCGACATACTACATGCAGCTTGGGTGGCTTCCTGAAGCAACATGCCGTAAACTGGATCAAAGGATTAGGACATTCGTATGGAAGGACCGTTCTGGCAGAGGGTTGAATTTAGTAAGTTGGGATCGAATTGCGTTGCCAAGAGCGTGGGGTGGATTGGGATTTCGTAAGACACGTCTATGCAATATTGCCTTGCTTGGACGCATTGTTCATGATTTATTTATGGGAAGTAACAAATTCTGGGTACATGAATTACGTTCCTTGTATTGTACCAATTGGAATCCCACTTTTCTTTTGCGAAAGGGCGGGTCTTTTACTTGGCAAAGCATAAAGAAAGCAGCCTTACAACTAGAAAGCGGGTTTGAATTCAAGATCGGGAATGGTAATAGTTCTTTCTGGTTTACACCCTGGCTACATGGTGATACCATTGGACCCCGATTACAATTGATAGAGACATGTGATACAGATCTACGGGTAGCAGATATTTTGGGGCCAAATGGTTGGGACCTGTCACTAATCCAAACGCAGCTTCCACAAGAAATTAGGTTGAAAATTACTCAACACCCGCCGCCTTGTCTTCATCCCTCCAGCAATGATGGATGGCAATGGAAAATGAGTTTAGATGGTTTATACAGTACAAAATCGGGCTACTCATTCCTGCTCGGCCTTCACAGTAGATCTGTGGGATGGTCTTGGATTTGGTCTAACAAAATCCCTGAGAAGATTTGCTTTCTATTGTGGTTACTTGCTTGGGAAGCTTTGCCATGTAATGGGCTACGCTATCGTCGCAATCTGGCATCATCCCCTCTGTGTAGCGTCTGTGGCAGCTTAGAGGATGAATGGTTCCATGCTATTTTCTATTGTCATTGGGCGTCAATGGTTTGGCATTCCCTATCCATCTTTATCCCTGTAGATTTGGCTTCCTTGGAACGACAACACATCCGTTTATGGTTTCAAGGTATGTATAAGCAGTATGGTACACTCTTCCTTGCGGGCATTTGGCACACTTGGCAGGAACGGAACCTGAGAATTTTTCAAGGACGGAACACCCCTCTTCTTGGGATTCTTAGGCGTATATGGCATCTTACAGATCATATTGATGGTAGTCGAACCAGGTTACCTGCTCCCATTTTGCATCCAAGATTTGTTTGTTGGAATATGGGCAATACGTCCCCCCACTATCTCCACTCGGATGGATCAGTTTTAACTTCCTCTGGACGAGCAGGCTTTGGTCTGGCCATACGAGATCATGCTGGAGCTTGGATTCATGGAGCTTCAGGGTTTCTAGGAGCGGTTTCCGTCGTGCAGGCCGAGCTGGCAGGTCTCATGCATGGTCTTCGGTTGGCTCGAGAATTAGGAATCCTTGATATATGCTGTGTCACAGATTCTAGAGAGGCCATTCGGTTGATCCAGTCTGACATTCCTCCATCTCATTGGCTTAGTTCTTATATTGCACAAATTCATGAGCTCAAGGGTTTCTTCGATACTTGTCGCTTTCAGCATATCTTGCGGGAGGGCAATTCTGTAGCTGATTCCCTTGCTAAGATAGGAGCGAGTGGTGACTTATTTTTCACTACCTGGGCATTCCCTCCGGATCCGTTGAGGCCTCTTCTGGAGGCAGATGCGATTGGCACTTGGTTTCCTAGACACTAGCGGGATGTTTTGCTTTTGCTAGTCTTTCAGTTTTGTAACTTTTTTCTTTCCTAGCCTTCGTTGGCTGTCAAGCAAAAAAAAAAAAAAAAAAAAAACTTTTATGGGCTTTTCACTGTAGTTTTATTGAAATTGATTGAGACAGAGGATTAAAGGTTCATCGTACACCTGTCTGCTTTATTACACAAGTCAGTCAAAAGTCAAATCTTTTGTATTCCTAGGTTTTGTTTTGTCAGTGCGCTTGATAAGGTTTTTAATTGCATTGGCGCTGGCGCCGTCTCCTTCTGTGGCTGCGTTGTTAAATTTCGATTCCTCCAGGCTCTAGATTTTCGAATGTTTTACTGCACATCGGTTTGATTACCAATCATCATTCATTGAATAATAATTCAACCCGTGGATGGTTCAGGGTCCCCAAAATTAATACACAAAAACCCATTTTCTGTACATTAATTGTCATACACTTTTAGAAGCATATTTCATGATTAGATCAATGATTTCAATATTTTACTATCAAATGTGTAGTATCAATGTAGCGAGACTTGCATCACTCAGGGCCCGTTTGGATTGGCTTTTAAAAAAAAGCAGAAGCCAAAAGCAGAAGCAGAAGTGAAAGCCAAAAGCAGAAACATGTAACTTTTGTATTTGGATTGAATGTTTGAAAAGCAGCTTTTTTTCAAAAGTGTGTTTGGATATGTAAAAGTGAAAAGTACTTTTGAAAGGTGTAAATTACCAAAAAGGATATGTTATTTATATATAATAGTATATATTTATAGTGTAATTAAAATAAATTATTAGGGGCATTTATGTACCGCAAAAAAAATAGGGGCATTTATGACTCTGCACACATTACTAGGTGCTTTTGGCTTATGCTTTTCGGAGAAGCACCCCTGGGCTGCTTCTCCCAGCAGCACTTTTGCAGCTTTTCGAGGTGCTTTTGCTTTTTCTAAAAAGCCAAAACAAACACTCTTTTTTTCTTCAAAAGTACTTTTGGCAGAAGCAAAAGCCAAAAACACTTCAAAAAAAAGCCATCCCAAACAGACTCTCACTATGTTTCATTAGGGTGGCCATAATTGGGGATTGGGCAATAATGGCTACAAGCATGGTCGACGATGGTGATGAATGATGGACCAATGATTGTTGGGCATTAGGCTGAGGCATTAGGCCATTAGCAATTGTTGCATTATTGGGTCTATATTTAGAGCAAATACTCTACATGAACAGATGTTCCCAAAAATGTCAAAGAAATGAATTTCAAGAATCAAGATGAAATATAGGTCTGATCACCAATCAAGTGTTTGATTTGTGGTGGTGAACATTAATATTAATAATGTTCATTGCAATAGTGGACTAGGAAGAAAGAAGAGATTGTGGAAGAGAAGGTTTGTACAAGTGAAGTCACCCAAACCAAAGTGGAGTACACTCCAAGAAATTTGCGGGAAGACGGTGAATGTCGTCGACTAAAACTTCGTCAACTGTCGGATTTCGTCGTTTCGTGCACCAGGCGATCCTTTCGTCACCTTCTATGAAATTTTTTGCAGTGGGATTCTGTCGTGGTAGATTATACATCACAGGGAGCAACAACTCCGAGCCCATAAATCTGAACACCCAAAACAAGGATTCTAATTAAGCCAAATCTTGAAGAATTCAAACATTGCAGCATGCCTATAATCCTTCATAAACTATATAGTACTATATGATTGATTATAATAATACAAGAAGTTCAATTTATGGGACTTTATTTTGAAGAATTTATCAATAACATCTTGCTTGCTTATCATTTTTTTTAAAAGAAATTAAAAAAATAAAAAACCAAGGAAACAAAACCCTATGAATCATAATTGAACACTTTTTTGCAATTTTAAAACTTGAGAACAAAGCGCTAGTTCTCAATGGCAAACCTAAATTAATGCACCGTGGGGATGAGGACTTAGCCCAAGTTGTTAAGTCCCTCGACTTCCAACGGAAGGTTGGAGGTTTGATTCCCCCACCGGCCCCCTATACCTCCATTTTATTCCTCTTTGTAATTGTGTGGCATGGGCTCCCACTATCCCTTTACAGACCTTCAATGGCTCATGAAAAAAAAAAAAAAAAAATTAATGCACCGTTACTTATTTACAACCGTTAATTATTAAGTGAACATGACATCTCACTTATGAGATTCCTTATCCGATGTAGTACATTATAAATGGACCATTAAAATAAATAATTTTTTTTAAAAAAAATCATCATTGGGAAAAAAATATTAATTAAAATCGGGCCTGATTAGCAGGATCATTTCATCCGTTATTAAATTCCTAAATGCTAAAGGTATACACAAAGTCGAATCATCCTTAATCATGCTGTCGTCTATATTCGATTTCTTACCAACGGTAGTCTCATTGCAACATTAATTAGTAATAATGAAGACAAAGACAGGTATGAAATTATTTTATTTTGAGGAGCCGAAACCAGATAGGTATAGAATTATTTGAGGTCGTATGCTTATTTAGAACAGTAGAAATAACAATTAAATTAAAAGTAAAACGTCTTGTCAATGTATTACCGACGTTGATACCCAAAAATGCTGTTCACCAACTTTTTTACATTATTATTGAAATTATTTGAGACAAGTTTTATACTAGTATTTAGAGAAAAGGTTTTTTACACCTATGTATTAAATACTCCCTCCGTTTTAGAATTGTTGCGACATTTGATAAGTTGCTACTGCTCACATTCACATTTTAACTTTAAATTTTATCGTATAGTTATACAAGTTAAAATATAGTCAAATGAGATATTGTTAGATTCGATTCGTCCTATCGCGTAGTTTTTAAATATCAAACTTTTAGAATTCTGACTTGTCTTGCCAAGGCCAAGCACCAATATCAAATTAATATTATTGACTTATTAATTAATAATCCAACTTATTATGTAATTGAATGTGAATGTGTGATCATCTATAATCTTGATTTATAAAAGTATATATACATACATACCAAGAAAAATACTAGAAGAGTAGAAGACACATATCCAATAATTTCTTACCACCAAATGGCCTTTTCCTTGAAAAAAAGAAACCTTGATTAGCTTTGCCGAGGAGTAAATTAAATTATTCATTAATTATTAATGATTAGCGCTTTGAAGATAAAAAGGGGTGGGGAAGCTCAAATTTTAATTTTGATTAGACGTATACTTAATCTATTGGATGCTCACTCCAACCTAATTTAATTCTAATCACATGCAAGATGCACCCTTATTTTTTTTAAAAAAAATAAAATAAATATTTATAATTAAAATTGATAGCAAGACACATTCTTTATTCTTAGTTCTATTTTTGTGGTAATTAAAATGGGTTTTTCAAAATATGAATTTCAAAAAAAAATAATAAAAAAATAAAAAAAAATAGAGGAATTGTTATAGTAAGATATTAATGGCTGAATACAAGATGTGAACAAAAAGCTAATAGAGAAATAGAAAGCAACCCCAAACTCCAAGGAAAGCGACATGGTGCATGGATGTGATGACTTGTGAGATTAAATTGGGCATGATTTTTATTAATTATTTTTTCCCTTATATCGGGTATCCATCTTTTTTATAGATAATATAAAAAAATTTGTTTAAGTATATTTAATTTAATTCAACTTCTAAACTTTTAATTGAATAATTTCAAATCGAATCGAATGGGTTATTATGCAATTGAAAGCCCAAATACAATACAGGAGGCCCATATAATTTTTTTTTTTTTTTTGGGAAAAATGGGCCTCAATTGGAATACCTAAACGGGCAAATGGGTCGGATAATCTCAATTCAATTCATTCAGTACTAGAATAAGAATTGCAGCGCAGGCGCTCTCAACGATTCAATATTCAATCAGCAAATTCAGGTTTCGTTTCGCATCCGCAATCGGAATCCGAGAGTGGTAAATTCCTCGCGATTTTGAAGAAAATTGTTGGAGGGGAAGTGGTATATTGGGGCGATGTCTACTTTCATGAAAGGGGAAACGCTGCTCGCGAAGCTGGCGGCGGTTGCGAAGTACGGCGTGTTTCCGGGGGTGATGCTCGCGTCTCTGGTGTACTCCCCGCCGGATTACGCTTTGCCCAAGAAAAAGGCTGATTCGGGGCCGACCAGTTCTTCCCAATAGAAAGGTGGTTTCGATGTTACTGATATTTTCGCTGTTTCTATTTTAATTTTATCTTTCAATTTTTCTATGCGATTTGAGTTGGGTTTGTTTGTGCTCTGTTGTCTTCGTCGCGCTATGTGCGTTCTTTGTTTTTCGCTGATACGATTGATCTGTGCGGGTTTAGATTGACTTTTCGCTGATCGGTAATGAGAATGATGAAGATCGAAGTGTAGAGGAGTTTCTAATTCAACTTGATAACGGTTTCCTTGAGTTGATGAAATTTGCTAGTTAAGTTCATTGTTGGTTTTCATTTACATATGGATTTGGTAAATTCTGAAATCTAGTGTAGATCGTTTAGCTTAGTGTTGACATTGATTTTCCTTGAATACATAGAGAAAGGGAATCCTTTTCCAATAAGGTTAGATGGAACCATTTGAGTTATTTAGTTAGCTTATAGTATGATTATTACGGTTAACATTACAATGTTTGGTTTATAAGTATTAAGAAAAAATTATAAGCATGTGTGAAAAGGTCAGAATGTTCATTTTCAACGTATTCTAAATTATAAGTGGTTGCTACAAATCAAACCAACTTCTAGCTGGCTGAACACCCTCAAAAGTGTGTCCGTAGGTTGAAAGGATAAAATGCATATAAACTCGGATATTAGCTGGCTTTGTGCAATAACATAGAAGCTTGCTGCAAAGCAGATCCCATCCTGGGTATCATAGGTTTAATATGTTAGTTTGAATTTCAATCATCCTAGACCTCATATGGCTTTTAGTAAACAACCCTTGTTATTTGTGATAAAAGGTGCATTCCCTTGGCCTGGTGTGGGGGTTTAGCAAAGCGTGATATGCCGTGTGCCATAGGCACCTCGATGTTCCACTTCCTAGTCTTCTTTTGGCTTCAAAGTTGTGAATCTGATTTCTGTTTTTATACTAAAAATGCTTTCAACCCCTAAAATCCTAAAATCGGGTGCATTTCTAATCTGTTGTTCTGCATGTTGCCTGTGGAGTATGCCTAATTCTTGAATTACTATAAGTTTAGCACCACTTTAACCGAACCCAACTATTCATCTAAGATTCAGATGCATCTATATAAATTAGAACCGACTCAGATGATGCTGAAGCTGAACTGACTTGTGATTTTGTTTTCAATACAGCTCTCTTACATGCATCTTCTGGTTTGACTCTCGAAACTTTGGACGAATGTGGTAAATGGAATAATCATGTCCCCTCTTTGCCGCTTTGCGACAGGGGTAACATTGAGGAACTTTTCAAGTCTCTTAAAGAGATCGTACGCCTTAGTTTTTCTATGATTTCACTTCTTGTTTTCTGCTAGAATTTGATAAAGGTGAATGTTTTTTTGCTTTACTGCTCTAATATTTCCGAGTTTTCATAAATCCATGTTGTGTTGTGCTGTTTGTTCGCTCGGTGTGGATAAGTTATTGCCTCGGTTTCTATCAGAAAATGGGGAATCAAACCATTACAAACAGTTGGGATTATTGTTCAGTGCAATGAAATGGTATGTTGTGTGGCATGATGAACCTGTATTCGTCCCTAATGCAGTAATGATTGCCTCCAACCAGGAAGCTCCAATCACTTTGAGCTCATGGGTTACATCGAAAATGATTTTTGTTTGTGATTTTATAACGTGTCTGAGGTCGATCCATCTATTTTGCAACAAATTGACTTGGACATTATAGTGGGTGTTCCAACTTATTCATGAAGGTTGAACTCAGTTTGTTAACTTAAAATGTGAAAGCAGTGAAACCAGCTTGGGTAATGCACATCAAAACTGGAATGATTTGGATACCGTGTATGAGTACGATTTTGTGCTGCTATACACGTAATTCAATCGAATGTAAGTGATGTAGTATGGTGTGTATGGAGACGACGTTTGGAGAAGTAAGAAGCTTATGGTATGATTAGCAGCTTCAACAGATGAAAATAGAATCAAAGGGTGTTGGTTAATCAATACTTTTGGGTGATGAAATCATTTTTTGTGTTAATCAACAGATGAAAATAGAACCAAATCAATTAATTGTATGGCCAATAAGGTCTCAGACTCTCCTAGTTTTTTTTTTTTTTTTTTAAAAAAAAAAAAAATTAAACATAAGTAATTGGTATTATTAATTTATGTTTAATAAACATATGGTGTGGTTTGATATTTAAGAACGAATGTAAAAGCAACGTGTACACTACTCCATGATTTGGGCGGAGTTTAGTGTATTTGTTAAATAGCTAATATTTTTAAATGTATACTTCCTCTGTCTCATTAATTTTATTACGGATCCACCCTGACCACCCAACATGTATGCCGATACACATTTTTAACGGTTAATAGCTTAAATTATGTACAACTAAAAGTTATAAAAAGTTAATTGTTTAAAACTATAAGATTAGACGAATCTAACAAGATTTCACTTGACTATGTTTTTTCTTACATAGTTATGATAAAATTTTGAATCAAAGTTAAACAGTGAATAGTGTCAAAAATTCATTCGTAACAAAACACCGAAACAGAGGTAGTATAAGTAAAAATTATATAAAATTATATATTTATACGCAATTAATTGGATCTAACATCGATTTAACTATATTTCTTATTATACACTTACAATAAAATTGAATCAAAATTACACAATGATCAATGTTAGTCAAATAAGAGATTTTGTTTCGGATGAAATGAGTACCTTTTAACTATATCTAAGAAGAACATAAAATTTTATATAGCTCGTATTTATTTATAAATAATTTATCTTTAAAAACAAGAATGCATCCGAGTGGAAATATATCTGGGACTATAAGAGGTTCAAATAAGTTTTCATTTGTCTTTAAAAACAAGAATGCCCACAGGTCTGTCCAAATGGTGGGATGGAACATGGAAAATTTTCAAGACTTTATCCTTCATGCAGATGGGAGTTTCTTTGGGAATCCCGGGCGGTCGGGTTTTGGCTATGTTATTCGGCATGGAGATGGTCATTGGAGGTGTGGGGGCTGTGGGTACCTTGGAGAGCATTCTAATTTATATGCAGAGTTGGCAGGTCTAGTCTTTGGTCTGGAGAATGTTGTTCGGCTTGGCATTCGAAGGATTGGTGTTTATTCAGACTCAAAAGTTGCCATCAAATTGCTGGAGTCCCACGATGATTGTCACCCGCTTGCTTCGCTCATCGAATGCGGTAGGGAGGCCCGAGTGGCTCTTGATTGGTGTGTCATTCACCATGTCCTCCGGGAGGGTAACAGTGTAGCGGACAAGCTCGCCAAATATGGTGCATCGAAGGAACTTTTCTTCACGACATGGGTTTTTCCACCAAATTTTGTTCGGGGGAACTGGCGGCGGATTACTCCGGCGTGATGTTCCCTAGGCTCTAGCTCTGTTTATTTGTTTTTCTAGCTAGCTTTTCCTTTTATTGGTTTTTCTGTTTTTTTTTTTTTCTGGCTTCGGCTACGCCACAGAAAAATAAAGTTTTCATTTGTCTATTGCGCCTTCTGTCATTTTATTTTGGAACGAAAATATAATATGTTCTGTAATTTGGATAATTGTTGCCTTTTTTCTTTTTCTATCCCAAAGAAAAAGAATTGTTAAACATTTAATTTCACGGACATATGAAATCCAAATCTTTACAACAAAAATAATTACATCATGTGCTTTGTCACACGCTGCTGTAATTTGTACATCATGATCTAGATCAAGAAGCCTGCTGCATAATTTTTTCTAAGTCATATGCTTTGTCTGAAAGTTTTGCCAAAAGAACCACCCTTTAAGCATAGACAACCTTGTAACCTTCACTTGAAAGCAATACCTTTATAAACCTATTCAACCACACACACCTATAAAATCCCCCACCCCCCCTTTTCCTCACCAACACACAATACTCTCAACAACACACACATTCATTTCAACAACAATGGCTCTTTCTTCACTCTCCAAGCTTCTATTACTACTTGCAACTCTCATGCTATCCTCGTGGCCCATGATCACGGCCCGCGATTTCTCCATCGTGGGCTACTCCCCCGACGACCTGACCTGCATCGACAAGCTCATCAACCTCTTCGAGTCGTGGGTTGACAAGCATTCGAAGAAGTACAAGAGCATCGAGGAGAAGCTGCACCGGTTTGAGATCTTCAAGGACAACTTGAAACACATCGACGAGAGGAATAAGGTTGTCAGCAGCTACTGGCTCGGCTTGAATGAGTTCGCGGACATGAGCCACGATGAGTTCAAGAAGACGTACTTGGGGCTCAAGGCTGATCAAATTCCACGTAGGAATGGCGACAGCCAACAGTTCAAGTATAGGGATTTCGATGCCTTGCCTAAATCTGTCGATTGGAGAAAAAAAGGGGCGGTTGCTCGCGTAAAAAACCAAGGCTCTTGTGGTATGTGTACATAAGAACATAATACATTCCTCTCCTCCAATGTGGTAAATTAGTTTTTGGATTGGATCTTGTTTTTAATTTGAGTTGAGTTGCGAAAATGCAGGGAGCTGTTGGGCGTTTTCGACTGTGGCTGCTGTTGAGGGCATCAACCAAATTGTGACGGGAAATTTGACAGAGTTGTCCGAGCAAGAGCTGATCGACTGCGACACGACCTACAACAATGGGTGCAACGGTGGCCTCATGGATTATGCATTCGCCTACATTGTATCCAACGGTGGACTTCACAAGGAAAACGACTACCCATACATCATGGAGGAAGGAACCTGCGAGGAAAGCAGGGTACGTGTACTCGTAGAATAACAAAGTTCTGACAAGAAAATCGCGAAACAACTCATTTTGGTTGTAATACTAGCTGGTACCATACTCCATATCTAAACATTCCTTTTCGTTTTTGTGCAAATCTTCCTAGGATGAGTCCGATGTAGTCTCCATCACCGGATACCATGATGTCCCCGCAAACGATGAGCAGAGCCTCTTGAAAGCCCTGGCTCACCAGCCAGTGAGTGTCGCCATCGAAGCATCCGGCAGAGATTTCCAGTTCTACAGCGGGGTACGTATATCTGAGACGAATCCTTTTATACTACTAGAGCTCAAATAAATCTGAAATCAAGCCAGGTAACTTAATGGATACATGATTGATGGTTGTAATAAATAGGGTGTGTTTGATGGACACTGTGGTGATGAGCTGGACCATGGAGTGGCAGCAGTGGGATACGGGTCGAGCAAGGGGGCGGATTACATCATCGTGAAGAACTCGTGGGGGCCGACGTGGGGGGAGAAAGGGTTCATTAGGATGAAGAGGAAGACAGGGAGGCCTGAGGGCATGTGTGGGATCAACAAGATGGCTTCTTTCCCGACCAAGGACAAGTGAAACAAATGCCCTTTTTCTTTGGGGGAACATTCTTAATTGATGCATTTGTAATGACTTTGATTGTTTAATCTCTGCTCTTTTGTTTGCTGTTGTTGTTGTTGTCTGAATAAGGGCAGTTGTGTTTCTGCTTGCTTTTGGCTCCTGTTGGGAAATTTTAGTTGTGTTGGGAGGAGCATTTGATTCTTTGGTTCAAGAACTCCTTTAAATTTCATGAAAATATGGCATGTTGGAAAATCTCAATTGCAGAATGTTTAAAAATCATACTATCAATAATGAATACTACTACATTCTAATGTCAAATTTTACATATCAAACCGCTAAATTCTAAATTCTGATCTCTCACGCCTTTTTATTTTTCAAACTCCAATATCTAAACTCTAATTTCTAAACTCAAATATCAAATAAAATTTTGTTCAAAATTATCCCAATTTAAAATTAATTTCCACTGTAATTTTAATTTCTAAACTCTAATTATTTTTCAAATACTTCCTCCGTCTCTGTATAATTGTTACGTTTGACTTTTTGATACTATTCACTGTTTAAGTTTGATTCAAATTTTTATCATAGTTATGTAAGAAAAAATATAGTCAATTGAGATATTATTAGATTCGTCTAATCTTGTAGTTTTAGACAATCAAATTTTTATAATTTTTTACTGTATATAATTTAAATTATTAACCATTAAAAATGTGTATTGGCATACGTGCCGAGTGGGTCTGTGACAAAAATAATGAGACGGAGGTAGTATAACCTACACTTACATGAAAACAATGGCTATGATTAGCTACTCTGCTACCCTATCCTCGCATGGTTTCATCACCTTGTTGGAGGTTCGCTAAAAGGTTGAATTTAAATTTTTTATTCATTTCTTTTTCTTCTTTTTTTTAAACAGGAGATTGTTAATTCATAGGTCAACTTGTTTTCGGTAAACATGGGCACTCATGTGTCGGCAAAAATGTGGAAGTCCAACCACACAAATTACAAAGGGAGGAATGGGGGACCAGATGTGAATCAAACCCACAACCATAAGGTTGAAAGTCAGAGGACACTCACACGACCATTAGACCAAGTCCCCATTCCCAATTCATAGTTCAACTTTATACTATTTGATTTCTCTATAAATTTATGTTAAAAAACCTTATATCTATACAATAATATATTTGGACTAGAGCCATAACTACTTATTGGAATTTAAATAATACTCCATCCATCCCAAGTTATTATCATTATTTCTTCTGGACGCGGTATTTAATATTTATTTTATGATTATTATAGTATCTCAGATTGTATAAAAATAAAACTTGTATAATATCATATATATTCTATAATTATGTGATTAGAGATTCTTACAAGAATTCACTTGACTATTTTTTTATAATTATATAATTATAATAATATAATGTCAAAAATAATGAATAAATGGAGTAATAAAGTTAAAATATTAATAATGTTATGGGATAGAGGGAGTACTATATAACCCTTATGCAATATGCGGATTGGTATTTAGTTATTTATGAATATGAAAAATACTTTTGTGCAGATTTACCTTCTCAATTTTTTCTCTCAATTCTTTTTTTTTTATGGGTTATTAGCAGGGAAAAAAAAAATCTCTTGTTGGATAGTGATTTGGTATATATTATTGTGATAGTTTTACCCAAAAAAATTTGGCCGATAGAGCTGAAAATTCTTGTAATGAATTAATACTATATGATATGATATTCATTTTAAAAAATATAAATAAAATTCTATAATTAAAATTAAAACTTAGGTGGACAAATTTTTAGAATGGTTTATCATTAATACTCCTATGTGAGTTTTTTAGTTATAGCATATTGTAGAGTATACTATAACATATTGGTTATTTTAGCATATTTAACGGGCCCATATGCTTGTTTAATTTGTTAAGTAGTTTGAGGAGTAAATTTAGATCAATATACTCATTTTCAATAGTATTGCGTTGAAGCATATTAAAGAGTATATAGCATATTGTAACCTAATTTATTTTTTTTAGATGAAAAGCCTGGGATTATAACCTAATTGATTCATTTCACGTGTTAAATACAATATGTTACTACCTTGTTACGAACTCACCCAATACATATGTCAATATATATTTTTAATGTGTTTTAAATTGTGTACAATAAAATATTATAAAAATTTGATTGTCTAAAACTATAAGATTAGAAGAATCTAACAAGATGTCACTTGACTATACTTTTTCTTACATAACAATGATAAAAATTTGAATCAAATTTAAAAAGTGAATAGTGTCAAAAAATCAAACGTAACAATTATACCGAGACGGATGAAGTATATGCTAATTGCAATATACAAGGGCAAGGGCAAGTTATCAGACACCTTTAATTATGCTAAAGTATTACCATAGGCTGGGATAGGATTCTCACCCGGCCTTCCATACCTTTATAATTTATGTGATTTGAACTTGTACACTAGTGACTCAGCCTGTATCTAGTCTATATCTTAGCTCATTTTTTGGTAGGTTTATTAAGGGGTGATGAATAAATTGATACTCATTACAAGTTGCAATAGTTGAGTCTTCACTCTTCAGAAAATTCTTTTATAACTCATTCACACAAGTTATCCAAATTTGAATTTGAAGATGCATTTGAGCGAGAATGAAGGGATCGAGCGCAAAACCTTCGTCGTCATCGGCGGGCTGGGCTTCGTCGGCTCCGCCCTCTGCTTGGAGCTGCTCAGAAGAGGAGCAAATCAAGTCCGGGCATTTGACCGTCGAGCCGAATCGCCGTGGTCTGACGATCTGCGACGTCGGGGAGTTCGGTGCATACAAGGTGCAATTTTTTTATTGCTTAGATCTTCATTAGCTTCTGGCAACTTATTTTTGATCCAGCGGACTTGTTTTTTCGATATTCTGTAAGTGATGGGATTAAGTTGGCTTGAATTGCATTGGGGTGCTGCCATTTTGTTTGTTCAGTGAGGGTTTTAGGATTCATTATGTGGTCATTGACTCATTGGTGTCTAGTTTTGATTCTTATTTCTGAGCTATAGCTCTTTGTGATTGGGAATACTTTGCTATGACGAGTATTTGAACTTTGCTATAGATAGTCATCAGTCATCACAGGGATAGATTTTATGTGAATTTTCAATGAAATGAACCCATAAATTTCTGGAGTATCCTTGGATCAATATGTCATGAGATGCAGAGAACACAAGATTCTGAAATTTGATTTTCTCAATCTGCAGTCCGTTTAATATGCTTTTTTAGACTTGGCAATATTCCGGTTGCTATCTTCACATTACCTGAAAAACAGAAGTCATTTCCTCCCTGCTGAGGGAGGCCCTGATTCTTAGCTAGAATTAAGATGTTCTTAATATTCTCTGATTGAAGTTTCCTGATTCTAGATTTTGTTATCTCAGGCAATGATGTGACTTGGTTGAGTACGCCAAACATGACTCAGATTTCCAAAATTATGCTTTGTTTATTTCTTTAGATCTTTGTCAGAGATGTAGTTATAAATTGTGTATTTGTTTCCAATTGTTGCAAAAATAGTTGAGATGTTTGGCCAAATATATAACATACGTAACTTTTCAGGTGATGTTTCTAAGAAACAGGATGTAGACAAGGCTCTAAGTGGGGCAGATTGTGTTTTCCACCTGGCTTCATATGGCATGTCTGGCAAGGAGATGCTTCAGTATGGCCGTATTGATGAGATTAACATAACTGGAACTTGTCATGTTTTGGATGCTTGCCTGGAGAATGGGGTCCGGAGGCTTGTATATGTTAGCACATACAATGTTGTATTTGGTGGAAAAGAAATTGTGAATGGGAATGAATCTTTACCTTACTTTCCCATTGATGACCATGTAGACCCATACGGTCGTAGTAAATCTATAGCCGAGCAGCTGGTCCTTAAGAGCAATGGTCGATCCTTCAAGTGAGACCCATTAACCAAAATAGTCTAGTTTAAACCATTGACACGGACATTTGATCTTTTTCAATGTTTCATTGAAGCATTAGAAATTGTCTAATTTCTTTATCCTGGTGGTTAAATGTGTAGTTTTGGTGGTTGTTTATTGGTCTACAGGAAGAAGAGTGGACTACTCTACACCTGTTCTATCCGTCCTGCTGCCATATATGGACCAGGTGAAGAAAGGCACTTGCCAAGGATCATTAAACTCGCCAAGTTAGGTCTTCTCCCATTCAAAATTGGTGCACCAACTGTGAAGTCGGATTGGGTATATGTTGATAATCTAGTACTTGCGCTGCTATTAGCAAGCATGGGTCTTTTGGATGACATACCTGGCAGAGGAGGAAAACCAGTTGCTGCTGGTCAGGCATACTTCATTTCAGACGGTAAATTTGGTCATCGTTTATAATTTTATACTGTGGCACTAAGTTGAATGTGTTCTACTCATTCTTCACCAAGTTTCTGCGAAGAAGGTAGTTGAACTAGAGTCCCCCAGTGGGCAGCGGCCCATATATTTACCCAATTTTAATATTATCCGCCTTGTTCTTTCATGTTGCAGGTCACCCAATCAACAGTTTTGAGTTCCTCCGGCCACTGCTCAAAAGTCTGGATTATGATTTGCCTAAGTATTCATTGTCTGCCCAGCATGCTCTTTTGCTCGGAAGGCTTTTCTGGGTCTTGTACTCTTTTTTGTTTCCCTGGCTAAATCGAGGGTGGCTCCCTCAGCCTCTTATACTTCCCGCTGAAGTGTACAAGGTGTGTGCTACTCACAAGTTCCTTTGCTTTACATTCTCCTAAAATTTTAAACATCATGTGTATACATCCAACACTAGTTAGTCTGCTGTATACCTTTTCACTCCGACCTATCTTTATACATTCCGCTTCATGCAATTAGTGATCAAGCTTGTCTGCTTCTTGATGATGCAATCAATCTCCATTAGTTACTTTCAATCACTAGGGCTGTTAATTGAATCAAGCTATGCATTAGCATAACTCAATTGAGGGTCGAGCTCAACTTGCTTTCTTTTCGGCATTTATATGAGCTCAAGTTACTCAATTAGATTGGAAGAAAGAAAAACTATAGTCAGCTAGTTCGAGCTCAAGTTTAAAAAGTTCAAATGGAATTAAGATTGAAGGCCAAACAGAGCAACACTTGATCATTGCTAGTAATTCTTGTAATACTAAACAACTCAAACTCTTCTCTTTGGCAGGTAGGCATAACACATTACTTCTCTTATCTGAAAGCAGCGGAGGAACTTGGCTACAGACCCTTGGTCAGTCATCAGGACGGGATGGCCGCGACAATTGAATACTGGAAGGAGAGGAAAAGGCGAACACTGGACGGCCCGTCATTGCTCACTTGGGTCCTTGTTATATACGGCATGACGCATCTATTCTGCGCCACATTTTTGCCTGAGGTTGGCCCGGTGCCTTTGTTGAGGGCGATTGCCCTCTTCTTCTTTGGCAGTCATGCGGTTGCCAAGATCGTTTTCATTCTGTCCGTGGGCGCACACATCGGGGAGGGTGTTTATGCTTGGCAGCTTGCAAAGAAGGTTGATCCGGACAATGCAGTGGGTTGGGGACTGCAGACTTTTGCCTTGGGATATTTTTCTTTGCGGTTCCTTTTGAAAAGGAGAGGTAAAAATTAGGGGAACCCTTTTTGAGTTGTGGTGTGTGGTCGGAGTTCAATCTCCAAAATGTTGTTATTTTTATGGAATAATAATAAGGATGGGATGGCACATTTGAGTGTTTCTAAAAGTAGACAAGTTGGGATCCGATCCGGATTGAAAACAAAACTTGACGACGACTACAAATTAGATGGGGTCGTGAGATTTGAACAACAATAATAGCCTAAAGCTAACAAGTCAGGAAAGCAGTAAAATCACACAAGCCATGCCCCAAATTATTCCATGCCACCACCAGTCCACCACTGTCCATAGATATGCACCCAAACCACTAATATAAAAAAAAAAATGAATCAAATTAGTGAGAGAGAGAAAGAGATTGAAACCCACACAATAATAGTCCCTCGGTGGTTAGAAGACTTTTCATTGTAAGAAGCTGGTTAAATGCAGTGTGATTTTTGTTTCTGTCTCAAGTTAAAATAGACAACAAGTGACAACTACTACAACACCTGGATCTGATCTGGACCTGGAGGCTGGAGGGAAACCTAAAGTAGTAGTAGTAATTTCTTAAGTTGATTAACGTACCTCATCCTCACCTAACCCTACAAATACATATAGATATCTTCCTCTTCTCAAATCCTCAATCCTCCTGCACATCCATGGCCCATCCCGACCCTTCTTACTCCGTGTTACTTAAAGTTACACAAACACAACGATTGTATGTTATTGCAAGCACAGGAGAGACCAACAGATCATTTCCATGGCATGGCGGCCATCATTTGGGGGTGGCTGTTATTGCAAGCACCGGAGCTCAGATTCAATGGGCTTGCTGGTCCACCAGAGGATTCACTGAATGTCCCTCGTGATGGTGAGCTACTGGCTCCAGTTGCACCACTACCCATGTTCATATTCATGTTCATGTTCATGTTCATGTTCACTTTCGACTGCGAGATGGATAAAGGCTCCATGTACTTTGGTGTTTTTGGTTCCTTCTGCCCATCTGCTATGAAGCTTCCCACTATTACCTGCAGTTGTGGGGTGAGAAAATTTCAACTCTTTGAACAGGTAGCATATGGATCCACAGATAAAATATTAAAAGGTTAGTTCAGCATAAAACGAAATGCAGAGGATGAATTGATGAAGCTAAATTATTAGTATATGGAACCATCGAAAAGCTCAAATTGCATGATCTTTCTAATATTTCTTTTAGACAATAAACCCTCATAGTGTTTCACATGAATTCAGAATCAACATGTTCCTAGTATAGAGAACTCCCTAAATTTGAAATAAGGGAATGAATCTTAAAATAATTTAAAGCAATTCTTGGAAAACATTCATGATAGAGATAACAACAGCAGCTCGAAGACAAAAGCAACTCTTATCCAAGTCAAAATAGAAATCAAGTATCGACACTGGTAGATGAGTACGATTGACCATCAAAATTAGATAACATGTCTAAGCATTCAAAATCTGATGGAGATTGCCCAGCTTTGAAAATCAATACAGAAAAGTAAAGCCAAGTGGTGTCATCCACACATGAAACCAGATAGTAGTATTTTATTTTGAGAGTAAAACCTCTTACCTGCACAGGGGAAGCTGCAATTAGTAAACCAGCGACGCAACCACCAAAAACCCTTCCATCAGGTCCAGCCAACGTTGTGCTTAGTCCACCAGTTCTTCTCTTCTGGCCCGCTTCTTCCGACAGCATAAATGATCCTGACAGGGACAAGATATCAAACCGCCCCTACAGAATGAGGAAGAGCAACATCAAATATCATATCCATGTAATGCTGTCAACCAAGGATATTCAGATATAATTTCTAGAATGTGAAGCTTAAAAGTGTCGAAAAATACAAACATTGCAGTTATTTCTAAATTTATGGTGGACCTGAAATAATGGAAACAAGTGCCCACATAGAGATCTGAACTCTTAATAGCATAGTCCAGACATGAATATTGAATTACAACAATAGATAATGCATAGCTATTGTCATACTTATTCCTAAAATGATTGCAGACCCACAATAATAGATTAACATGTGAGCCCAGTCATGAGTCACCAGTAAACCCAATTTGAGCTCAACATCTTATGCAACTTGATCTATGTTAGTTAAAGTGAACCTATAAGCTTTTTTTCTTAAATGTAAATCTTAATTGCAAATGAAGGGAAAGAGTCGACAAAAAGGACCTCATAAGTTGCAGTTCCACCAGAAGTTGCCGCTTGGCGGAGTGTGACATTTGACACGGTACCATTTGCAGAGAGAATACAAACAGTCCTTGGACCATTTTGAGAAAATGCCATTATTTTTGAAGACACATCCTGAAACCAAGTGGCAAATGTTACGTAATATTGTAGCAGTCTCATCATGTACACTTACATTTCCAAATTCTATTGCCACATCATATCAAACATCAATACCAGGTACAAATTCCCCATCATACTGTATGTGGTTATGTATCACACTAAAACAAAATAAAACTCTATTGTTCAACAATTCAAAATAAATGTCATTGAAATATACATTATAAATTTCCAAAGACACGTTTGAAAAGACATACCAACTCTAACAAAACCAAGGAATCAAAGCAAATATATTTTTCATCAATTAATAAAAAATTACTGTTAAATTTAAAATTTAAGCCTAAAAAAAGAACACTGTTCCATTGACAGGAAAAAATAAACTGTTAACCTCTCCTGCCTTCACGTTGATAACATGAGGGATAAATCCAATTCCAGTTGAACCTGCAAATGATTTTTATGTATGATTCACAATCACTTGTAGAAGAAATAATGAAACAAGAAGTTACTGGATAATGAATAGTCCTAATGCAGCAGGAAAAACAAGTACTAATAACAAATGATAAACACTCCAACACAAACAAACAAACAAAATCATAAGTAGATGATAAACAAATTTCAAAACTACAAATTATCTTTATTAACACCTGGAGAAACAGGAACCAAAGAAAACATTACCAGTAGTTCATCAAGCACACAAAATGGTATAAACACACCAAAAAAAATTGAAAATAAAACAGTTAACAACGAAACAAAAGGGCATGCAGAGAGTAAAAAAATTACTAGTATAATCGAAATAGATAACGAAGCAGTCAGATTATTATATGGAGTACTATTTAAAAGAGAAGCCCATGCTGTAGATGCTTGGGGGTATGGATGTAAATTCCCCTTCCATTAAATTCTTGAATTAGTCAGATCCAGATCGACGGTTCCAGCAAACAAAAGACAAATTCTCCTGCCAACAAAGCCGACCACATGTCCACAAAATACTCGAATTAAAAAATTCGCATCAAGAGATATCCAGCATCCAAATCAAAAGCCAAAAGCTGCTTACTTCCATTCCTTAAATTAACAAGCATGAAACCCCAGACACAATTTTAAAAATATGAAGTGGTCAATTGGATTCCCAGGTGACCACGCATACGTTTAAAAAAAAATGTTGACATATACTCCTTCGTGTCAGTCAAGACCAGCAAGTTGTGTATAAAAACAGCATTCCAGGCAAAGATCTGATCTTTCAATTCAAGACAAATTTAAAAACTAAAAAATTCGAAACCCATAATAGATACCTATAGCTTCTAATTGCTTCTTCTTGTTGCTTGAACCTGGGGGTCTGCCTCGTTTCTTGCCAGTAGGTGAAATAGATCCACCCACGGCAGCGGCGGCTGCTGCTGCCGCCTGCGGCCCCGCCTGGGGAGAAAAATTCTGAGACTGAGTAGCAACCATGGCCATAGACATGCTGCCATCGGGGCCGTACTTCCTAGGCCGGCCCCTCTTCCGCTTCTGCTCACCGCTGTTCAAATTCATCCCGTGCTTAACCACGCCGCCGCCGCTTGAGATCGATTGGTACGGCGGCGGAGACCCCACCTGTCTGTACCCACCGCCGTCTGCAGCGTAGTGCACGCCGGCCCCCATTTGCTGATCCAGATGAGCTTGTGAAACCGCTGGATTTTGCGCCGAGGGACCGAGGGCGAACGGCTCGAGACTTGTCATGACGGCACCTGATTCCGACATTTTTGCCGGCTTCCGAAAATACCCAGGGAGAAATCCAGATATTACCTGAGGGAAATTCACAAACCAAAAAAAAAATAGTAGATCTTACAGTAGCCGAAGAAGTAGCTTTGATTATAAACTGGAAACTAACCTAATTAACAACGACATTTCACAACTGCATAAAATGCGTGATTTTTTCTTTTTTCATACTGCAAAAGAATTCGGAAAATTGGACGCAGCAAAAACCAGTAGCAAGCATTCAAAATTTCAGTAACTTCCAACAAAAATTTCGCAAAATTAAAAATTTAACAAAAATCAAAATAAAAAAATGGAGTGAAGATTCAGCAGAATTTCAACGAAATTTCCAATGGATCGAGCAAAATACAGCCAAAACAGCTCAAAATTAAACCACGAGAAGAGAAAACAGTTTGAAAAAACTCCCAATTCAGACGCATTTACCGTAAATAATAAATAGGGAGAAAAATGCAGAGAATAAGCAAGAAAATCGGGAAAATTAGAGAAAAATCGGAATCTACTTACAGAAAAATAGAGAAAAATTTTGTACAACAGCAGAGAATTTAGCAGATGCAGGAGGAGATGCGATGGAATTTTCTAGGGATTGTGAGTAATAATGAAAAGAAAGGAAGGGTTTTTACGGCCTGAGATAAAAATGAAAATAAATTATCCAGTACTTCTACTACACTTATTACTAGTATTTACAACTGCTAACTCTTTTATTGTTTTCATTTATTATTTATTTTTAAAATTAAACGTAAATGAAAAGAAGGTAAAAATCAAAAATTGCAGATTCATCCTTATCCAACCAATTAATTGCTTTGGGCGTATTTTTAATCAAAAAGTTCATAGGACTGAAGTACTTTTTTGCATCAATTGAAAATCAAAAGCGCCGCACACATCGTTTTTTTTTTTTTTTTGAGAAATAGCCTGAAAAGTCGAGCAAAGGAAAATAAAAAAAAGGGGAGGGGAGAAAAGGACCAAATACAACTAAATCAAACGACCGAAAGTAGCTCCCGAAGCATCTTGATCAACGAGATGACGAATGTCATCCAGAGGAAAAGTCCAAGTAGTGTAATAATCTTCCAAGCACACAGCCTTACGGGCGAGCCCGTCAGCAACCTGATTACCCTCCCTGTAGACATGACGAAGCACACAGCCTTCCATAGAGCGCAGCATCCGTCTCACCCCGTGCACCATCGGCCAAAGGGAATGGCGTCTATCTAGAAGGCCCTCAATAAGCCGAACCACCTCAAGAGAATCAACCATGCAAGCCACCAATCCCACTCCCAGCTGCCCTGCCAAGAGAAGACCGAAGCGAAGGGCCATAAGCTCAACTTCAAGAATAGAACGACGCCCCAAACTGCCACCACAAGCTCCCACCCATTGGCCGGTATGAGTACGAATAACGGCTCCATAGCCAGACCTGGAAGACTCAGCCAAATAACAACCATCCGAATGCAAGACGTTACCCACAAAACCCTCCTCAATCCATCTCACCTGATGCATCTCTCGAGCTCTCGGACTAATGGCCGCTGCCATCTCAATGTGAGCCTGGAGGCGCCGAGCTTTCATGAGAACGCCAGCGCAACGGAGGCCAACCCCACGGAAAAGTCTCTCATTACGTTGGCACCAAACTACCCACAGCA
The DNA here is from genome assembly GCA_030278955.1 of Hygrophila difformis. Lineage (NCBI taxonomy): Eukaryota > Viridiplantae > Streptophyta > Magnoliopsida > Lamiales > Acanthaceae > Hygrophila > Hygrophila difformis. The sequence goes on along the minus strand of JAOANR010000014.1, from coordinate 3,353,970 downwards.
TAGCAAGGAATGAAGCTCCCCACGACCGCCAAGCCCATTCGAACCAATGACGACAGTCCTCCACATGCAATCCATCAATCAGGAGTTGGATATGAAACCCCATGCTCCGCCATGCTTGAGACGCCCAAGCACATAGAAACAATGCATGTTTCCAATCTTCTTCCACCTCGCCACATATAGAGCATAAGGGAGAAGTAGCCAGTCCCCGATGATATCGAAGCGCGTTGCAAGGCAAGGCGCCATGCCCGACAGTCCAGAGAAGAACTCCAATTTTTTCCGGAATACTAGCCTTCCACATCCAAGACCAACCAGTGGTCGAACGATCACAAGCAGTAAGCCAATGATATCCCGACGCGACACTGTAAACTCTCTTGATATCACCACGCCATTGCATTACATCCGGAGTCTCATTATTCAAGAAAGGGACTGGCGAGCTCGCAATCTGAATTTTGAGTTCCTCAGGGAGCCAAGAATATATCATACCCAGGTTCCATCGACCATTCTCAACCACGTCTCTGATGCAAAGCGAGATATCATGTATATCGACAAAAGGCACAAAAGAAGCCAAACACTTACCCTCCCACCACGGAGTGTACCATAAGGAACTAGAGCCATTCCCTATGCGAATTCCATAGGCATCCCGGAAGCCCTCCGCCACTTTAATCAAGGAGCGCCAGACCTTGGTGCCATGATAAATATTGCAAGGGGGAAGGCCTGGAGCGACACCATACTTGGCCCTTAAAACTTGAACCCACAACTTGTCCGAGTCAGATATGAAACACACATCGTCGAGGGGGTTTTTGATTTTTGCCACATTTCAAATTTAAATTAAAAAAAAACACATATTTTTAAAGGGACAGAACTCAGAAGAGTACTAAGAATTGAATGTCAGTACATGGGGACATATATGAATCTATTTTGGAATTAACCGTTAGCTGTGATTATGTGAGTAATAATTAGTGAAAATTAGTTGTTTCACAATTTCGATACCAACTTTTGCCTAGAATAAGTTAAAAACCAAAATGCTGTTATTTGCATCGATTTCAAAAAAAAATGATTAAACATTGTTTTAAATTATTTTGTCTTTTTAAATAATTCAATTATCTCACATTGTTTTAAAAAATAACTGATTCGGCCGGCTATTTTACCAAATAAGGCCTACTCGCCCAAGCTAAATTTAACTTCCAAACCTAAATTTAAAATTAGGGATTATCCCTCCGGAAGAACCTAAGTTTTCATTTAAGGAAAAAGGACTTATAAAAGTGTTGCAAAAATTTTGCCAAAACATAGCGATTCTTACAAGTTACAATGCGAGAAACAATTTGTCAATAGTAAGGCCCGGCCTTCAATTCATGCGTAAAGGGTGATTTAGGTTGCATACTAGGAGTTGGAGCACAATTTTTTTGCGGGTATTTCCAAGTTATATTAGACCCAAAACTATACATGGAGCACATTTAAGATTTTATTTGATACCTATTGTTAAAGTTCCTATTAAGCCTCTTGTTATTGGGTTATTTCAAATATGTACAGTGGCGGATCCAGAAAAATTTTTAAGTGGTGTCCCCAAAAATAGTGGAAGCTATATTGAAACTAAGGATACTAGTTACAATACAAAATATAGATAAAAATTTGTTTGAAATGAATAATTATGGTGTCACCGTAAAAAATTAAGTGGTGTCACTAAGCCTAATATACATAAATGTAAAAAAAAATTCTACATTAAAATAGCAGTTTCATCAATTTAAGTGGTGTCCCGTGCCACCCTATTGAATGAATAGATCCGCCCCTGAATATGTATAGTACTTATTACTTTCTATGTCCTGTCTTAGATGTCCTGTTTGATTTTTTGACATTATTCATTGTTCAACTTTGACTCAATATCATTGTAAGTATATAATTGAAAAGAATAGTCGAGTTTGGTCTTGCGAGATTTCCTCTGATATTTTGTAAATCTAAAATAGAAGATAAGAGATAAAGTACAAAATTGTATAGTTTTAATATATATTTTACATATTTTTTATTTGTATACATTTTGAGATACTCCATATTAACTATTACTAAAAAAAATGTATTGGATTGTGTGCAGAAGTCAGACATCTTAGTTGGGACAAAGAGTAATTTTTGTGGAAACCCTTCAGAAAAGAAAAATCTTCGCCGAACTCTTAAACTTCCATATATTTTTTAATAAAAGAAAATGCATTGAGCATGTAACAAAGAATAAATAAATAAATAAATAATATTATAAAACAACCTTGTGCTTGAAGAACACTGCTTTCCGAGTATAATGATTTAAAGCTCAATCGCGTCATTTATTACAGCTATAAATATAAAATTTATAATAATTTAAAGATCAATCTCCATTTATTGTAATTTTAAATTTTTAAATTTGAAATTTGAAATTCAGTTTATGGAATTGGGATAACTGTGATAAACAGTTGAACACCAACAAAAACACCCAATTACATATCCTTGAAATTCAACGACCATAAAAATTAAAAAAGAAAATTTAAAAATAAAATTCAACGACCATCCTGCCCGATTCTCAGTTAAGATTGCAATGTTTAAACATGTTCCAATTTTCTATTTAAATGGGATACTAATTTTCGAATGAATTTTCAAATGCTTGTTTTGTTTTTGTTTCTCATGCTTCAGTTTTTAAAAAAATATACTTCCTCCGTCCTATTAAAAGTGACCACTTTCTTTTGGGCACAAGAATTTAGGTTGGGGTATTAGTTAAAGTAGTGTGAGTAAATTTGACTAATCCATCCATCTAATTTATAATGGTTACATTTGACTTTTAACTATATTTATTATTTAACCTTGACTTAATGCTATCGTAATAATGTAGAAAGAAAAAAATATCAAGTATGGTCTTTGTTAGAATCGTCTAATCGTAATGTTTTAGAATATGTAGTATATTTTATATAATTTTTATGTATACCCATTTTGAGATATTAATGGTTAAACATATATAGTAGGTTTCTCCGTGGATTGTCATCTTATGCAAAAAAAAATGATATTCAGAGCTTTCTCCCTGGTATGTTTATGTCTCTTGGGCCCTGTTTTGTCGTGATATTATGGGTTATATGGACTGAACGGAATGCTAGAATTTTCCAAGGGAAGGAACAATCTTTGTGGAAGCTTCGGAGGAGAGTCGTGATGCTTAACAAGGACCTCATCGGGATGGCTACCAAATCTGGCTCCCTTTGTCGCCCCTTGAGGTTGGTCAACTGGAATAGATTGGGAGTGGACGGGTGTATCCTACATGTTGATGGTAGTTCGTTTGACAATCTGGGGAGAGCGGGGTTTGGATTTGTGGTGCGGGATGGTGATGGACATTGGCTAGGGGGAGGCTACGGATTCCTCGGCTATGTTTCCAACACCTTTGTTGAATGGTCCGCCTTAACACCTGGGCTCGAATATGTTCTGCAGGAAGGGATCTCACAAGTGACTGTTTACTCAGACTCACGCTTGGTGGTGGATTCCTTGGATGAGACTCATGGCTGCCACCCTTTTGCTGCGCACAAAGCTCGTATCAGAGAGCTAAGGGATCAGTTTCAACATTGCAATATTCTCCATGTGCTGAGAGAAGGTAATAGAGTTGCGGATAAGCTGGCTAAATATGGTGCTTCTAAAGAGGAATTCTTCACTACGTGGGCGCTCTCCTGACTAGGTTCTTGGGGACTTGGCGGCGGATGCTTCCGGCGTGTACTTCCCCAGATTCTAATTGCTATCTTGTGTTTAGTGTTGGGTGTTTTTCCTTTATTTTTTTCTCCTTTGTAACTTTTCCTGGCTTCGGCTCTTTAAAAAAAACATATATAATATATAGGGACTTTGTGCAGAAAGTACAATTATCATTATTTTGGGGTTTTTAATCGTGCTTATATTAATCTAATTTACTTAAAAGGGAAAGTGGCAATCTTATTGGGACATCCCAAAAATGAATAGTGATCACTTTTAATGGGACGGAGGGAGTACTTGTTTTTTTTTTTTTTTTTTTAACCTTTTACAGGCATACTTTATACTTTATAGGCCAAGCTTGGTTTTTGTGATTAAACATGCTGGATTTTAAGTTTTTTAAATATCTATTTATGTCCATTTAATAATTAAATAAATAATAAATAAAAATGTTAACAAAAATGTATTAATAAATTATAAAACAATTAGTACTATATAAAAAGCTTAGAGCGTCTCCAACCCTAACTGCACTTTTGCGTGAGACGCCATTAATGGTGTAGCGGGTGCTCCAATCCTCCACTAAAAACGCAACCAATAACGCTATATTCTGCGGTAACTATACTTATTTACTTTTTTTTTTGTTTTTTCTTTCTTTGCTGATCTTTTTTTTTAATTTTTTTTTTTCTTGGTTTCTTTCTTTGCTTATTTTGTTCTTTTGCACTAAAGATATTTTTTTGTTAATATTAATATATTTTAAATTTGATTAACTAGTATTTATATATTTTATATTTTTGAATATAATATTAAATTAATTAATTAATAAAATATTATATGAATATTTAGTAGAATCAAAATGAAATATTCCATTGGAAAATGTAGAGTTTTGGGCTGGAGACGAATAGTGTAAAACTGTAAATTTAATTGAATAATAAAGTTTATATAACTGTAAAATAGAGTTTTGGGATGGAGATAAACCTTTTACGGGGCGACCTAAATAATTTCTAGAAAATTTCTAGGGTTTCACGAATGGCAAAGGGGGCAGGAAGAAATGGCGGAGACAACAATGGCAATGCCGATGGAATCAACTTCCCGGAGGGCATCATTCGTCACATACAGTCATACCTCAATGCAAAAGGAGCAGCTCAAACCAGCGCTATATCAAGATCATGGTACGGCGCATGGTTAAGCCGCCCAATCATAGATCTGAATGAAGACGACTTCAAAAAACGCGATCCACATGGCAAACTCACAACCTCACCTGAAGCATTCTGGGATTTCGCTTGGAAGACCATGCGAAGGTACGAAGAGTTTAATCTAAGTGTCAAGACCTTCCGGATCCGGATGTGCACAACTGGTTCAGATCCCCTATCATTTCTTGTTGAATTTCTTAAGAAACTTGTTAAAAAGGGAGTTAAGGATATCACCCTCATTTCCTGTGGTTTAGAGTTTGGTTTACCTTACCAGTTGTTTCAGATTGATACGCTTGAGGGCTTATCCCTCAGGAACACGTTGATCAATGGACCTCCGCCGGGGGAGGTCATAAATAGAAGTAATTCGAATCTTAAATCGCTTACATTAGAGCACATACCTGTGGAAGCTGATTGCTTTTCGCATATATTCCCTTTCCTAGAGGATTTAACTATTCGGCATTGCCATGTTGTCGAGGAGGGGACAGTAAAAATTTCAAGTGCCTCACTCAAGTCTATAAGCCTTGACTCTGTTCATAAATTGGAAGTCTACTTTGATGTCCCAAACATTCGTAGATTCAAATTCAGATCCCTGTTTTGCAGCATTTGGTTCCCCACATTCTCGACGATCCCAAGTGGGATGGAATTCGATTTAGAGTTATGTTTTGGTAATTGTCATATCATTGAGCGGTCATGGTACTACAAATTGCAGGGGATTTTGACAAAACTGAGTGAGTCCAATTGCAAGGTTTCTATCACCATTAGTGGCTCCGTCGTTTCTTTTTGTTCTCTTAAAGATTTTTGTGGGAAGCAGGGCCCTGTGGTGGAGAATTTGATATTGTCACCGTCATCCTTCCGATCACAATATCACTGTTATCATTTCTTTTCTGGTCTATTTTGGTGCAGCCCCCCAAAGTTGATAACTCTGTTTTGGTCTCCGAGTTCTGGTCAACCGGCGGAAGGAAAAGAAAACAATGATTTGATAATATTTCTATGCGAGGAGCTGATAGATGGGAGAATCAGGGAAAAAATTATGCATGGTGATCTAGAGCTTGGGCAAGTAAGTCTTGAATGTTTGGATGCCAGTGTTTTAGAATGGCGGCCGTTGCCCTGGAAGACACTGATGAGTGCTGCCAACTGTCCTGGAAAAAAACTGAAAGTTCGATTCAGATTGGAATGGCGTGGTAAGTAATTGCATATTCTGCATTTTCCTTTTGTATATGTAGTTGGAATAGTTGGGATGAATTAGTAGTAGTACTAATTTTGGGGAAAGATGCCATGAGTCCTATAGCTTCTTTACATTTTGTAAATAGTCGGTTAGAAATGGGACACAGTGCAGTCACATGCATATGCAGTCGTAGTTTATGAGATGCGTAAGATACTAAGATAGTTAATGTGATGTTTGGGTTAGTCTATGTGATGTTTTCGGTGATAGTGATGAACTTCGATTATGTTATGATTGAATGATGACATTACGATAATTCCATCGCACATCACATAAATTATTCTTCTCCATCATGTCTGCACATGCAGACAATTCTCGTGGCTGCACGCTAACCGGATTGAGTCGGTTATATTGTCTATTTTGAAAAAAAAAAAATGCCAAATTTGCTAATTACGGTGAGTTGATTAATTATGAGCGAGAGTAATTAAGAAAGGATTAGCACAGTTATGAAACAAATTGTGAAATTGGAACATTTGCGTAATTAGGACAAATTATTTTTGGATTTGCTAATGTTGATTAATTATGAGCGAGAGTAATGAAGAAAGGATTAGCATAGTTATGAAACAAATTGTGAAATTGGAACATTTGCGTAATTAGGACAAATTATTTCTTACAAATTGACGCTCAAGCTTTAACAAGAGTCCCAACTACACCCTCGAGAATTATTTCTTACAAATTGACAAATTATTTCTTACAAATTGACGCTCAAGCTTTAACAAGAGTCCCAACTACACCCTCGAGAATTATTTCTTACAAATTGACGCTCAAGCTTTAACAAGAGTCAACTACAACCTCGAGAGTCAACGTCGAAAAGGGGCAGCTTGGGTTCATGTAGTTTGCTTCTTATCTTAGGCTTTTCTCTTCTCCTCCGCTTGTCCTCCTCGCTCTTCTTTTAAACTACAAAAAAAGAATAGAGAAACCGGAGGACTTAATCACTAGATCAAACCCCATTCCTTGCTAAAAAATTTGGTAAAACATCATATTTTCAGTGTGTATTCAATACATACTGTGTGTTAAAAATGCGAATAAAATGAAAAATACAGAAACATTTGCATTGGAAGTTGGTTGTGAAACGATTGTGTTACAATATGTAGTCTATTACACCACCCATGTGTTTGCCCCAACACTGGCGTTAATTCAAGTTGTAGGTCTAATCCAATCACATGTTGTAAAGAGTAATTATCTAATCGTTGCAAGCTAGAACAAATACGGACCCCAGATGGTCACTTACAATACACTACATTGTACCATATCTTCGACAAAGAACCAATGCCACAGAGGGTTAGAAAGGAGGAGTTAAATTGTAAGGGTGGGTGAGAGGTAGATCAAGATTCACTCAGTCTGGATAGCATTTTCTATCGTCTCCCCAGGTTTTGGCACAGGATTTTTGTGAAACAGAAGAGTTAATTGATCAACAAACAGCCTGTTCTGCAGTTGTTGGAAGTGTTGCTGCCTTTTCTCCAGCTGCAAGTCAAATTCCTCAAAATTATGAATCTTGTCTTCAATCTCCTTCGTCTGGCAAAAACATTTCCAGTTATGTTATGTTGTCAGTTGGATAATACTACATTTTAAAATCAAGAACAATGAACATTGTAATCGGAGAGCACTTCAACCTGAGTGGCAATTCCAGATATCGCTTTCTCCAGTTCCTCCTCTTCCTTTTCAAGCTGTGCTTTTGCTTCAGTGAGAGCTGCTTCCATGGCATTTGGGTTAGTGCCATTAGGCGCATTATCAGATTCTGCATTCATAACTGGATAAAATTGGAAATCAGACTGACATTAGGCGCATTATCAGATTCTGCATTCATAACTGGATAAAATTGGAAATCAGACTGACTTTCGTATCTTTTTTCAAGTTTAATTGAGCACAATAAGAAACACAGGAAAGCACCTTGCACTCATTTTTCTCAAATCTGTTTCGTGCTAACATGCAAATTGGTGGAGGACATAATTTGATTTTAGTCGGTTTTTTGGGGATTCCTATAAAATTTTGATGCTCCACCAAACACTCCCTATCCATCTCTACACTCGTGCCAGGAAAACCACAATTTGCTTAAACATAAAGGGGGCCTCCAGTAGTCTGTTTTATATACTTGCAAGAACCATCAGATAATTATAACTCTAATTGCCAAAGGAAGGAAGAGTGTTAAAAACTAGTACTAACTAGCAATATTATGGTCCTGATTCTGTGTCACTATCAATGTATGGTAATAAATCAATTACTGGCCAACTAAGAAATATAAAAATAACAGAAAGGATTTTCCAGTAATAAAATCAGCTAGGGACATACTGCTACTTCCAAACTCCTTTTCACCTTTTTACAGTCAAAAGTTCCCTTTCGTATGCTCTAATGAGCTACCATACCCACAATTCCGTCATAGTGTCATTGCACAGGTCAATATCAGCTAGCATCTTATTACTCTTTTGGATATTTCAATAGGAGGCAACTTTAAAATGCCAAAAGACCCAAATTTTAACCACTAAATGGTTGTAAGAGCAGTAACAAAGCTCAAGTCATTTCACTACTTGATTTTAATTAAGCTTCTGGACCATAACAAAGGCAAAAATAAATAAAGACAATAAGCACCACTGCATAACTTTCTGGGATGTCTCCCCATTTAAAGATAGCATAAAAGGCATTTCTATTTGGAAAATTAGCAATGTTAGTGTAGATTATCCAAAAAATTATAGCATAGATAGTCTACCAATTTCGAGTCTTTCATGTCGTTGGGAGTTTGCTCACGATATCTTACCATTTATGTTCTTTTTTTTAGCAATTTTTTTGAGAACTGAAGCACTTATATGAAAACCACATGACACAAATTTAAAATGCCAAAAATAAGCACATGAAATATAAGAAGCTAACTAAGCAAACAATCAATACCTTGCAGCTTCTTATCACCGAAATCAGACAGAGCTGTTACTGCAGCACGTGCTGCCACTTCAGCAACATCTACTCCAACGAATGTAGAAAGGAAAGCAGCCTGACATAATTAAAAGTACATATGCAATCCAATCAAAAACTATCAACTCAAGGCAGGATTAAAAATAGACAAAAAGATTAAAAGCCATCAACTTAAGAATTTAAAATACTGTAGTAACTAGAAAGAAATACTGGCATAGATAGTTTGTAATAAGAAAATCTTGGTTAACATCCTTCATATGAATAATATAGTGAATGCAGCGTATGAAAAATATGATGAAGAAGCAACTTTACAGGAATCCTACAAATGTAACTGATGGAAGGTAAACCAATCTTCATTTTTAAATTTACTAGATATCCTTATCATTTGCATAACATTCAATATGAATAAGTATTATTTTGCAGCAGTATAAGTTAAAATTTGATGATTCTTTTACAATCTAGGGGTTATAGTTCATCTGATCAAAGATCTTTGTTACACGAAAGAAGATAGGAATAAGTTACCTGTGCCATTATTGGGTTACTTGCATCAGCAAGGGGTGAGAGACGCATTCTTTTTGTCGGCATTTCTGTATGTTGTACACCTAATTCAGCATTCAGCTCACCAGATTCAGGAGGACCAGCAAACTGTTCACCAAATGGAAGCTTTATGAATCGAGCTACACATTCCTTCGCACTTCTCCCACCAACATGCTCTGCTACTTTCTTCCAGTCATCTCCAAAATGCATTACAGCTTCTAAAAGTTGCAGAGTCTCTTTATCAGTCCAATCTGTCTTTGCCTCATCAGTGATCTCAACTCGCTTAAAATCCGAAGAGCTCAAACCCACACGATAATTACCCCGAACATAGCATCTGGCACAGAGTGTCATGTCATGCTGCAGAGGAATAAAAGCTTGGCTAAGATACAAATGTTCGTCACCTAGATCAAATTCTAAAACATGAAGGTTGGTTTTAATCACCAAATAAAGTCTTGAACATTTAAACAGTGTAGCATACTCCGTCAATTTAAAACACCATCTGATAATGGTTAGCCTCTCAGCCTGTAATTATAAAAGCTTAAAGCATTCGTCACCACTGAATGAATACAAAGCTTCAGACGCTTGATAGGAACAACTCGGGTGAAATATCATCAGCTTATTGAATCCGTAATTTACGTCTTAGCTGCAGACGAACTAAATTAAATCAATAGTGTAAGAGAAAGGGGGACCTTGTCCGAGGCAAAACACGCAATGGTGCAAAGAGTCTTGCAGCCACTGCAAACCCTCTTCTTTGGCGCAGCAACATCCGCTCCATCGCCACCTTGCGCGGCAGCGGCTGCGGATTTGGTCTCTTTATCTTCCCACTTCAGTTGCTGCTTCTGCGTAGAACCGGCATAATTAATCAACCCCCAAGCCTCTAGGAAATCAAAAACCCTTCGAACGGACCCCACATCACCGACAATTGTCTTCCGCACCTCGGTGAAGGTAATCTTCCGATTGGGATTCCCACGGAACCGCCGAATGATGGAATTCCTGTAGTATTTATAAACCCTAGGATTCTTGGAGGGAGACCTTCCGTCGAAAAACTCCGGCACAAATCTGGCCTCGCATTCGTGAATCCCGTTCCACGAAAACCACCCTAGAGAAATCAATACCAAAATTAACAAATGCAATTACAAAATTAACCACTTTTAGTAAACACAAGGGAGAGAATTGGCCTACGCGAATAGCTAGGAATGTGAATAACATCAGCTTCGGGCTCGGGAGGGCGAGGAGCAACGGTGGCCGGAGAGATGGGGGCGGCGGGGGAAGAGACAGCTGCGGCTGCAGTTGCGGTGGTGGTAGAAGTGGAGGCGGTCGTGGCGGTGGGAGGGGGGACGTCGGGCGGCGGAGTGAGGGGAACGGTGATAGGGGTTTCGGTGGAGGGTTTGGGCAGGTTCGTAATATCAGTTGCCATATTTTAATTTTAATCTATTTTGATTTTCCTATAATTGTAGTGAATGGTTTCGAAAAGGCCACGGCCCACGGCGGTTAAGAACTTGCTTACAAAGCTTTTTTTGGGGTAAAAAATTGCTTACAAAGTTTGATACCTGAAATTTTAATAGTAGTGAGTTTTACCACCTTATTACCTCCTAGACTGAAATTAAAACTTTCTATCCAACATATGATGAAAGAAATTAGAAAGGGAATAAAAGAAAGAAATAGGAAACGGTAGGGAATCGAACATTTAACCTTCCGTTGAAAGTCGATGGACTTAACCATTTGGATAAGTCTTCATCCCCTATCCAACACATTATTTGAATTCCTAAAGTAAATAAGTGGAGTAATTTAACAAATAAAAAATAAAAAAAATCAGTTAATATATTCAACGAAATAAATTACTGCTTCTCCGCTCATTTTTTATTTTGGTCTGTCTCACTTCAATTATCACATTTCTTTATTTAGAAAATTTTTATTCCTTCAAACAAACAAACATCACATCAACTATTTACTCCACTTTAATACAATAACTCATTCTACCTAAAATACCGTACAAAAAAAAATGTGACATCTCAAATGGGACGGAAGGAATATATGAATGGAACTGAAAGAGCTCATAAATTTGAAATAGCTGAAATAAGCTATAAAATAGCTAAATATAGTATTTATAAGTCAAAATAGTATTTATAAGTCGAAATAGTAGTGAGAGCCCATAATACACAAATTAAAAAGGAAAAAAATGCGAGGATAGAGGATCGCACAGGGAATCGAGCTCAACCACGAAGTTGAAAAGCATAAACTTAACCACTTGTATAAGTCGTGTACCCTCTAAAATAAACTTTTGAGAGTGCTTCCCAAAAGAAAAACTTACAAAAAGATTAGGATGCTCTTTGCCACTTTTCCCCAAAAATAAAAATAAAAATCCCATACCAACAATTTGGAGGACCTAAAGGCATCCAAACACACTTGAGTCCCGACAAACAAATTCTTTCTATGAAACAAATTAATCCCAAACACAAAAATACATCAGAACTCTGGGATTTGGATGTGAAAATCATTCAGACAATATGAGGATCAAAGATAGCATGAACACCGACATGGGGCGTCATTTAAACTTCTTCACAAGCAAAAAGAGAACATCGATCTGCCCTGTCTATGATAATCATACGTGTGTCCAGAGCCAAAGAATGAAACAACACTCGTTTTAACTGGTTGTTATGAACCGTCGCCAGCCCAAAATCGTGTAATAACCGAGAGAGAACAGAAAGAAGCGACTTTCCAATTAAAGACACCTTGAGCTTCTTCCATATTTTGAACTGAGGCTCTAGATATTATAATTCATATTACAAGCAATTGTTTTGGTTGATAAAATGAAAGAAAGAACCCTGGAATCTGATTGTTATGCACAAAGATGAAGATGATGCTGACCCAACAGTTTTTTTTTTTTTTTTTTTTTGGGTTTTTAAAATACAATGCAGGATGCAACACGATATGACCGACACCAGAGAGACTTAGAAGTACCTACGCACCCAGAATGCTGGGGACTCCCAACTATAGAGAAAGAATCATATGTTGATTCTACCATTTACACGATTTTAACTTACCCGAACACAAGCCAGAATCCCAATTCCAGTTGTGTAGTCGGTTGGCCACGAGACGTTTCTGCCAGTCATCCATAAGGCCGGCAGAGATATACAAGAGTGTTTTTTTAGATACAAGAAGTTGAGGATGTGCAATGCGCACATTCCGGTTTCCTCCCTCCACCAACAGGAGCGACCGGACATGACCCTTCTCTGGTGAGTGTGACAGTGTAAAACCTGCACAGATAAAATTGTTAGGTGAAACGGAAATAACACAAGTTGTGCGCAGTGTCCAATTTTTAGAAAAATTGAAAAGTTTCAAAATCATGATCATAGACAATCTCCCCAACGAACTCCAGTTGCAACCTGCTTTACCAGATTTCAAAATTTCACGATAAAACAAAATGATCGACATGTGAATCAATACTGGATTCACCATTCCTACCATTGTATCCTAATAAGCTTATAAGTATTTCCAAACAAAAAAGTTAAAGTCGATAGGTCCCACAACCAATGAACCAATCATTAATATAAACTCACCATTCTCTATGGAATGCTTTAACTTGAGTAAGTAAAGAAAATATATTCCAATACAGAATTGAATCCCAAGTTCAATAGACAAATGAAAACATTTCTTTTTAAATTAGAAAGTAAAAATAATCCCAGAAGCTGAAAGCAAATACATGCAAAGTATAGCTCAAAACTACACAACTCTTAAATAATTTGGTACAATTCCCCCTCCCCCTCCTCCAGTATGCATATTGGGTGTGTTTGGATGTGAGCATATAGCATTTTAGCTGGTTTTACCAATCAATATGTTATTTCCCATTGTTTGGTAAAAAAAGCATATTCTAGGAGCATATTGGGCTCAATTTGCTCAAATCTAAAATGCTATATTCTGAAGAAGATTGGCCAGCAGATTCCATTTCTATTTAAAGGTAGCATATCTAGTAAATTATATGCTAATCTACCAAACACCTTTAATCAAATACAATATCTGCAGGTCAAATCTACTATTCATATACGACTCCCAAACTAGCCCATTGACTCCGGAAGTTAATACTTGAAATAAATACACCTATGGCAGAATTGCTAATAGATCAATGTTTGTGGATCATACTTCCTCTGTTCTTTTATTTTATTTTATTTTTTCCCACGGACCCACCCAATGCGCAGTGCAATGCACATTTTAAACCATTAATAACTCCAATTCGGTACAAGTAAAAATTCTAAAAGTTTGATATTTAAATAGTACACGAATCTCACAAGATCCTACTTGGCTATATTTTAACTTGTATAACTATGATTAAACTTTAAGTCAAAGTGTGTGTGAATAGTGCCCAAATCCCAAATGGGGCAAACAAAATAAAACGGATGAAGTATATGTTATAGTTGGATTGAATCGATCCAATCCAAAGCAAGTGTTTTGAGGCCTTAACAACAAAATTCACCATTTGTGGAATTTTTAGAAGTCATCTTGTTGGGATAAAAACAACCAACAAAAATCAGTGTTGTTGCAGTTCCAATTGATAGGAGGAGGCAGGGACTATACTAATGTGGTATATAGTATCAACAGAGAGTACATAAATAAAGATGTCCGGTGGGTAATAAATAAGTGCATAAATGAATTTAAACTCATAGTACTTTTTTCTTGTATTCATTTTTTAAAGGATTTGAACTCATAATAATATACCTCTAGAATGCAAAACGAATAATTTGCAAGGCTAGATTTGAAGCCCGCCAATCGATTGGCAGTACCACTGTTCTTAGTCCTGCTGCAATCTAAGAGAACCTGAAAAGGAATGAAGTAATGGAATAAATTCCAAATGATCATATTGCCAAATGAACCGCATTATATATATACAGAACTCGAATAGGAGAGCTTACTTAGATCAAACCCTCACCCAGCATTTGGGTCAGAACCACCGCCCGGCATGAATTGAGGAGAATGTGCAGGTAGTATGAATTGGGGCTGTTGTGGAATAGGGGCCGCTACACCTGATATGATCAATGGGTTAGCCCATATTTTCCGGTGTAAAGTAAAATTCATTTACAACCTTACAACAATATAGTGAATTTATAATCCATCGTTCCAGACTCTGTCTTAAAAAACCAGAACAAAGTGATCCGGCTCTCTCAACAAGTTGCTGGAGCAGAACAGAAAAGAACAAGGAAAAAAAGATGTTCTTAAGTTAACAGATTGTAATTTGTAAAGCACTAAAGCATAATATGCTGGAGAACGTTAAGCATTAAAGCAGTTCTGCTGCAAATTGCAAGCTTTACCCTATAAGTTTGGTTCCTCTGCTGTGTTCATTTCTCAACATTTATATTGACAACCGTGTATCGAACAAATATAATTCATCTTGATAAGTGAACCGGGTCTATTTATTTTCGCCTCCTACCCTTATCAGTTTTTCAATTTGTGTTACTTTGGCCAATTTTAAATATACTAAATCATTTTTCTTAGATGGTGAAAAACTATTATTGTATATACAAATTCAACCAGCTAGTTGAACATCTCAAGCTTTGCAACCAAGACACACCTAAACTCTCTCCAAGTGCCACACGGCCCAAAACACTACCATCTACCAATAATGCCCTTTAGAAGGATCAAGCAAACAATAGGGTACTAACTAAGTGTAGAACTACCGACACATCATGTAAACACCACCCATGCAGTGCCAACACTAGTCACAAATAAAATTCATCAGATCACTGTCAATAACTCAGAAGAAACACAAATAACTCCAACAAGTACATCGGCAAAAGGAGAGGATAAGAATTATTAGCCATTATTTCTTTCATGGAAAATGGAGTGGAAGAGAACTGATACAGTAAAAACCCATGGAAACAGAGTCCAAAAATTTAAATGGCAAATTGAGGTAAGTCAGCTCATAAACTTGTAAAAAGGGAGACGGTTCACTGCCTGGACTTGGACAGTGTTCATACTTGATACTACTACCATTATTGTATTTATACCTTTCGGTTTTACGCAGAGCAATTAAATGTTATATTTATTGTTTTAATCTTAAATTAATTAACCCCTACCATGTTTCTCAAATATTATTAGAATTTAAAAAGGCCAACTACTGGAATAACATGTATGAAAAATAATTTCACTTAAGGATCAACAAAATGTAAAGAAGACTTTCTTTAAACATAGTTAAGAAACAAAACAAGATGTCATCAACTCAATATCACAAACTCTTGAACTCAAGCTTCACAAGATTCAATATGAAGCTTGAGCTTGACCTAAAAGTTAAGCTCATTTGCAATCCTAAGAACGATTGTCCCAAATATCACAACCGTGACACGACTGTGCAGTTGAAATGCCATGCAGCAGAGAAATGTGTCAATTCAACCCTAGAGTAGAAAATCTAACATCTTTTCCCTTTGAGCAGTTAAAGTGCAAGTTGGGCAAAGAAAGTGGCTACTATAATGGTAAAAATTAAGGATCACCATAGCCAAAGCAAAAAATCAGCACACTCTTAGAATTATAGATCAGAATGGCATAAACATAAAGATAGATTGAGCGAAATTTCCTTGCAACACATCACAGCAAGCAGGAAATACTTTGCCTCAAATAAAATATGTTCACCTGCAGGATATGGCACTGGAAGAGTTGGAACAGAAGTTGTGGTCAATGCATTAACACTGGGTCCACCAAACTGCACTATCTGATGACCAGGCATGGCATATCCAGGCAACGAGGTATAGCCATGACTTCCAGGAACACCCTGATTCAACTGGTTATAAGGATACACTGAGGTGTTAACTGCCCCTGGGACACCGTATATGTGAAGATATTGCTGATTTCCATAAGGACTGTAAAGGCCCTACAGAATATAACAACTACAAAGTGTTAAAATGAGTTAAAGCTTTATGAACAATTCGGTAGAAAATTTTCTAAATGACCTGAGAATAAGCATATTCTGGACTGTATGCAGCATATCTGCATCCACGGAAGGATAGATTAGTTAAATTTTGTGCAGCCTAAAAACAAGATATATATAAGCAAAAAAAAGAAATATGCATAATCTGTACTCCATGCTGTAGCATATCTCATATAATTTTCATTCAGTTTATAAAACTTAATAAAGTGGAGAAGCAACACAAACTGTCATAACATGATCAAATTCAAAACAGAACTACCAATAGCATGGATTCAAATGGGCCACGTTCGCAAAAAGCAAAAAACCATCACAAGATTGTTTCAAGTTATTATATAGTGGAATTTAGCTCACCCATATGGAGAATACATCAATCCTTGTTGTTGAAATCCATAATTAATAGGTTGCTGGTAGCCAAAATTCCCAATATAAGCACCCCTAGCAGCTGGTAAACTTCCAAGGTAAGGCGTGGGAGATCTGAGGCGCCCTGTAAGAATACAATAAGAATTATGTCATTATTCCAGAATGTCGCATGATAACCAAGATATATTATATGTGGGGTCATAGCCAATTAGCCACTTCCACTTGCTTACAGAAACCAATTAAAGGTTCTATTACAATGCAATAACTCAGCTTAGAGCACCATGCCAACACCGAATCCTTCTATATTAGAATTCATGAGAACTTTGTATAAATATTGATAGCTATGCATATTTCTGGAGGCTTTGTAGCATGGATACATAATTTCATCGATTTCCCTATTCCAGGGCACATTTCACACTTGTCAAACCACAAGTGATCCAAAATTTTCAAAAACAGACGTACAATCCACCAGAAACCAAAACTGGAAGTTCCTATCAACATATCATAACTAAGCATAATGTAATCAATTGGGAGCATATTACCAAAAGGAAATGCTGGTCGAGGCCTGCCCAGGGAAGCCAGATTACAATTTGCTCTCCTCCCATCAATAATTGGAGTTGGATCAGCACATGCTCTCCTGGCTGATTCAGGGTCACGGAAAGTCACCTAAACCCTCCACACAAACACCATTTGGGAACCCAAGTCATTCAATCATTCTCATTTTGGCAAACACACAAAAATAGTGTATCAAAACAGGAAGCAGAAATATATTCAACAACTAAAACTAAATAGCACTAAATCGCACATAAATGTAAAGCAAACAATGCACGCACACCACCACCCACAAAACTCACATGAGCCCAATAAATGAAAGAATACCTAAATTTAAAACAATAAACAGGACAAATATAATTCTCATTCAAGTTAGCAGGAGCTCACAAAACCATATCCTTTGGATCGGCCAGTATTCTTGTCAGTGATGACCACAGCCTCAAGAATCTCCCCGAATTGCTCGAAATAACGTCGCATGGTCTCACTCTGTGTCTCCCAAGCCAGCCCTCCCACAAAAACCTTAGTGAAAGTTGTATCCCCAAATGGAGAATTCATGTACTGGAATCCACCAGAACCCGAACTTGGCCCAGGTATTGGCGGCAGCTGCTGAGGCTGCTGCTGATAAGCCATAATTGCCCAATTCAACTAACCTAACTAGACCTTAATTTCTTTAGCACTACACTCAGCCAAAGAAGGAGAAGAAAGTTGGGAATAAAGAAACAAAAGGGTTTTAGAATTAAGAGCAACTAATACAGATGACGGATCGGCGACTCTAGTCGATCCAATGAAGAGAAAGTAACATTTTAACGGGAAAACCTTAGAAAAACCCTAGCGACGGCTGAAAGCGATGGAAAAGCCATTGAATTTTTTTAGTTAAAATATAGTACAATATAAAGCCTACTTGATCACAAATGAAAATAGATAAAAACTATATACACGCGTAAAGGGAGAAACAAGAAAGCAACAGTGATCGCAATGAATTCGAATTTGAATTTACAACGAGAAGCTGAAGAGTAAGAGATCACGCAAGTAGAAGGATCACGAAAAGAGAAAAGAGGGCGTGCAGAAGCAAATCCCAACAATAAATAATCTTTTTTACAAAAAAAGAAGAAACAAACGAAAACCCTAATTCAAAAAAGGCGAAATCATAAAAGAACAGAAACAATTAACAGCAGTGAAAAAAAAAGGAAAAACAGAAGCAATAACAAGAGTGGGTGGGTGGGTGTGCAGGGGGAATTGGGTGGGGTTGGATCAGCTGTACAACAACAGATGGAGTAGTGTGTATTATGATGGAGAAGGGGTATGGGGAAGAGGGTGGTGGGGTGGTGGGGAAAAGCCGAAAAGGTGAAGAATCATCAATCAACGGAAATGAAAACTCTGTTCCTCCTCAAATTCCACGAAGAATTCACTGCAATTACCAAATACCAGTGAGGAAAAGTGAAAACCAGGGTTGAAATCAGTGCGGGAGATGGAGGGGTGAAAGGAAAAGGGTTTTGGATTTGAAATTTTGATTGGGGAGAGGATGATGATGATGGAGAGAGATGATCCGGAAGAGGGCTGTGATGATTTTTCCCCCTTCAGAATTTCGATTTTTTTTTTGTATTTTTTATTTTAATTTTCCCCTTATTTGGGGGGGGGAGGTGGATTTACAGAGAGGATGAATGGGTGATGATGATGAGGAGAGAAAATTGAGGGAAGAAGAAAGAAAATGGCAATGGGAAGGAAATGAATGTGGCAATTGAAATGCGGATTAGGACAGGTGCCTTTCCGTTTCCAAACATGTAAGAAAAATACAGCTTGGAATGGGCCCCATTTCAGTGGGCCACGGTCTTATGTGGGGCTATCATAATTTACTAATTTAGGTGCTCGGCCATTATTTTTCCCGGGAATCGAGTTACAGACACAGCCACATTTCTTTTCTTTTTTTCTAATTAGCGGGTATCCACAGTACTGTCGTTAATTGATCTATCTGTCTTTTTTTAACAACTAGCATTTTTTGCCCGCGCGTTGCGCACGGGCGTATTGTTTTCTTTCTTATTATGAATAGTACTAATATATATTTTTTTAGTTGAATGAACAAAATAAATACGTAGAAGTATACAGTTTGAAATTCATAGTCAATGATAATTTTAAATTATAATGATTTTGAGTAATAGTTTAGAGTTTAGAGATCTAAAGTTAAAAGTTAAGGAGGAATAGGGTTTATAATTTAACAATCGAGTTTAGTTTTTCAATGTTAAAATGAAACATATTTATTATTAATTAGTTATTTTAACATCCCATTATCCATCGACACTCCTCCCATTATGTGAATTTTCTTGAATTGTATAACAACTTTCTAATTGTTCAATTCCCTTGCTATCCACATGATATATTCAATAATTCGATTCCACAATACTAAAGCTACATAAACTCGAAACCCAATCTGCTTGGTTGAAAGTGGGAACCAAGTATTTTCTCAACCAACTTATAGAGCTTTTTGTCCAACTCCTCCACCTGCCATCAACAAAACATTCATTATCACTCCTAAATGATACAATTTCATATCAGAAACATTTTTTAGTTGATATTTAGTGAAAACAATCATTAGGGCCACCAAAAATTCTCAACATAGGCTAATTCCTATCTCCACTCCAGGTAGAGCAATTCAAGTTATGCTTATAATAATAGTATAGTTTTTGTAATAGTTAGTGAGAATTATGTGTGAATGCCAATCATCAACTCTCTAAGGATATAAGGAAAATCAATAATTACATTAATGAGATTTGGCACACACACCTTATAAATCAACTCCTCAATTTGTTCATCATGATCAATTGAATCTTTGGTCATTCAATCGACGGAACAACAGAAGTGAACACTGCTGCAATGCATTTAGCTGTAAAAGAAATAGTCAATTTAGCATTTAAGAAACTTTTTACCCATTTGCTCCCTTGGGCAACAAATAATGACCAAGCAATTAGTAGAGCTTAACCTTTCTTTGTCCAAATTATGTTCGTGCAAGAGGGTGGTAGAAATTAGAATTACTACATTATCCAATATTTTATGTTTATATGCTCCAATGAGACTCACTATTAACATGTGGCTACTTTGTCGAGCATGACTCAAATGGTGAAGTTGCATCTTTTGTAGAAAGTTCATCAGATTTTGAATCTCTGTTCCACTCAATTCTTTAATTTTTATTGTTCTGAATGAAATTAAGATGTTATTCTTTGGGGCATTACATCAAACACAATGATAGGAATGCCAATATAATACCCTTAAGTGTAAAAATCGGGAGTATGCATGCACAACCAGAATGAATTATCCAAGCAATCCGCAGAGCTCTTGAAGCGAGTCACTATTGGCATTGAAATAAAGTTAGTAGAGAAAACCTCGGATCGTTTGTTGAGGGCAGAGGATGAGAGGAACATAGAAAATAATAGATGAATTTATTGATGTTTAGTTTTTTATTTTATTTTTTATTTTTTGCTGATGACGTGTTTGATGATATGTCATTACTCAGCAATTACTCAGCAGCTATCAATCTACCTACATGTTTTAATAAGAGTCTTTGATCTAAAAATGAGCGTATAATGATTGAACTTATATGATGATATAAAATGAGAATATAATTTTTTTCTTTTTGAATTACATGAGATTCAAGTCTTTTGTTATGTTTTTTCTTTTTCTTTTTCTTTTTTCTCTTTGCCGCCTTCTCAGACTTGTTCACCAAAAAAAGGCTTTTGCTTAAAATGGTGGTTAAATGCATGTAACAAAAATTTAAAAGGAAAATAAATGAGAGAATAAGAGGATTGAAGAAAAATTTAAAGCCACAAACCAAATGAACTAACATAAAATAAATTATTTTTACTGTTAAAAAATTAAATATAAATAGTTTCGCTTTCATATCTAAAATAATGAGTGCAAGTGGAGAAATTTATAAGTTTAGTATTGTATATTTATATTTATGTTAAATGTTCACTTTAGATTATTCTTTGTGAAAAATAAAATGGTAAATATGTTTGATTGAAAGTTTATATTCACATGTTTTGTATCATGTTTGAACGTCATGATCACCTAAAAAAATATTAGAGTTTTCGGGTAAAAATATTGCTACAATTCAAAACTAATTATGATTCCCACAAATCTTTACAATTGTTTATACTAAAATACTTCTTATATTCTTTTACAATACAAATTACTTATATATAAAAAATTGTATAAATATTTACTTTGAATTTCATATACATTTATATTTATATTGAAATAAATAAGAATTAAGGATATTATGTCTAACAAATAAACTATGATACGTTTTAATCTTTCTTTTTTTTTTTCCCTTTTCTTTCTTTTCTTCTTTAGAAAGGAAAAAATTATGTAGAATTTTGGCTAAAATGTTATGGAAGTTTTAAGTGATTAGTTATTTTATATTATCAATTTTTTTAATGTCAATTTAATGTTTACACCATATTTTTAATGAAATATTTATATTTAAAATATGTCATTGATTAAAAATATTTGAAATCTATTATTTTAAATTCCTTATATTGATATAGGATTATATTTAGACACATATTTTTAACCTAATTATATTTATTTATTAATATTATAATATGTTAATATTTCTTAAATACTCCTATACTATTATATATTTGATCAAATAATTAATATTATATAGTTTTATGTTTATCAATATTTGATATGATAAATATATTTACTATAATTTAAAAACATATTTGCTTCATTTATATTGTTTGATTTCAATATTAAGCCAGGTAAAAAATTAGGATATAAAATTTATTAAATTTTTATAGTTCATAACATTTCTTAAATTTAATTATTCAATATATATTTTGAATGAAATATTTTTTTAAAAAATATGGTAATTATATTCCTTTTATTGATACATGATTTTATATTTTATAGAGATAAATTTTTAACCTAACTAAATTTATTTAATAATATTATAATATTATATTTTATAAAATTATATGTATAAAAAATTATACATGAAAAAATAATTTATATTATATGTATCATAAAATAATTTATATTATATGTATCAATATTATTTGATACAATATTATTCAATATTATATATAGGTTACCAAAAAATAATTATATGAAGTATGTATCAAAAAAGTTGTTATATTAATAGATTGATTTATATATGCAATCAAAATAATTTATATAAAAAGAATTATATCTTTTTAAATATATATGAAGATTTTCTTACGATTTTGTTATATTAATAGATATATTTGTTTTCTAAACTTAGATATAGGTGACGTGGAAGATGACATGGCATTACTCAGTGATTACTCAGCAGCTATCAGTCTGCATATGTGTTTTTATAAGGACCGTTGATCTGAAAAATAGCATATAATGACTGATTAACCCTTTAAAATTAAGAATGATGAATTAATTTTAATAAGGACAAAAGAGTCTGCACAAGCCAAAAAGTATTCAGGATTTATGATATAGATTATCGGGTATCCATGTCGCACTCAAATGGTCCTCAATCCATTCAAACCAACTGTTGTTGGTCATCATTCTATCTTTCTATATTTCTAGGAGCTATTAAAGGCTTAGAAAATGTGGTGGGAGCATATGTCACATAATTACAAAAGGAATATAAGAGAAGAGATAGGGGGCCGGATGGAGTTTCAAACCACCAACCTTTAGGTTGGGAGTTGGGGAACTTACCACCAACCCCATTTGTCTGTCTTTTTAGGTGAATACCAGGGTTGGGAACTTACCACCAACCCCATCTGTCTGTCTTTTTAGGTGAATACCAGGGTATTCCCGAGCCACATTGGACCCAAGACTAATCCCTCAACGATCTGCAGGGACAATTAAGGGCGTCTCTCCCAAAGCAGTTTTTTGCATACACAAGGCTCGAACCTGAGACCTTGCTTAAGCGACTAGAGCCCCATCCACCCAAACCAATTGTTGTTGGTCCATCTGTATGTCTTTTGATCTGTCTTTTAATTTTTAAATATTTAAAAGTTAAATATTGAATTTTTTTATATGAAAATTGAATTCTAAATGATGTTTTAAAAAAAAAAAAGATAACTTTACCGTTTAAATATTTAAACTCCAACTTTTACTAAATTATAAATATCAAATTTAATATCAAATATTAAAAAGTCTAAGGGGTTAGGGATTTACCATAGTGGTCAAGTCCCCCTTCTCCCAACCATAGTGTCACGGAGTGACCGCTCCGTCTCGGACATCACCCGTGCGGCACCTCGGGTTCCCTCGATACTCTTCGGACACCCGAGGTTCCAGCCTTTCTCATCTCCGATGCTTCACTGGTTTCGGCCTCCCGTGGCCTCATCAGGGGAACGAGATCATCTCCCAACCAGTGCGAAACCCGACAGTGCGTCTATCCTCTCGATAGACGACTGTTGTGGTCCAAGCACAACTCATTAGAACCGATCCATTTCCGACATGTTTGCGCAACCAATAAGCATCTCGCTCGTGCCGAACCGGCGCCGGCTCACATTCTCCTCCAGCTAACTCGATGCACATCCTCGTGCATGCTGGGGAGTACTCGTCTCTTCATCCATCTCTCTTCGAGGGGTGTGTGCAATTCCCGTAGCCTACCCACACAACGTAGCATGCCTCCGCCTTAGCGCAGTCCTGGCATCTTGGCCTCCTGCCTGGCCACCTCTGCATGACTATACGGACTTCTTCCGGCATTCCACTCACTTGTGTCGGGCGCATGGCGAACTTTCGCTGTTGTCTGCTTTTGCCCATTTATGAGCGCTTGGAAAGCTTCCCGCTTGGCCCACTGCTTACTCCGATCATCCCATATTGAAATAAGGTTACAATAGGCTTTCACGTAAGCTTCCTGCTTACTCATGTCATGCTCACGAGCGCTTGGCCACCCGTCTCGATCTCATACTCATTGGGTGCCTGCCTACTCTCTCATTGCACAAACGATTGCCTCCTCAATTGATACGGCTTCCTGCCTACTCTATTCGCCTCTGCGATGCGAGCGCTTGGCAAGGCTTTCGCCCTTCGGCATACAAGCGCTTGGCCTAGTTCGGAACTCTGCGTGGCAAGAGCAAACCCACAGCTAGCACACATTTGGCTCTGATACCAACTGTCACGGGGTGACCGCTCCGTCTCGGACATAACACGTGCGGCACCTCGGGTTCCCTCGATACTCTTCGGACACCCGAGGTTCCAGCCTTTCTCATCTCCGATGCTTCACTGGTTTCGGCCTCCCGTGGCCTCATCGGGGGAACGGGATCAGCTCCCAACCAGTGCGAAACCCGACAGTGCGCCTATCCTCTCGATAGACGACTGCCGTGGTCCAAGCACAACTCATTAGAACTGATCCCTTCCGACATGTTTGCGCAACCAGTAAGCATCTCGCTCGTGCCGGACCGGCACTGGCTCACACATAGGTTGGGGGTTCGAATCCCCACCAGGCCCCTTATCCCTCCCCTTTATCCCCCTTTGTAATTTGTGTGGTTTGAGCTCCCACTCACCTTTGCCGACACATGAGTGTCACGTTTACCAAAAAAAAATTAAAAAGTCAAAAATATTTAAATTTAAAATTATGTTTCACTATAAACTTTTTGAACATAACCTTAACAATACATTTGGTGAATATTAGGTATACTCAGGCCTCACTAGACCCAAGACTAGTCCCTTGAGGATTGGGTGAGTGTTGAAGGGTTGCCTGCATACACAAAGGCTCAAATCGAAACCTTTGCTTAAGCTTCCAGAGACTCATACCACTCAGGCCAACTGCGTTTGATATAACCTTAACAATACTTGTTTATCAAGATTAATTAGATTTTTACTTTGCATGATTAATACTTTTTTTTTTAAACAGTGACACTCATGTGTCGGCAAAGGTGTGTGGGAGCCCAAACCACACAAATTACAAATGAGCTAAAGAGGATGGATAGTGGGCCGGGTGGGGATCGAACTCTCAACCTATGGTTGGAAGAAAGGGACTTGACCGCTAAGATAAGTCCCCAACCCCTGCATGATTAATACCTTTTGAGTATATAGAAATTTGATATTAATGTACTAATACATAGATAATCATTTTTTTTTCTTGACATAGATAATCATATTGAATCATGTGGGGTAAATTTATTTTCATTAATTGATATTAAATTAATAAATTATATCGTTATAGTATATTATAATTGAATAATAAATCTAAATAATCATGTTGCAATTGATCGAAATCGAATTATTCGATATATAAATAAAATATATATACTAGTAATAAAGGTAATAATAAAATTCTACCACATCTAAATGAAATTAAAAACTTTCAAATAACAATAGGCAAATTAAATTTGTAGCAAATAACGAATTAATTAATATAATAAATACAGTCTAATTCAGTAAATATATCCAATTTTATAATGTTCAGTTAATTGGGATTGATTATATATAGATACATAGTTTTAGATCAAAAAACGAATTGTTGGTTAAATTGTAGTAAATTGTAATCGAGTCAATTCTTTCAAAATTTTCAAAATTATTATTATCATTATATCGTGTATGTGGATAGGTTAGGTTGCCCCTTCTTTTGATTGAAGATCCAATTTAGAATGAATATTTACAATTTTTTTTGTTTGGGTATGACGCTAATCTTATGTCCACCATCCTAATTAAATATAATTAAATTAACAAATACTTTAATAAATTAATGATAGTGATATAATCATCTTACTATATGATATTAGTTGCGTCGTTACTAATTACTAGTGATCATGACACAAGATTTTATGAGTAAAAAGAATATTGTGTATTATATTTACTTAAGGAAGAAAATAGGTAGCATTAAATATTTGTGGGCAAAGGAAAAAATGTGAAGAAGAAATGGGATTACATTCTGAAACAATTTTTAATTATTTTTTTTATGAGCCAATTTTTAATTATTTTAATATATGTTTACTTGTTTTTATTTATACTCTCTCTTTTTTAAAATGTCCTTTAAATATGCATTTTAATACACGATTAATAATTTAACTTATCTATATATAATATTAAAAAAATTATAAGATAAGACAAATCATCACACAATATTCTACTTGACTATACTTTTTATTGTATAGTTATAATAAAATTATAAGTTAAACTTAAATAATACTACCTCCGTCTCGGTGTTTTGTTACGAATAGTTTTTGTCACTATTCACTGTTTAAATTTGATTCAAATTTTTATCATAGATATGTAAGAAAAAAAACACAATCAAGTGAGATCTTGTTAGATTTGTCTATTCATGTAGTTTTAGACAATAACTTTTTTTTTATAACTTTTCGTTGTACACAATGTAAGTTATTAACCGTTAAAAATATTTATCGGCATGCTTGTTGGGTGGATCCGTAATAAAAATAATGAGACGGAGGAAGTAAACAACAATAATAAAAAAAAAAAAAACTATATGTGCCCCTTAGGGAAGGAAAAAAAAAAAAAAAAGAGGGAGGAAGAATGAGATAAACAAGCAGAAGCATCATATTAATACGAGTATTGTTTTCTAGTTTGACTAATAGGAGTATAAACTTTTTCAATGATTAGAGCAATAAAGTTTAACTGAATTGGTTAAACATTTTAAATATTTAATTAATTGTAACGTTAGAAATTCTATTTTCCACAAGTCAATTCATCGCTTACATTTACATATGATATTTGAACTTCCCCTCACCAACTTTATCCAGAATCCTAGGCGAGCCTCATATAATCTAGCGACTTCCACTGTTATTTATTGAGGTAATATTTGATTAACTCGACCCTCCTCTTTTCTTTTTTTTTTTTTTTAAAAAAAAAAAAAAAAAAAAAAAAAAAAACCCCTTACCAAACGAGGTTCGAGTTTGTCACAGAAGGCAATTGATTCGGACAATTCTTCTCACCATGCAGTTGGCTTGGTCCATGGGCATTCGAAAGTTATAAAGTGAATACGATAGCCTTGGTTCAGGTTACCGTTGGCTCTCCCAGACCAAAGCAATGACCATTTGGGATTGGGAAATCAAATTCTCCCACATACCACGTGATTGCAACTAGGGGTGTAAATGAGACTGATAGGCTCGTAAAATATTCGGGCTCGACTCGATCAAAACTCGACCAAAGCTCGACTCGAAAAGGCTCGACTCGAATTCGAGATCGGCTCGGAAGGTTAATGAGCCCAAGCCGAGCTAACCAATACTCGGCTCGAAAGCTCGATAATAGGCTCGAATATATATATATATATATATACATATCAATTATACATAGTAAATGTATAATCTATTTATTACTCCTATAAATTTTCTTTTCTATTTTTTCTTTTTTATGGTTAGAAGTAGGAACTAGGAATAGTTTAATATACTAAATCTATTAAACTTCAATTCTTCAAGTTTTTAAGCTCGTTATTTAATAATTTGACAATTATTCCTAATTTTATATCGAGCTTAGTTTGAGAATGGAGATCTGGTCCAGTGGTAATGTCCCCTTTATCTCCATCTTTTTAACTTATGTGATTCGAGCCCCTACACACATTTATTAGCATATGAGTGTCAATGTTAAAAAAAAAAAAGAAAAAACTCGAGCTTTATTCGAGCCTCGAGCCGAGCTCGAATTCGGCTTTTTTATGTCGAGCTCGAGCCGAGCTCAAGTTTTTAAAGCTCGTCGAGCTTCGAGCTCGAGCCGAGCCGAATTTTTACTTAATCGAGCCGAGCTGAGCCAAGCCAGGCTCGAGCTCAGCTCGGCTCGTTTACACCCCTAATTGCAACAAAGCTGCGGATTGTTTCATCAAAGGGCATCCTTGGATTGGTAATGTTCAACATTTCGTTAGGCCTCCCGAGTTCATGATTGATGTTATTAACTTTGACCGTATCGGTCTGTACCAAACTATGCAAGTTCTGTAATAAAAGGCTTCGGTTAATAAAGCAGCCTGTAAGTATATCAAATCGCGCAATTACGTATGATTTTTTTTTTTTTTTTGGTGAGGGGACGCAGAGCGTCAGCAAACAAAGAATAAAAAGCTACAGCAAGAGGAAAAGAAAGAAAGACCAAAAACAAAAAAAAAAAAACCAAAAAGCATCTAAGGTCATATCCGAGGATACCACACGCCTGCCATATCCGCTGAGAGAAGAGGCCGAACGTCATCTGGGGGGAAAGCCCAGGTGGTGTAGAAATCAACTGAACGAGAGCCATGCCTAGCCATAGCATCAGCAACCGAATTCCCTTCCCGCAGGATGTGGAACCATTTGTAACCCGGCCGGTCCATAAGGATATCCTGAATGTTGCAAATCAAAGCATACAAGGGGTGACCAGCAGTTATATCTCTCTGAATGATTCGAACAGCATCCAATGAATCAGAATAACAACAGGCTGCAGTAATACCCATATCCACAAGCCATTTCATACCATTCCATATACCATGGAGTTCAGCTAGGAGGTTTGTAAATGAACCGATTGAGCCAGAGAAACCTGCCAACCATCGTCCATCTCCATCCCGAAGAACTCCACCAAAACCAGCATGTCCTGGGTTTCCAAGGGCACTACACTCCACATGAAGAACCATGCCCCGATGATTTTGAGGGTTCCAGTGTATGAGACGCAGCTCCCGCACACGGGGAGTATTGCCACAAACCCTTTCAAAGTTGTTTCCAAGGTGCTTGGCCTGACGAGCTACCATATCCACCTTTGGAATTTCCCCTCGAAAACATAAGCCGTTCCGAGCATTCCAAATACACCAAATCGTAGCCCAAACAAGGCCCGACCATGAACGCCCAAATCGAGTCATAAAGAGACCGCCATCACTGAACCTAGAGAGCCACTGACCTGATGGCACCCCACCTATCTTGTTCCACACTTCCACGGCCCAATTGCATTGAAACAAAGCATGCATCAACGTTTATGCATGCACTCCACAGGCCAGACAAGTTGGCGAGCTCGCTAGTCCCCGATGGTGACGAGTAGCATTAGTAGGAACTGAATCATAGGCCGCAAGCCATCCAAAAAATCGCACCTTCTCCGGCGCCTTAATCTTCCACACCCACGACCGAAGGCGATCCCCGCGCACGCCCCGCTGTTCCATGATCCACAGATACCCAGACTTGACAATGTATTTTCCGTTCGATGTCAACCCCCAAACCTGGCGATCAGCTGCACCATTCCGGCATACAAGGGGGCCGAACGCCTGCGCCTCTAATTTAATATTCTCAGGAACCTGTGTCCATAGTTGAGACCAGTTCCAGTCTCCATTCACGAAAATATCCTTGATCCGCAGCCCTGATTCAGAGATATGCACATATTCAACTCTATGGGCTATCTCCCCACCTCTCAGCCAGCTGCTCGTCCAGAGATTACTGGGGCCATCCCCAATAGACAATTTGAAACCTCCTCTCAATAAGGGCGCCACCTTAACCATGGCACGATAAAATGATGAGGCTCCAGGATGCGGATTTAAGCCCCCCTGGGAGCATCGATACTTAGCTTCCAAGATATTATTCCATGGCTTTGCCGACCCAAGCCATATGTCCGCAAAGAACTTACCAAAACTCGCAATATTCATGTCACGAGCCCGATGGATACCAAGCCCTCCCATGTTCCTTGGTCTCGCCATACGGTCCCAGCTCACAAGAGAGACCCCTCGTCCATGCATATCCTTCCAAACAAAATCTCGCATACACTTGTCAATCTTCTCACAAGTTGTTGACGGGAGCCAACAATTTTGCATGACGTAAGAGGGAACAGCGGCAAGGACCGAGCGCGCCAATGTGACACGACCAGCTCGATTTAGCAAGCCTCTCTTCCAAGACCCCATCTTGCTATACATTTTGTCAACCAAATACTCCACATGAGACTGGCGTACCATCCCCGTGCATATAGGAAACCCTAAGTATCTCCCAACATCCTCAGTGAACTCAATATTGAAAACCGATGCAATAGCCGCCTGTTCTGTGGATGAGACCGCAGTGGAGGAGATTGCCGAGGATCCTTGCATTTATGCTCAAACCCGATTTGCTCGCAAAGCTAGAGAGAATACCATCCATACATTGAGCACTAGACATGGAGGCCTTAGAGAATAATAATAGGTCATCCGCGAACATAAGGTGAGTCAACGGTGGCGCAGCACGAGCAAGAAGCACTGGTTCCCGTCGGCCTTGATTCACACTATCAATAATAGTTCGGGACAACTTCTCCATGATAATGAGAAAAAGATACGGGGATAAGGGGTCCCCTTGCCGAATGCCCTTGGCCGGGGAAAAAGCATGAAGCACCGACCCATTCCATAACAGCGAGTAAGTCGGGCTTCGGACGCAAAACATAATAAGATGGCACAAGCGATCAGGGAGCCCCATCTCACGAAGACACTCCTCAAGAAAGTCCCAAGATATATTATCGTATGCTTTCTCCAAGTCAATTTTCAGCATAAACTCCTTAGCTCGCCTGTTGCGGTTACGGAATGTAGAGATGACTTCCTGTAGTATGATAGAATAATTCGTCGTACCTCTGCCTGGGAGAAATGCCGATTGGAATGGCCCTATGTAATGCTGGAGAGAGGGCCTCAACCTATTCACTATAACTTTCGTCATAATTTTGTATATGACATTGCATAAACTGATAGGCTGGAAGTGACGAATCTCCAAAGGAGTGTCAATTTTGGGGATCAAACAAATGAATGTGGAAGAGACCGCCTGATCAAATGTTCCAGACTCCATGGCTTGCTGTACAAACTCCCAAACGGAAACTCCAACACAATCCCAATACAATTTAAAAAATTCCGCTGGAAAACCATCCGACCCTGGTGCAGAAAACCCTTTCAACCCCTTAACTGCGTCGTGTACCTCTGGAAGTCCAACATCACTGCCCAGGTCGTCGGCCGACGGGAGGGGAGGCAATGCAGACAAAGGCATCACGTTATTATTGTTGTTATGCGTCTGTCCATACATCAAGCAAAACTGGGATCTCGCATGTTGTTGAAGAACAACCTCATCTGTGGTCCAAGTACTGTTAACATCCAGGCCATTGATCCTTGATCGACGCCTTTGTATTTTTGTTTTGGTATGAAAGTATTTTGTATTTTTATCACCACATGATATCCACTTGTCCCTTGATTTTTGAAACCAAAGAGTTTCCTTTTGTTTCAAAACCTCTTCCAACTCTTGCATAAGTTGGCTTTCAATCAAATAGTGTCTAACAGAATCAATTCTCATCAAAACCCTCCTCACACCTTCCAATCGCCTGAGCAGTATTCTCTTCCTCCTCTGAATATTCCCAAACGAGTGGGTGTTAAAATAGGTAGAGGCCTCCCTTACCGAGTCAAGTTTAGCACAAATAGTCCCTCCAGCAAGATTCCATGCAGCGTCAACCACATGAGGGTAAGATGAGTGAAGTGACCATGCACCTTCCCAACGGAACGGCCGACGACCCGTACCCCGAGGCAGCGGCGCACAGCGAAGGAGAATGGCATTATGGTCCGACGCACGACGTGGTAGCACTTCCACGACTGCTTCAGGAAACCTGGTAATCCAACATGAGTTGGCGACTGCTCGATCTAGCCTTTTTCTAGCCAACAGACCTCCACTTTTATTACTAAATGACTTATCCTTTATAATTAATTTCAACTTTTGTTTCTTCTTTTATTTTAAAAAAAGTCAAAACAAACAGTTAAAAAAAATTCAAAATGACTTTTGAGAGAAGCGAAAGTTAAAAGGAGAAAAATTAAGGCAAAACAAACAAGCTCTTATTAATATTTAGGAGCTTAATACCATAATCCAAAGTATGGTAATGCATATGTGTATGAAGAAATTCACAATCTTATGCAGTTTATTATTTTTTTGGAAAACCGAAGCCAGATAACAATTTATTGTGTTTATTTGATAATTAAAATTGTCACGTCTTAATTAATTGATGAATGAGCTAAAACGTTACAAATTGAAAGTGCATTCATTCATAAATCAATAAATCATACGTAATTGCGCGATTTGATATACTTCAAATTCTGACCCAAGTGGTAGGTTGGAGGTTCGATTTACACCCGGCCCCTATTCGGCTATTCCCCTCCCCTTTATTCTCCTTTGTGTGTGGTTTTGGCTCCCATATACATTTGCCGACACATAAGTGTTAATATTTTAAAAAATAAAAATAAAAAATTGAACGTTAGTTAAATGGGCCTTGCGTTTAATGGGCCCTCTGAATCCGTTGCTTTTTTCTCAGCCTTGGCCCATTCAGTGACATTATGGACCTTATCACTTATCAGCATTGGACTAAGCAAGAAATAGGCTTTCAGGTTTCTAAGGACCATGTCAATAGCTTATTCAATCAATCATTTTTTTTTTTAAACATTAATATTTATATGTCAGCAAAGATGTGTGAGAACTTAAGGCACACAAATTATAAATATCAAATTATATTAGTACAATAATACAAATACGTAGAATACAGTGTGCAGGAATTTAATTTAAATACCCAAAGAAATACAGTGCATATGATGCAGGCCAGCATGCCATGTTTATTTATTTATCTGTAAAAATACGTTGTGTCATCTACTGTGTACTGTATTACTTATAGAAGCTGCATGAGCAATATGATTTTGTGAGTAAAGTGATACACTTCTTTTTTTTTTTTTTTTTTTTTTTTTTTTTTTTTTTTTTTTTTTTTTTTTTAAGGAGCCAGAGCCTGAGAAAGAGGATATAATGATTTGTATAGTAAGCTGCTGAATTAATAATTTGGCCATAGCCTCTCATTTTTTAGCCCTTATTTTCTCTCAAGTTCTTTTGTTGTGGTACTAATTTTGTTTGTTCAAAATTTTATTATTACTTGAGTTGTGCAAGCAAAATATTTTGAGGATGTTTGGGAATCAGCGGATTCACTAGCAGATAGCAGATTCGGAGAGAGAATTATGAGAGATATGCTATTTCAATCCGCTATATGCTCCTAAATCTACTTACAACCAAACACACCCTTTGTGGGTTTTAAATTAAAGCAGCTTAGCCTGATGCACACCTTCAGCATAGTATATAAATTCTTCATTCCAGGTATTAAAATTTAATTTTGTCTTTCTTCAAAATTTCTAAGAGCTACAATTAGTTGGGTGTTGAGACTTTTATGTTTGTTGTTGGTTATATATTAATTACTTCTATTTTAAAGATAAAAACATGCATCATGTAGAATCATTTATGTCACCACATGGCACACAATTTGTCTGTTAGGAAGTAGTCTAAGTCCTATGTGGTAAGTGCATTTAAAGTTGATTTCATATAAGCCTTTTAAAAAATGACCAAAAACAAAATTGTGCGGGTTTAGGCAGAAACAAGGATTCTCCTCGGTTATACTATCTTCGTCTCAATGTTTTTGTTACGGACCCACTCAGCACGTATGATAATACACATTTTTAACGGTTAATAACTTAAATTGTATACAATAAAATATTACTATAAAAATTTGATTGTCTAAAACTATAAGATTAGACGAATCTAACAAGATCTCATTGACTATGTTTTTTTCTTACATAACTATGATAAAAATTTGAATCAAACTTAAACAATGATTAGTGTCAAAAAGCCAAACGTTAACATTTATACCGAGACGGATGAAGTATATAAACCAAAAGGTACATGCATGCTTGAGTGGTCGATTGTTTAATTCATAGCACATTGCATTTTTTGAGTGATTTTGTGTGTAACATGCAATTTGTTCATTTAATCATATAGAACGATCATGATCAGTATTTTCAGGTGATTGGCATTATAAAATACACCCTCCGTCCCATTACAAATGTCATACTTACTATTTTTGGATGTCCCATTACAAATGTCTTCTTTCTATAAATAGAAATAATTTTCCCCTCCAGGCTCCAACAACTATGTGGATCCCATCATATACTCACAAATCAACTCTACCTTAATTCTCGTGCCCAAAAGTAACAAGACACTTGAGGTGGGACGGAGGAAGTAATATATTCAATGATTGGGCAGTATAAATTCAACAATTAGAAAAATAAGAGTAAAAAATAGTAATAGGGGGTAGGGGTAGGGGATGGATGGGGTGCATTACAAGATCGTGGGCAATAATGTGGGAAGCAATGAAGCAAGTATACCGTAAACAATTTGATTTCTTGCGGAATACGTAGGCTCCATTTTTAACAAAATACGCCAACATACACACACACACACGAATAACTAATAAACAAAAACATTATACCCATGGGAAACATATTGCCAGCGCACCGCGGGCCATTTCCATTCCACTTTTCCCTATAACCCTGCTACGTCCCGCTACCCTAACCGTAACCGCCGCTCCGCCGCCGTCCCCGCCGAGGCTGTTCCTTTTTTGTAGTGTACACGCCATTTCCGTTGTTTTTCCTTTCTTCTATTGCTGCTTCATAATAATGGACACTCGCCGCCGGAGGCATCGTAGACAATCGCACCGTGTTAAGTCCGCTGCTGCAGCAGTGGATTCCAAGGCCTCCGATGCTCTGCCTCTGCCTCTGTATCTCACCAACGGCATTTTCTTCACGCTTTTCTTCTCCGCGGCGTATTTTCTCCTGCACCGTTGGCGTGACAAGATCCGGAGTTCGGTTCCGCTTCATGTGGTCACGCTTTCGGAGCTCGCCGCTGTCGTGTCGTTAATTGCGTCGTTTATCTATCTCCTCGGATTCTTCGGGATCGATTTCGTGCAGTCGTGCGTTGCGAAATCGGAAAGCGACGAGGAGAATAGCCATCGGTTCGTTGTCGGCGACGATCGCGGCATTCCGAGTGCGTCGGCGGTGTCCGGTACGAAATCCATGGACGTCGACGATGAAGAGATCATCAAGCGAGTCGTTTCCGGGGAAATACCGTCGTATTCCCTGGAATCAAAGCTTGGCGATTGTTTCCGCGCTGTTAAAATTCGGCGGGAGGCGGTGCAGCGACTCACGGGGAGGTCGATCGAGGAATTACCTTTTGAAGGATTCGATTACGAGTCGATTTTAGGGCAATGCTGCGAGATGCCTGTAGGATATGTGCAAATTCCTGTAGGAATTGCGGGGCCTCTGTTATTGAATGGCCGTGAGTATTCAGTGCCTATGGCCACCACAGAAGGCTGCCTGGTGGCGAGCACCAACAGAGGCTGCAAAGCAATCTACTCCTCCGGCGGCGCCACTTGTGTCCTCCTCCGCGATGGGATGACCAGAGCTCCCGTCGTCAGATTTCCATCAGCTAAAAGGGCCACCGAATTGAAATTCTACTTGGAGGATCCTCTGAATTTCGAAACATTATCTGTTGTTTTCAACAAGTAAGCATCTAATTCTTTTTCTTGTGGTTTTTCAAGTTTCTGTGAATTCTGTAGTTTATTAGATTAATGCTGCTCGATTTCTCAAATTATTGTACCTATTGATGGTTGGTAGTGTTTGATTTTCCATCACTTTGCCTTATCTGTAAACTCTTCCACCAGGTCAAGCAGATTTGCAAGGCTTCAAGGAATCCAATGTGCAATCGCAGGGAGAAACCTTTACATAAGATATAGCTGCAGCACAGGTGATGCCATGGGCATGAACATGGTTTCTAAAGGAGTTCAGAATGTCCTAGACTTCCTTCACAATGAGTTTCCAGACATGGATGTTATCGGCATCTCTGGTACTTCAGCATTATGCATGAATTTAAATACTCCTATATATTTCTGCTGTATATTGACATTTTCAAGCTTGTTACCCTTCGTCTTATTTTGGAACAAAATTCAACAAATTCCCTTGGAAGTTGCCAATTCCTATATAATCGACTCTCGTGTCTTCACTTGCACGTATAGTATTCTTGTCTTCACTGTTGAAACTTGAAAGTATCAAGCCTATATGCCGTGACACATCCCTTTGTAGGGAGTGTGAAAAATCTAATGATTCCAAGCTGTGCTCAATGAGAATCATTGTTTTTGGCGTAGGAAACTTCTGCTCTGATAAAAAACCAGCCGCAGTGAATTGGATTGAAGGTCGTGGAAAGTCGATTGTATGTGAGGCTGTCGTTACAGGCGATGTCGTGACAAAAGTGCTGAAGACCACCGTACCCACCCTTGTGGAGCTCAACTTGCTAAAAAATCTAGCAGGCTCTGCTGTTGCCGGTGCTCTAGGTGGCTTCAACGCGCACGCTGCCAACATTGTGTCCGCGATCTTCATAGCCACCGGACAGGATCCAGCTCAGAACATCGAAAGCTCCCACTGTATAACCATGATGGAAGCCGTCAACAATGGGAAGGATCTCCACGTTTCCGTGACCATGCCCTCTATTGAGGTGCTCCGACATCTCCAATATATCGATACTAATTGCGTTTATTGCAAGGGCTGAATTGTGTACTGCTATTATTCCATCCCCAGGTCGGCACAGTTGGCGGTGGAACTCAACTAGCGTCACAATCCGCCTGTCTCAACCTCCTCGGTGTAAAGGGGGCGAGCAAGGATTCTCCAGGGTCGAATTCGCAACTCCTGGCTTCCATCGTTGCCGGTGCAGTCCTTGCAGGGGAGCTGTCTCTGATGTCAGCCATTGCAGCTGGACAGCTCGTCAAGAGCCATATGAAGTACAACCGATCAAGCAAGGACGTGGCCAGCATTTGCCCTTAGTAATTGAATCATGAGACTCGACAAGCAGACTAACCCCCACACCCCAATCAAGTGAGAAGTTCAGATGAACCTAGACACATATTTTATAGGCCATGTTTAGCCTCCCCAGATTGGTTTCAACACTTTTCCATTTTCTCAATTTCACCAAAAGTTTTGGGGATTAAAAAACATCTCTGGTGATTCACCGTTTACCGTTTTCTGTTGTGGGCAGGCAGGCAGGCAGGCAGGGAGACAGGCAGGCTTAACTCTGCTTCTTGGTTATATATATATATATAGTTCCAGTTGGTGTATGGTAGAGGTTTAACTGACAAATTAATTTGACAGATTTTTGTGCAGTATTTTGTTTGATTTGTTGTGCTGGTTTTTGATGCATTTTGTAAGTGTCTGGAATTGTGGGCATGGAAGGACAAAATTTGCTGTCTTGATTTGATATGCATCTGGTTTTTTTTTTTTTTTTTTTTTTTTTTTTTGGTTTTTTTTTTTTTTGGTTTTTTTGTTTTGTTTTTTGTTTTTTTTTTTTGGGACCGTTGTTGTTGGGTTGTACTGTAATTTGATCTTAATGTTTAATGTTACATGAAGAAATAACGTAAATAAAGGCTTTGTTTGGTAAATAAATAGACTTTAGAGTTTAGAGTTTGGTTTCAGATATTAGAGTTTGACTTCATAGGTTAGAGTTCCCAAAACCACGATTTGTAGAGAAAATCTGCGATTCCAAATCTTATATTTTTGGGAAAACAAACAAATATAAATATCGTAGAGTTGGGAATGTGCTTTTAGCGTTTGGAACGCTTATTCCAAACGGGCCGAAGATATACTATAACTGGGGCTAAATCGAAATGGATGTGTGAATATTATAGCCGTACATCAAATCTCATCAAGATCTTTTCCTTTACATTAGGGTTGACCATTTTTCCGTTAGTTTCTTTTTTTTTAAAAAAAATGGATTGCAATTTGCGATCCAATTAATTATTCAGTAAATATAATAGAAGTATATAATTATACAATATAGTTTCAACTAATAAGAACAAGATTTGCAAAATAAAGACATACATACATAAATGGTGAAATTATATACGATTATTTGAAACTTTGGATTTAGCTGTTTTGTTATATCAGCAAGAATAATAAGCAAATCAAATGTAATAATATATCCAGCTTATCCAAATAAAAATAAAATGTAATATATCCACAATCATTCAATTTCTTCCCACATCAAATGTATGAGTTGCCCCAAAAAAGATATGCTAATTCACTACTTTAGTTGAGTTGAAGAAAAAGAATTTGCACTTCCTTAAAAGGTGCAAAGGATGTTTGATTTCACTTGCACGTTCGAAATAAACATTACAAATGGGATAATTTGTTGGGCCACTTAATTGCAGGTGCTCAACAGATGAGATGCCCTATTGTGTAATTTTTTTTAAAAAATATTTCTGATAAAAGTTTAATTTGAATTTTGAAGTAATAATATACTGGAGTATAAATTTAGTAAAAATCAGCCCCCAAATTAATGTTTACATGTTGTTCAAAAGAACCCATCAAAACAAAGATATGAAGTAAATATAGTTGTAACTACTGTATAGATTTTAAGAGTGCCATCGAGCTCCCATGATTGTTTTTGCAACAATAATACGTATCAGCATTCATCAATAATTAATGGCAATATTATATATAAATAAAAATTATATAAATTTATTAATTAGCTCAAATTACATGTTTAGTAAAAAAAAAAGAACTATTTTGGACATTATAGGGATAAAAAATAGAAAAATGACTACTTTAATTTTTTTTTTAAAGAAAAAGGACTATACGACACATTTTTCCTTATATGAGTGTAGAAAAAGTGAATCTCTTCCACAATTATCAGTAGACTTTTTAGAAGTTTAGAAGTAAAATTTCAATGCCTCAACAACAGTTATATTCGATTTTTGTTTTTGTTTTAAAATTGTGTTTGTTGTTTGTTTGTTTTTTTTAAAAAAAAATAACTTCAATTAGAAACATTCAAAAATGTTTATGCTTCCCAAAGAACAGTTAAAACTGACAAAAA
The DNA here is from genome assembly GCA_030278955.1 of Hygrophila difformis. Taxonomy (NCBI): domain Eukaryota; kingdom Viridiplantae; phylum Streptophyta; class Magnoliopsida; order Lamiales; family Acanthaceae; genus Hygrophila; species Hygrophila difformis. The sequence goes on along the minus strand of JAOANR010000014.1, from coordinate 3,315,036 downwards.
GGGGAAAAAATTAAAGGACCTCTGTTTTGGAAAAGGTGAGTTTCAAAAAACACACATTTTCTTTCCATTTTTTAGTATGGAATTTATTAACTAATTCTTTTTAATCTCATATATAATAAAAACAAAACCAACCATAAACAAAAACCCCTCTAGCCTGTATAGGTTGTCAAGAGAAAAAAAAAAAAAAGAAAAAAAAAAAAGAAAAAGAAAAAAGGAGGGCATCTTCCTGCCTAAGCCTAATGGCATTTTAAGCTCAATAATCATCAATACAACTATACAAGAAACAATCACTAAATATAAACACACGACGTGAAGATGTTTGGCAAAATTAAACAAAACAAACTACAATTAAACAATTCAATGTATATGTCCAAAATCTTTTTATTATGACTTTCACATTTTTGTGTTGGAACTTGGAAGCACACAAATAAATACTACAAATACACAAGAATATCTTTACACGTCTAAATTTGTACAAACTACGTTGAAACAAGGTTAAAAGCTCTAAAGTAAATTTTTTGATATAATTGGAATAGAAAATCTTAACCAAAGACTTTTTCTTTAAAGTAAAAAATGTAGCCCATAGGGTTGTAAAAACAGGTAACGTTTTTCCATATTTGTAAAATTACAGTGCGTGAAGCATTCTATGATGCCGATGACAAATTTATTGAGATGATATATGTATTCACTTTTTAAAAAAAAGATGCCTTAACAAATAAAAAATAAAAAAAAAAAGATGCCAAAAGTACAATTTTGCGAAATACAGTAATACCCATATGGTTCTGCATTTGGGCTTTTACTAAATTTATTTATGCTATTTTTCTTCTATACTTGTTTTTTTTTTTTTGCTTAACATTTTATTCTATGCTTCTTTATAATGCTCATTTTTATATATAGACCATGTTTGGGAATTAGCTGTTAGCTGTTAACTGATTCTGTGAGTAACAATTAGTTAAAATTAACTGTTTGACAATTTCGAGACTAACTTTTTTGCCTAGAATAAGCTAAAATCCAAAGTGCTGCTATTTGCATCGGTTTCAAAAAGAGCTGATTGAACACTGTTTTAAGTTATTTTGTCCTTTTAAATAAACTAATTCAGTTCAAATTGCCTAGAATAAGCTAATTTCATTTAGCTGTTTTGCCAAACAGGACCATAATCTACTTTTTACACTCCCGTAAATTTGGATGATTGGTAAAGGATAAATTCTGATTAACTCAAATTTGTGATCAAATTTATATTTCACCAATGTAAAATTTGAAATACAAACGATAAGTGAACTAGTTGAATTGATCCATTAATAGACTTAAAATGATCCACATCCTTAGTGGGCCAATATCCACAATAATTATCCAGAGCCCAAATGCTCTCCAGCCCATATTATATAATGAATTCTTAACAATATTTATGTTATAGAAAAAAACTGCGCGAAAAAACAAAAATTCAACTAATTTTTGGCCCTATATAATCCTCTACTATTTTTTTTTAAATTTTATGTGTAACATATTATCAATTTACCATATAAAACAGCACTGGGGAGTAAGAGAAAAGAAAGAAATCTTCAAAGGTAGCAAAAAAGTCTTAAAACTGAACACAGAAAAAATAAGATTGTTGCCTTGTTGGATTTGATTTTTATAAACCAACTGGGCTTTATTTTCTTAATTTGGTTCTTTTCTAAATATAAGAAAATAATAGTGGGCTTTCTTCCAACGGAACTGGACCAATCCTATTTTGGGCTTTTATTTATTTTTTCTCAAAATCTTGGGCTATACTCAAATTGTAAATTTGTCATAATGATAACTTTTATACTCTTGATCCCAATTAGTTGAATTTTTTTTTCTTTTAATTAGCGGGTTTTTTTTAGTTGGACTGCACATATAATGAGGGGTATATGTATTGTTTAGATATATTTAAATGATCTAATTTCCCCCTACAAAGAATTTTTTTTTTTTTTTTGTCAATTCTTCCTACCAGTAATTTGTTTCCATGTGCAGAGTTCCATACTTTGATTCAAATTTTATTTGGACACACAAAGTATGTACAGCACATAGGACAAGCAGCAATTTCCCTATCTTGAAAATTGTATTTCTGGGGACCAAAGTTTGAAATTGCCGCCATGTATGTTATCATTTCCAGATATTGAGATATGTATTCAACTCAATATTTCAATGGCTGCAAAAATCTTGGTCAAAGGAATTAAGTTGTCAATTCTGACCATTGGATAGCAAAGTATATTTGTGGAACATTCTAGTGAAATTTTGAATTACACATCATCCCGATTTGACTATAATAATAATAATAATAATAATAATAATAATAATACTTCCTCTGTCTCAATAAAATTATTACATTTGACTTTTTGACACTATTCACTGTTTAAGTTTGATTTGAATTTTTATCATAGTTATGTAAGAAAAAACATAGTCAAGTGAGATCTTGTTAGATTCGTCTAATCTTGTAGTTTAATAATATCAAATTTTTATAATTTTTTAGTGTACACAATTTAAGTTATTAACCGTTAAAAATGTGTGTTGGTATACGTGTCAAGTGGGTCCGTAACAATTATAGTGAGACGGAGGTAGTATATCCCAAGACCTCTATCATCAACTATTTTAGACTTTTACTCTAAAGAAATAAATAGAAAACTAGACTTTTGGTGCAATTTTTCCACATTCAAGTCTGTGAGCCTTTTTAAACCCGTTCAATGGAACAATAATTAGTTATTTCATGTGATAAAACAGCTCTGTACTTTTACATTCTTATTTTCTTAAATATTGGTCGAAATGTAGAACATAATAGAAATAAATATAACAAAGAAAATAATACTAGCAATGATGATGTGGTTATGAAGATGGAGGAGGAAATTGAGGAGGATTTGAAGAAGAATAACAACTAAGACGAAATGTGGGGTTAGACTTTAGAGTGGAATAAAGTAATTTTTTTTTTTTTTAAAAAAAAACCCTTTAATGAAAGAATATATATGGGCATTCGTCATCTGAAAAATTGATAAATCAAATTAAAAGGAGATTAGTGGAGAACAATCATACTTTGTTGGTCAATAGCACTATATTGCATGGAAAGTTTCTTCATTGTTACTATTTTTATTTTTATCTTTTCATAATTTATTATGTATTTTGAATTTCTTTAAGATTTAAGATTAATTTTTTGAAGTATTGATGGATGTAGGGGATGTTTGGGAGTCAGCGGATTCGCTAGCATATAGCAGATTCGGAGAGAGAACTGTGAGACAATATGCTCTTTCAATATGCCATATGCTGGTCAATATGCTGTCTTCCAAACAGCCCCGTATAACAAATAGTCCAATCTCGTCAATGCATGCATCTTTTGGCTCTGTTCTCTATGATTTTGGTTTTCAAGACTTATTGCTTATTTGATTTTAAGACTACAACATCAAATCAGATCAAATCATTATAATAATATAGTTAAGATAATATCAGATCAGACCAACTCAAACCAAATTGAATCAGATCAAACCAGAAAAGACGAGACAAAAAAAAAAATTCAAATCAGATCAGACCAGACAATATCAGGCCTAGACAACAAGGCCTTTGTCATATGGATTCAAACATAAGGTTTCATATTTAATTTAGTTAACCATTTATTAATCTCGAATACCACTTAAGTGAAGTATTATTAGTATATTTCTTTTAACCAAAAAAAGGAAATACCTAGGGGTCAAGTTTGATAGGTATCTTATTATGTCATATTTCAAGATTTCTTTTCAGGAAGTCACTAATTCTATAATTACTTGCTCATCCAAAAAATTCTATAATTACTTCACAACTAACATACATAACCCATATAATCGTTAGATGTCTTGCTTCACTATGTTAAATCATACTTCGGATACCTACATTTTACATATCATTAACACATTAAATTTTATTTTTCCTAACAGCCTATACAGACTAGGAATGGGGTGGTAGAAGCCCATAGCCCCATACTGCATAAATTACAAAATGACATATGGGAGAGATAGATGGTCGGTGGAGAATCGAACCCTTAACCTAAATGTTGAAAGTCAAGTGATTAGCCAAGTCCTAATCCACATTAAAAATAATTGCTCAATGGAAACTGAAATAAGAAATTATTTACTTTATTTATATAGAGTATTTTTTTTAGAGAAATCGAATCCAGGGAAATGATGATTGGAAAGAATTGAACCCCAACTATTGGATTGGAAGGCAGAGATCTGCCGCTTGGGCAAGTCCTCCTCGTCCCCTTATATAGAGTAATCACCAAATTATATATTTAACCATTATAAATTCACTATTTCACTTTTAAAATCCAATACTTTTTTCCTTTAAGCTAGAAAGTTCCAACTTTAGGCCATGTTTGTTAAAGTTATAGATTTATAATATACATGTGTGGGCTCAACATATTATTGTTTAATTTGTTATACATGTGTATTTGGTAGCACATGGTACAATTTACATTATTAACTAAGCTGAATTTATAAATAATATATCTGAATTTATGAAACTTTGATTTTAAATGTCAATTTTTATTGTTCATAATTATTAACTCCGATTTTTTTTTTTTATTCCATCATAGTATCACGCAGCAGTCCATCATAGTAAAAATTTAAAAATTTATCCTCACATACATGCAATGTAGTATAACTTTTTTTGCTTTTACAACTCATAGGACATGAATAACTTACATTATTGGTAATTTTTTTTTGGTTACAATATTGGTAATTTTTTTAATTAATATAATTATATGGAAAATGGAAAATGGACTAGGAAGTTTCTAGCTATATATCTCCAGCTAATGCTCCAATCAGGCCTGACTGACTTAAATCAAAATGTCATACTACTTCGTCGGTCTCTTCCTTTCGACACGTATGTCGATGCATATTTTTAACGGTTAATAACTTGAATTTTGTACAACGAAAAATATATAAAATTGATTGTCTAAAACTACAAAATTTGACGAATTTAACAAGATCTCACTTGACTATATTTTTTCTTACATAACTATGATAAAAATTTGAATCAAAGTTAAACAGTGAATAGTGTCAAAAATGATTTGTAACAAAAGAATTGAGACGGAGGAAGTATAATTTAATAATCAATAAATTCTAAAAATAATATGGATATACACAAACACACACATAGCACTTTGTAATGGGACAAATATTTGAGTTTAACTAGGACCCTTGATGCATAACTTAAAATTAAAATAAATTAGGAGGGGCCCTTGTTCATGTTTGATATGCTACATTTCAATATTTTTTTCATTTATTTAATTTGAATTAATTAATTATCAGGCCATTGGATTTGGAGGGCTCTTCAATAAATGTGGGGAATGAACCTATAAAATTAAATTGAACTTGATGCAACACATTTTGAAAATTAATTATTTATTGAAGTCCTCCTATTTTGGTTGAGATAATTTTCTTTTTCCTTTTTTTTTTCTAAGTATTATAGTTTTTCTTCTATCTACACATGTTCTTTCTAAAATTTAAAATAATTTTTGGGTTTTGTCAACCTTTAAATAAAATATAGAGCAATAGATCACTTCAACATCCATAACATCCTAGATTTTTTCTACCTCATATATATAATATTTTATTTCTACATATATTAATATATATATTATAATATGTATATATTATTTAAAGTGAATGTGAATTAATTGAAAAATAATGGAAAAATTAAACCAGTCAGCAGCATTTTGTGGGACTGATATGTTGGATAGCAAATAAAGTAATCATCCACCTAAGTTATACTAGTACTTCTTCACATTAATTTATTCTGTATTTGTTCATTATTTATTATTTAGATAAATATTCACTCACTGTTTTGACTTTTTTAAGTGGACAAACACAATTCGTGCATGAAAGTGATAGATAAGATGATGTCTCAACAGAATAAATAAATTATTAACTAAAAATCCAGATTAAGTCTCAGGTATTGCAAATTCATTTTTTTTCTTAAATAATTTTATTTTAGAAGTAGGTTATACTTCGTTTTTTTATTATTTGGTACGAACCTACAGTGCACACAGTCCAATGCACATTTTAAACTATTAATAACTCAATTTCGGTATAAGTAAAAATTCTAAAAATTCAATATTTAAACTTGTATAACTATAATAAAAAATTTGCAATCAAAACAATTCAATGAATAGTGACAAAATTTGCAATGTTGCAATAAATGAAAACGGATGAAGTATGTATTTTACACAAGGAAAAAAAAAAAAAAAACCATTCAAACCAGGAGGACTAACAAAACACAAATAACCACATTATAAATGTAGTTTATTATACTTAACGCATATGATAAAATAAGTAGTAATTAGGTAATCTGAAAATTTTCAATATTTAATATTTATTCTTTTATTTCCAGATAATTTCTTTATTGCTAGTAAAACGGAAAAAAAAAAAAGCAGGAATTATCGTGTCATGGGCCTCACCATCCCTTTACTTGGCTTTGGCTTCGTAAAATTTACACATCTTAATATTATTACATACAAAATAAATTTCCTTCTTATGAATTAACAATGTAATAAAAGAGGTATAATTGGGTTCGGATTATTAAGAAAGTAGAAAATCATTTTGGAATAAGTTTATCCATTAAATTTATCCCTACCTCAACGTTTAACTTTAATGTCTAAAAATCCTTTAATTTACTATTTAAAAAATGTAGTAAGTGAAGAGCTTTCTAGAAAGGAGGAAATATATGGTTAAATTTATAAAAAATTTTAAAAAAAAAAAAAAATCACTTGAAAATTACGAACACATGCATATGGGCAGAAGAAACCCAAATAATAGTGCAATAAATAGTGATATTTGTCTGAAAATTAAATAAATAAAATGAATAATATCCAAATGGGGCTACCCAGATTGATCCATATCGACTCATCAGGGAATCAACACAATATGTCTTTTCCACCCGATTCTATCTAGATTTATAGCATCCCAACCAACAAGAAAATTGAAAGATCGTCCAGCATTTAATTCACATTTTAATATATATATATATATATATATATATATATTTTAAAAATATTCAAAACTTTGAGTTAAAGGTGTGATGCTAAATAACAAAGGGTTGAACTCTAAAAAATGAATTTGGTTTGTATACTGAATCAAGTGTTGAGGTAGTGCTTTGCATGTGTTAAATGGGTGTTTTGTATATGTTGAGTATTTTTATACAGTCCAAACATCATTGAATACATAACACATACTTCATTAACATCCAATACATACATCTCATCGGGTCAGCACACCAACACAACTGCTGAATATTACTAATATCACGCTATTCAAACCCCAAAAAAAAAAAAAAAAATCATGTCTACCTCAGATAATCAAGCCCATTACAGTTCATGTTCAATAAAAGCACTAAAACCTACTAAAAACATCATTCTAAACCACATGCCGACAAGCCAAGTCATTATGGTTTTATAAATTGGGAATTCAATTATAATCTCATGAAGATGAGACTTATTTAAAATAATAAAAAAAAAAAGAAAAAAATCTATAGGTCAATTTCCAACTTTTAACCATATGCTTCGATGGAGTTTGACTTCTCATTTAGATCAGTAGTTTACTAATCCTACGATTGCCAATTCACTTAAAATTTACCTACATAATTTTATTTATTCATGTATTTATAATGAAATAATCAATGTATCAAATATTAATTAATCCCTAAATTACCCAACTCTAAAATATTACTACATCCGTCTCGGTATTTTTGTTACGAATGATTTTTTTTGCACTATTTACTAGTTTAACTTTGATTCGAATTTTCATCATAGCTACGTAAGAAAAAAAAAACATAGTCAAATTAGATCTTGTTAGATTCGTCAAATTTTGTAATTTTAGACAATTAACTTTTTTATAACTTTTCGTTATACACAATTTAAGTTATTAGCCGTTAAAATATGTATCGTTATACGTGCTGGGTGGATTCGTAACAAAAATAGTGAGACGGATAAAGTATATGAAGTAAATAGGATTGACAAATCTAAAAATGAAGGAATCAGTTTGGAAAGTGTGGGGGAGAGAAACCAAACGCAGTTGTCCTGAATGATATGAGACTCTGATAACTTAAGTAAAGGTCTCGAGTTCGAGCTAGCCTTTGTGTATGGAGAATTCTACTTAGGGAGTGGCAACCCTTCAATGCCAATCAAATCCTCGAGGGATTGGACTTGGGGTCCAATATGGTATGGGGATACCTGGTACACGCCAAAAAGAAAGTGTGGGGGAGGGAAGAGGGAACCAAGCGCCGCTCAAAGAAAGGAAAAAAGTTAAGTGGGCGCCTATTACAAGTGTTGGTTTCCCAATGGGGCTGTGTCGTTGGTACCTTGAATCCATCTTCCTCCTGTCTTTTACTTACCATTCTCCTATCCTATGGTCCCCATTTCCCCCCCTTCACTTCTTGTCCATCTCCTTTATTTTTTTTATTTTATTTTTTTTTATTCTAAATATAATATTATTCCCTTGCATTATTCTTCATCATTACTACAACAATTGCCACCCCACTTTCTATTTTCCCCCACTTTAATTTTAGATATACACTACCAATTATAGTGGAATGAGGACCTAGCCCAAGCGGTTAAGTCCTTTGATTTCCAACGGAAGGTTGGAGGTTCGATTCCCACCGGCCCCCTATCCCTCCCTTTAATTCCCCTTTGTAATTGTGTGGCATGGGCTCCCACCACCCCTTTCCAGGCCTTCAATGGCTCCTTCAAAAAAAAAATTATAGTGATAAAGAACCATCTCAAGTGCTACATGTATAACCCAATCTATATATATATATATATATATATATATATATATATATGATTTCCAATTGAATTCTCAACTTGAGTTTTAGATCTTAGATGTATATATATACCAATTTTAGGGGCTGCATTGAATTTACATTATTCATTATTTATATTTGTAGTCTTGGTACTACTATTATGGTGTTGTTTTCTAAATAAGAAAAAAGGGTAATAATGGGCATTCATAGTACCAATCCACTTATGGTCCATTTACTTGGTCGGATCCTCAATTATATTCCAATTGTTTTGTTGGTGCCTGTCGAGTCGAGTGTCTTCCTAGCTGCCATTTCATTTGTACTTAGCCTTAGTCGTAGACCTACATTCATGGATCCCTTCCTCCTTGTCCCTTTTTTTTTTTTTTTTTGGTGAAGAGAATTCATTAAAGTTGATGGAATTTAAGTCATTATGTTGTTGAATACATAAAGATTTGTAAGACTTTTTAAAATTTGTATTAAATATCTCACCATTTTTTTATATATAGAATTTATATAATATGGGTTGAATAACTTAAAAGTTTTAACTACTTTTTAAAATTCAGATTGAAAACACTTAAAATTTTAAGAGGCTAAAAAATTGCTATAGTCTCTTTATTGAATACATCCCTATTAGAGTTATGAACCCCTTAAAATATATTCATATGGTTATCTTATCTTATATATACATACATTTATAATGAAAACAATCGATATGCTATTAAATTCCTACTCAAATTACTCAACACTCGTCCTGAAATTACCACCTAATTACTAATTATATCAAAATATTATTACTAATATTTTATTTTTTAATTTTTTTTTAGTGACCTTGCCCTTCAATAGATCCGCCCATATATGTTACCGTAAACTTGTTTCTATCAAGTCATTAAGGGAACCTTGAACTTTAAAACTTATGTAACACTTTGGATTTTATGCCACAACAAATACCGGTTACAAAAATAGGTCACTACAAGGACGCTGTATTGTAGTGACCTAATTTTACATGCATATATAAGCAACTTTCATGGTCATTTGATCTACTTTGACAATGCATAACCCTTGCAGTGACATATTTTGATAATTTGTATTTGTAATGGCATAAAATTAAAAATAAACCCTTGGATTGATCTATTTTAGTATTACTCTCTTTTCTTTTTATGATCATCAAAATGATATTATTTCAGCGCTATATATTTTACCCCTTTTGCAAAAAGGTACAAAATTAGTCTTTTAAATGAGTATAACCTATCTCATAGTGACGAATCTCCTAATTTTTTCCGTTAAAATCTTAATCCAAAAAATTGATTACACTATAAATTGAAAAATTGGCATAGCCCTCAAATACTCAACTTCAATTCTCTCTTTTTTTTTTCTTTTTTTTTAATACCCAACCGATGACGTTTGGATAAGCTGCAGCAGAATACATTATCTGATTATTGCGTTTTCATCAAATAATCAATTTAACCGCTAAAATATAGTGTTGACAAATCTAATTATTTACGTTTTGAAACGTAATCAGATAATCTATTTCATATCATACGTTGATAGTACGTAAGCGACGAGTTTATTAATTTCAATAGATGATGGATGCATAATCTACTTATCATTTAATTAATTGAGTATATATATAGGTTGGGTGCAAATTTGACAAATTTGGAATTAAGAGGCCGTTTGGAATGGCTTCTAGAGAGGTGCTTTTGGCTTTTGCTTCTGCCAAAAACACTTCTAATGGAAATTAGGTGTTTGTTTTGGCTTTTAAGAAAAAACAAAAGCACATCGAAAAGCCAAAAAAGTGCTTCTGGGAAAAGCAGCTCAGGGGTGCTTCTCCCAAAAGCAGAAGCCAAAAGCACCTCGTAAAATGTGCAAGGACTTAAATACCCCCACTACTTAATATAAATTACACTATAAATATATCTTATTATCATATTAAGTATCACGTCCTTTTTGGTAATTACTACATTCCAAAAACACTTTTCATTTTTATTCATCCAAACATATTTTTTAGAAAAAACCACTTTTCAAACATTCCACCCAAACACAAAAATTATATATTTTTGCTTTTGACTTCTACTTCTACTTCTGCTTTTGGCTTCTACTTTTTTCAAAAATCAATCTAAACGGACCATACCATATAATACAGGTCACAAGTACAGTGCATGAATTGAAGGCTGGTGAGATCTTTTCAAGGTCCCAGACTACCAGAAGAGCAGATACAGACAGACGTGTCACGTGTACTTCGTAGACCACGGCCGGCGTGAACGAACGGTCTGTAATGGACTGGGTGTTGGAGGCCCGGATCTGCCAAGAATTTTAGTAATGGCCAAGAAATTTGATCATATCTTCTTCAGTTTTTTAAGTACACACTTCTAAATGTCAACACGACTACATTGATGCATGGTGGGCCACACCATCCATCTAGTCATTCCCATTGCAATCCTTTCCATATCATAATCTTTCGTTTAAGTTCTTCCTCCGGCCATTTTTTTTTTTTTTTTTTAAATAAATACTTACTTCATGTTTTTTCACGTAATTAAAAATAGATTTTTAACAATTAATCAAATTATATAAAAATAAAAATTATAAAAAAAAATTTGATATTTTAAATTTATACGATTAAACGAATTCGACAAAATCTCATTTAACTATATTTTTATCTTATACAATTGTGTTAAAAAATAAAGCTACTTAATAAATATTACTACGTATTACTATGCAAATATAACACTTGAAAATGACATACTACCTCCGTTTTCATATGTTCTTGACGTTTATTAATGTGTTACTATTCACCCACAAGACTTTTTCCTAAAATTTTATCATAGTTATACAAGTTAAAATATAGTCAAGTGGGATCTTGTTAGATTCGTCTCGTCGAGTAGTTTTTAAATATTGAACTTTTAGAATTTTTACTTATACCGAACTTGAGTTATTAATGGTTTAAAATGCGCATTAGACTGCGTGAAAGTGGGTATGTAAAAGAGATTTGAAAACGGAGGAAGTATGAAGTATTAGTAAGGATGAAAATAGACAGGCTATTCGAAGGGGCCTATGGACTTGCCTACCGAATGCCTTGCCAGCCCAGGCTTTTTATAAATAGGCTAGGTCTAAATTATTTTGAAAGTCTATTTAGCTAAATATGTCCAGGCCGAATTTTATAAAAAAAAGTCTATTAGGCCTAGCATGTCGGCTATTTATCATTATTATTAGTCTATTTATGTTTATTGCATATGAATATGGTATTATTGTTATTTTAAGCAGAAGTAATTATTAATTTGATATTATATAAATTTTTAAAATATTTTTAAATTTTTCCCTGTATATAAAAGTTGTGGATGAAGACTTGCTCAAGTGCACAAATTAATGTCTTTCAATCTTATTATTACATCCGGACATATATAAAGAATTTTAAATTAATTTTGAAATAAGCTTAATCAGGCTTTTAAAATGCTTAAAAGCTGATCTGTTTAAATAGGTCAGGCTTAGACCTATACGAGATGCCTATCAGATGTAACAGGTCAGGCTTGAGCCTTACAAAATCGACATAGACCTAAACCGTTCAAGCATAAGCCTAGTCCGGTCTACCCTATTTCCCACCCTAAGTGTTAGTTTAGCATTTGTAGGAGAGCTATTTTCTTCCCATTCTTCCACAAGTGAAATTCCGCAAATTTGATGTCATTCCTGTAGATAAATATCTTGTCATTCTTGTAAATTTGTTGATCGGGAAAGCCAGCTCAAGGGCATGTTATTTAAGAGTGTGTTTATTTACCCCTTAACTGAACTGTTTGGAGATTATTTTATACCAACATTTGAAAATTTAGTTTAAAAATTAATTAACAAACATGAAACAACCATTAAATCAAACAATATCTTGATTACTTTTAAAATTTAACAAATGTCTCAGGTTCGATTCGATTCGGGTTTGACCCCGACCCATTGTCATATTAAGGGATGACAACGGATTAATTCTGATTCATTTTTATAAGAATTAAGATCCAATCTAAGCTCGGGCATTGTTCAGTTCTCGATTCTGATCTGGACCTATTTTCATCCCTAATTTATTTTTGACATAGACAATTTATCTTTAAGTGCCGTTTGGTTGGAGGAATCTTACATTACCAATGGAAATGTCATTACCAGGAATGTCAGATTACTGGGAATATTATATTTTGTCATTTTAACATTTATGATTGGTTGAGTTGGGAATCTTAGATTTCCAATTCAAGCTAATTTACAACAATGTCATTATTTTTAAATTTAAAAATAATATATGATGTTTTACTAAACAACATAAAATAATTAAACATAATTTTTTCAGTTTTAAAAAATATTTGTGCATAATTTAATTTTCCTATATGATAATTATTAGTACTTTTTAGCTTAATAATTATTAATTTAATTTATCTAAATTATTAAGTGTTGTTAAATTTAAATGAATAAATTTTAACATCTAATTTTAAATAGATATTAAAATTTTTGAGTGATCACTTTTATAATTTAAAATGAAAACACTTATAAAGTTTGAGGTAAGGCCTTTTATAATTTTTTTACATATAAAATAATTTTATAACTTAAAAGGATATAAAAGGAAATTTCATATAATGTAATGTAAAGATTTCCGGTAATCTAATATAACCTTGGTTTAGGATGGAAATCACATTTCCACCAAAAAACCCCAACATTCCAATCGTGACGATAATTTTAAATTACCAACTCAAACATTCACTCCAACCAAACATGAGATGCTAGATACATTACCAAGATTGGCACTGGAAATCTCACATTTCCCATAACCAAACGCCCGTGGATGTGACTGGGAAAAAAATTCTTCGAAGTATAACTAACATTGTCGTTTTAAAAAACTTCAATTAAACCCATAGATTTCATAAACCCATGGTTTTCTAAAACCATCATCACTTTTTTTTATTAAAAAAAAAAACAATAATTTAGACCACATATTCAACTCCATTCAAATTTAGGACAAATAGCAAGTGGATTCTCAAATCATAAATTCCTCTTTTCTTTTTGTGTATATCGTACCCAAGATTTTTTCTCAAGAAAAAATAAATAAAAGGAAAACAAAAAATAAATAAATGGATATGCATGGCAAATGACATAACTGGTGCCGTCACATGTCATCTAACGGGGAAGTGGACCTTTGACAAGAACTACATTTTCTTTTTTTTAATTAAAAACTAATAATCTCTCACCACCTTTTCCTAATTTAAAAAAATAATAATATGAGTGATATTTAATATAAATGTATTCAAGAACTATTGAATCTTGCTCTAGAAATAAATTGCATACTTGGTAAATTATAATGACATAAAATAAAAATGTCGGTTTTGCAAAACCGACATTTCTTTCCTTTTCTTCCATTAACACTTTTATTTGGATCTCCTGATTAAGCCAAAATCCATGGTCTGTCCCGGAATGGAGAAGAAAAAATTATATATGTAATAAAATAAAATAAAAGGTGATGTGTCAACTATTTCAAAATATCCCGTAATTGTGTGGCATGAGCTCCACCACCCCTTTCCAGGTCTTCAATGGCTCTTCCAAAAAAAACTATTTCAAAATATCCCAAGAAAAAATCTTAGCATAATGAATAATCATCAAAAATAAATTATACGACTATCCTGAAATTTATAAACATTTTAATTTTTAAAATAGACTAAGTTCATTAAATTGAAATTAAGAAAACTATCACATCGTGATTAAAGTTTTTAAGAACATTTAAAAGAAAAGTATTAATTATTCTTTGGATGCATCAATGAGTTAAATACTTCTATATGATTTCTATATATATTTTAATATTTTTATTTATAAAGCCCTAAAAGATCTAAAAGAGGAATGCACCCATATGTAGCTGCCCAGTTGGGCTAGAAATAGTAATGAATTAGTATTAATTAATGTAGTATATTATTATAAATACTTTCTCTGTTTTTATGAATGTGCAATATTTCCTCTGCGCACGTAGTTCGATGCAAATTTTTAGCTGTTAATAACTCACGTTGTATATAAGTAAAAATTATATAAGAATTTTATATTATAAAACTACATAATGAGATAATTACAACAAGATCTCACTTAACTATGTTTTTCCTTCTACAACTATTGTATAAATGTGAATTTAAGTCGAATAATGAATAGTGTCAAAACATCAAACGTCTCATATTCTTGGAAAATGAGGTAGTATATAGTACTTCATCCATTTTTCAAAAATTAAAACGGACCTACAATGCACGCAGTCCAATGTACATTTTAAACCATTAATAACTCAAATTTGGTACAAGTAAAAATTATAGAAGTTTGATATTTAAAAACTACTCGACGAAATGAATCTAACAATATCTCACTTGGCTATATTTTAACTTTATATGATAAAACTTTAAGTCAAAGTGCGTGTGTGAATAGTGTTAAATTTTGCAATGTTCCAATTAATCGAAAACGGAGGGAGTAGTATAATACTCCCTCCGTTTGGAAATAGTTGTAACATTTACACAGTTGTTACTATTCACTGAGTAACTTTGATTCAAATTTTTAACACAATTATACAAGATAAAATATAGTAAGTGAGATCTTATTAGATTCGTCTAATCGCATACTTTTATAATATCAAAATTTTGTAATTTTTACATTTACACAATTTGAGATATTAAGCATTAAAAATGTGCATTGGATAACGTGAAACGCAGGAATATTACAATTTTTTAAAAAATGGAGGGAGTAGTAGTATTGGAATACTACCTCCGTCTCACCATTTTTGTTACGGATGAGTTTTTGACACTATTCACTGTTTAACTTTGATTCAAACTTTTATCATAGTTATGTAAAAAAAACATAGTCAAGTGAGATCTTGTTAGATTCGTCTAATCTTGTAGTTTAGACAATCAATTTTTTATAAATTTTATTTATATATAATTTAAGTTATTAACCGTTAAAAATGTGTATCGGCATGCGTATCGAACACAAAAACAATGAGACAAAGTAAGTATTAAAATGTTTGAAAAGAAAGGAACCAATAAATTAGTGAAATTTGAAAAAGTGGGGACGACTGGACGAGTGAGAATGTGAAATGCAGTGATTGAATAATAACAATAAAAATAAAAAAAAAATAATAAATATGTGGGTGGGGGCTATTTGGGGACAAGCTGTGGGGTATTGGATTTGGACCGTGAGTGGTGTCTGGTGTCTGCTTCCATAAAGTAATATTTCTTCCTTCATATTCCGGAATTTGTGTTCAACCAAACATCTCCCTCATTTCTCGCCATTTTTTTCTTTCTTTCTTTTTTTACACTGGGGAATCCCCAATTCCCCATAGAGAGGATTTGTACTTAGCCCAAGTAGTTAAGTCTCTAGGCTTTCATTCGGAGGTTCGATCCCCACCGGCCCCTATCCATTTCCTGTATTCCTTTTTGTAATTTGTGTGACATGAACTCCCACCACCCCTTTCCAGACCCTCAATGGATCATCCGCAAAAAAATAAAATTCCCCATCTCGTTATTTGCTTTTTTTTTTGTTAAAGAGACAAAGTCAGATAAATAATAGTAAGAGCTCATGACATACAAATTACACAGAAATAAAGGGGAGGATAGGAGATCAGGTGGGGAATCGGACTCCCAACCCTAAAATTGAAATGTATGAACTTGGTTATTTTGGCAAGCCCTCATCCCCGGTATTTGCTTTCATTTACTATCTCTTTCTTTTTATCTTTATTACTTATTCCTTAATACTTCTTCGCATTCGAATCAAATAAATCGAGAAAGGAGGAGTTGAGGGCTTGAGGATGAAAATCGATAAATCATTGATGCCTACATTTTTATTATTGCACCTAACATGCTATATGGTTGTTTCAAAATATTTCAACAAATTTTATAAGAATTAATAATATTATAGAAACGTTGAATTTAAATATTTAAATTGTACTCCATATTCCATCATAATTTTACTATTTTATGATCACACATTTTTAAAATGATGTTGAAGATATCAAAATTAATATGATTTGGATAAGATCTCAATCGTACAATATTACGATCTCGTGCTTATATTCATATAAACTATTTTCTGATCTTATGATCATATCCCTTAAAATGATGTGTAGAAAAATACAATATAAGTCTGTGTAAGTATTTTTAATATTTAATTGTGATGTTTTTGTAATGTATTGTATTAATTACTTTGTAAGATTCAATATAAATCTCGATCCTTACAACCTACTCGGTATACCAAAATCTTTAATCTACAAAAGTTTGGATTTGGGTTCAAAGCCATGTTTGGTACTATAATAAATTAATCATGTTGTGTTATCGAAAAGAAAAAGAAATATAAAGAAACATAGGGCTGTTTGGTTGAGGGCAGATTGTAGAGCATATTGAGTTTGAGTAGATTTGACCATGAAATCTGCTTGTTTTAAGTGTTTGGTAACTGGCGTATTTGATGGGCAGATTTGGCCAAATCTGCTAATATGCAATCTGCTTCACTAGGAAGCAGAATGGGGAGTAGATTGACTTGTTACTCAAATACCCATCCATCTCTCTCATATTTATATAACTACAAGTACTATTTAATTAAACTAATATTGTCCTTATATGTAATTTTACATCCTAAATATGCTATCTGCTGATTAATCTACCAAACTTCTTTAATAAAATATGCTATTACTATCTGCTGGTCAAATCTACTACTCATATATGCTCCTAAAATCTGCTAGTCAAATCTGTTATCTGCTTCTGCCATCTGCTGAACTCCCAAACAGGCCCATAGTATAAAACTGATCATCAAACAAATTGAATAGATTTAAATCAATTTGAAATTTGAGATTGTGTAGACTGAAAATAAAAAGGTTAATGGAGGAATTATGTGAGAGGTAAATTTCTTGTTGGCTACTCCACACCGTTTTCCCCACCGCCATTCTCCTCCAATCTCCAACCCGTTATCGGCGTTTGTTGTACGAGTACCTTTTTCCTCTTGCCTTATCCTGCTGCTGCTGTTTCTGCTTTTGCTTTCTCTATTCAATATTCGCTGCTTGTGTGTTCAATCCTGTCTCTGATTAATAGTCATTGTTACTGTTCGATCTCTCATTTTTTTTTGTAGTACTCGTACTAGTAGTTAATTCAATGGAGATCTCAGATCGTGGCCGAAAGTGGTAGGATGGAAAAAGCTACCTTCACCTGTTCATGTCAGATTTCCAATTTACACTAGTAATGTGTGATTGTGTCGTGCTTTTCCTGCCGCTGATTTCAGTTTTCTGATTCAATTCATTCCTTCTCAAGCTTCCATTCGTTTTCAGAAGCATCTGATGAAAAGATTGGTGGTGGGAACGAAAGGGGAAATAATCGTATGTGTGTGTGTGTTTAATTACTGAATTCTTGTAGGAGTACATCGGCTTTTCCTTGTTTATTTAGTCATAGATACGCCGTCTGCTTTGAATTGAATTATTATTAGAATCTGCCTCTGCCTGCCCTAATTCGTTTCCTTTGTTGGACTATTCGAATTTGGAATTTGCACTGTGAACTGTATCTGCAGTGAATTTGCAAGTTGCGTTTTCGTCAATTTTGAGTAGGTGGGAATATAATTATAATAATACTCCGTAATACGAAGTAGATAAAAATTATATACACTGTATGTATGTGTGTATATATATACTGAGAGAGGAGTAGGAGTACATGATTTGGAAAGGGAAATCAAAATGTGTGTAAAACCGAGGGCTGTCCAATCAATCCCCTGGGATTCTACATTCTAGTCAATAGTACTACTACTCTTGTGCACTGTGGATCTCAATTCTCAAGATACTCCTTCGCCCCCTCCTCCTCCTTTTCATGTCGTCCCCTTTGCTTATTCTATATTCCCTTCATTAAATTTTACCTACAAAGAAAAACAAATATTACCCTCTACCTGTTCGACCAAAAGCCTCCCCCAGAAACAATCACGGCGAGTTTTCATCAATCTATCGACCTGGCAAACAAGTGGTGGGAGCGCAGTTTGGATGCCGGGATGGCGGGCTACGATCAGCAACAGCCTCCGCCGGGAGGTTCCCGCTATGTTCACCAGCTTCTCCCGCCGGACCTTCAACTCCAGCCGCAGCGGCCGCCTCCCATTTCTCTTCACAACCCGGAGCTGGACCCTTCTGCCGATTCCAAGGACGATTCTCCGCCGGAAAAGGATCTCGATACAGCGGCAACCACGAGCTCCGGCGGGACCCCCACGGGCAGCCGTCGCCCACGGGGCCGGCCCCCGGGGTCGAAGAACAAGCCGAAGCCCCCGATAATTGTGACCCGCGATAGCCCCAACGCGCTGCGGTCCCATGTTCTGGAAGTTTCCTCCGGGAGCGATGTCGTTGAGAGCGTGTCCGTGTACGCGCGCCGGAGGGGGAGGGGCGTCTGTGTGCTGAGCGGGAGCGGCACCGTGACGAACGTGACCATCCGGCAGCCGGCGGCGCCGGCGGGAAGCGTGGTGACCCTGCAGGGCCGGTTCGAGATCCTGTCTCTGTCCGGGACGGTGCTTCCCCCTCCCGCTCCGCCCGGCTCCGGTGGTCTCTCGATATTCTTGTCCGGCGGCCAGGGGCAGGTGGTTGGGGGAACCATAGTGGGGCCCCTGATGGCCTCCGGGCCGGTTGTGCTCATGGCGGCGTCGTTTGCGAACGCCGTTTTTGAACGGCTCCCATTGGAGGATCACGAAGAGGGCACAACTCCGGTTGCTCAGCCGCAGTCCGCAGCGTCTCAGTCTTCTGGTGTCACTGCTGCTGGTGGCGGCGGTGGCGGCCATGCGGGTGAACCTGGTGGCAATGCAAGCGGCGCTGGAACTGCTGGAGCCAACGGCGGCGCTGGCGGCACTGTTCCAGCTGGGAATTATCCATTTTCGGCAGATTTATTCGGTTGGGGCAGTGGGAATGCAGCCAGGCCACCCTTTTGATTCCCAAATTCATCCATGATCTTGAAATTTTTCATCTAATGGCCTTTAGTCTTATTTCATGTGGATTTCCTTATCTTGAATTTATCCATTGTCTATCCTGTCTATTATGGAAATATTAATTAATGGAAACATGTTTTGTAGAAAAAGGAAAAACCAGGTTATCATCATCAGTAGTAGTGTATTGTTTGCATTTTGTAATATGTGTGGGGACAGGTTTGGTTAAATTTGAGAATCAAGGGAGATATGACGGGTGATCAGCTGGAGATTGACGATGGATGAATTAGAAGCAATTTTCAAGGTCAGTGGTTAGATTCAGTTTTTTCTTGAGATTACTGATTGTTAAGTGTCATGGACAATTTTTTCTTTTCTTTCTTTTGCAATTTGCAAAGTGGTGGTATTATTTGTGATGATGGTGAAACATTTTGGTAGGGACTGATGAGAAATTGCAGTTGGCATATTCAATGTATGTATGTATGTATGTATTTATACATCAAAAGAGAAGTTGCATTTGCATTTGTATCTGCCGTCTTTATAGATCCTACCATCCAGTGAGAGTGCTTGTACTGTGCTTGTTTTTTTGTGAACATTCTAGGAGTAGGATGACTTTGAAACCTTCAACATGAACATGATGATATGTTCAAGACGTTAAATTTCCCACTAAATTATAGCTTTAGTAAATGTTACGGCAGGACCCTTATTGGCTTCTATAGAAAGATAAATTGTGTTTTCTGATTTGATGCTAGACTAGTTTGATTGAAGCGGGGTATGTGTGTAGTTTTGCATGAATTTGGCATGATTGCATCATTTGTAAGATAGACTAGCAAATAAGTGAGCCCTTGTGTGAAAGATTAACCTTATTAAACATGTTTACATTGTACTTGTGATGTAATACCACTATGGAGGATAAGAATCGAATTGTAGTCTTACCACACATGTAGTCATCCATCCCTAATTAAGTTCGGATTCGCCTTCTTATTTTGTGCTACATCTTTTCCTATACATAGAAGCCACATTAAGTAAAGCTACCTCAAAGATGCTTCTTGTCTTCCGACTTATCCCATAAACACCACCAAAGAACCTAAGTAAGATACCACCCCCCACCCCCCACCCCCCAAATAATCCCATCCCATCTCTCTAAAACCAATAGCATTCTCCTACTTTTCCCTCAGCTGTTTATGGAGATTCTTTACACTGTTTATCTATTAACTACCAATTCCCATTCATATAATTATTCATATTGCATAGAGAAAGTTATCGGTACCACCACATAACACCTCGATCTTCACGATAGGAATAATTCTGTTCTCAGCCCATCACATTAGTTTCCTAATCTGGTAGGTAAAGATACATTGAGGGAAAAAGAAAAGCAAGAAGCCTCTCTTGGTTTGGTACCAGATATGAAAAAGAACCTCTACTTGAGCACATAGTATAGAACTTGGGGACAACTTTGAATCATTGAAAATGGAGAAAGGTGGGTTAGAAAAGAAAAGTTGCAAACTGCAGCTTCTTGGAATGTTTTCTTGCTTTTACTTTTGTCCACTTATCTTTAAAGCCTCAAGATTACGTTATCTCTCTGTGTAGATATTTGTTTATCCTTTCATGCATGGCTGGCTGTTCGGCGAGGCATGGTACTTGTTCTCGAAATGGATGGGTCGGATCGATCCCATCCTCTTCGAACAAACGCCATGCAAGTGTATATTTGTCGTCAGTATTGTGGGTGCTTTTTGTTCGGTTTGGAATTAGCATATTTCTTGTCATTTACTGAATAGTAATTTTTACCAGTACGCATGCGATGTGCGTGCTCAACTCTGGAAACACAAGATATGTGGATCCTTATATTTTGAGTGTCTATTTATTCTTTTCTGGGGTGAGTAAATATGGTAAGAAAATTGAATGGGTTTTCGAATCATGATGGTAAAGGTTGTGTACCCTGGAAAAAATTGCAGCCACATAAGATCAGAGTTGGATTTTGTTGTCTTTTTCATCACAAGAATATGGGCCTCTTTATATAACGATGTGTGTACTTCCCCCATTTTCAACCTTTTCTCATCATTTACACGAATTTAATTTTTTGTGGGCATTTCGTTGTCATTGTAGCAGGCAGGCAGGCATGTACAGTGTGGATGTTGAGAGGCCTCCTGTTTTGGGATGTGCATTTATTGTTGGTGTGAAAGTTATAGATGATTGGCTAAAGTTGCTTTGTATTTTGCCAAATGATAAGGTGTACGTTAAAGGTAGATCTAGTTTGAGTTGAGTAGCTTGCTTGGTATAATTGGTTTACTTTACATGACTATGATGAGCTTGGATTAGTCGGGTTGATAACATGGATTAGGGGCTTGCTTGCCTCGTTGAATTTGAAGATCGTTGCAATTTAAATAGGAGATTTCAATCCAAAATCAATTAATAATAAGTGAAGTAGTTTACCAAAATTTGAATTTACCAACTTATCGACGCGAGAATCTTAAAGAGAAGAAAAAAGAGAAAACTTATCGACGTGAGAAAACTTGAATTTACAAATAATTTCGATGAGATTATTCGGAGAATTTGGTAATTGGGGCTTCAAAATTTTCGAAGAAGTTATTATGCAATTATTAACACAGAAAAATTATGTTAATAAGTGAAAAATTCATTCAAGACCCAATACACTAAATAGGCCCAATAATACTGGGTCAACCCCGCGATTGACGGTCAATCCGAACAATCGACCCCGAGCTACAAGTGTCTCGTGAGAACAACCAGAAGCAGAATAAAGATGTACACCCCGAAGATCAACGTCTCGTGCAAATGAGCAACATTTGCCAGAGAAAGCTACCCAAGGAAGGTCTTTCCCAAGCTTGTCCGAGACAGCATGATCCCGAGCGAGGGAGCATCCGTGTCTCGCAAAAGGGTTATCCGTGCTAAGGAAAGGAAGGAGGGATAAAGACCCGCATTCGAATGATGTTCGTTGCAACTCCAAAATGTGCCTTTCGCGAAAGACATCCCCCTTGTATAAATCGACAAATTCTAGGCAGAAAAAAAGAAAAAGAGTTCCAACACCAACACACAAATCTCACAATTTCTGCATTTCCTTTACACGCTTCGCTCGCATTAGATTCATTTAAATACAATGCTCTAGATCATAACACATATTTGGATAGTTCTCATCTTGCTTTCCATTTTGAAACCATTTTGCTAAAAAAATTGAATATTTTTTAGGAAAAAAGTAAAAAGAACAAGAAGGAAAAAATATAAAATAAAATAATAATGCAAACAAAGGAGCTAACACCGAGGGAATCACGTGTCAGCTGCATCCGCACGCCAAAAGATGTTTCACTTGATCAGGAGGAAAGGCCTAGGTCGTGTAGAACTGATCACCATCCGCCTCAATCTTAGCAAGCCCATCAGCCACAGAGTTACGTAAAGGAAATGGAAATAGGAGTTTTTATTTTATTTCATTTTTAATAAATATATATACTTCTTAAAATGAAAAGAAAATGAAATTGAAGGAAGTGAAAATGAAATAGAAGCAAAATTATGTTTCATAATTGAAAGAAAAGAAAATGAGAACTTTTTCAATTTATTTTTATTTATTTTCTTTTTTATAATTTTGTACATTTGGTTAGCAACTTAGCATATATAAAAAATTACTAATTAACAGATATTATGATATTTTTCAAATATTTATCTTTTCAATCATGTTTTTTGGAATAGGAAATATAAATTATTCTTCCAATTTTTTACAAATATTTTTATATTGAAAAAAAAGTACTGGAAAGGGAAAAATGGAAGAAGAGAGAGAGAGAGAGACCTTGAGAACAAGGTGCATACTCATTATTGATTTTTTTTTTAATTTTAAAGATAAATAAATTAATTAATTAAGTAAATATTTATAATTCAATAATGTACAAATTTAGTATTTATCAATTTGGACTGGCATATTATAAATCATACTACAAAATTCAACAAAATTAATGGTATAAAACTAAAATTTTTTTTTATTGAAATATTAAATTTAAAATCATAATAAAAAGTTATATAAATTTTATTAAAAAGAACGAGATGTGCAAATATTTAAAATATGATAAAAATTTTACCTTTATATTTGCAAAAGATAAAACCCCAAAAATATCAAGAATTCATTGCCAAGGCTCACATCCCAATGTGCATAATTTTGTCCACATCACGTGAAAATTTAACCTTATACACGTAGCTAACCTTATAGTCGGTTTTCTATTTTTTCTTAAATGTGATAGAGTAGAGAGGATGTGTTTCCACACTTATTTTTCTAGCTTCGCGTTCGTAAAATTAAAAAAATAAAATAAAATACTATTCGTCTTGGTATTTTTGTTATCAACTGTTTAATTTTATTTCAAATTTTTATCATAGTTATGTACAAAATAACATAGTTAAATAAAATTTTGTTAGATTCGTCTAATCTTGTAGCCATATGTGTTGTGTGAGTCCCTAACAGAAACAACAAAACGGAGGAAGTAATCAATAAGATCAAATCAAATTGCGAAAGAGTAGGAAATACCCACTTTTCTTTTTGTGGAATTTTCTCTACTCTATATTAGCAACTCTTTTCCTCTCATGAAATTCAATCATTCAAACTATTTGAAAAAAAATAATCATTTTTTTTCTTACTCGATGCTATGGTTGGTAAAATAAGAGAGGAAAGAGGAGGTAGTCCAAGGTCGCATAAGTTGTCTTCCAAATAGATTTTAGAGAGGTGCTTTTGGCTTTTGCTTCTGCCAAAAGCACTTCTAATGAAAATTAGGTGTTTGTTTTGGCTTTTAAGAAAAAGCAAAAGCACATCGAAAAACCAAAAAAGTGCTTCTGGAAGAAGCAGCCCAGGGTGCTTCTCCTAAAAGCAGAAGCCAAAAGCACCTAGTAAAATGTGCAAGGACTTAAATACCCCACTACTTAATATGAATTACACTATAAATATATCTTATTATCATATTAAGAGGGTGTTTGGATGTGCGTTTTAAAAAGCGTTTTGAAAACGGATAATCAGATAATTGCTGTAACAAAACGTGCTGTAGAAAATTAAATGTTTGGATGAGCTTATGCTGTTTCAAATCACAATAATCAGATAATCATAAAAAGTGTTTGGATTTGCGTTTTTCATTACCTCAAAAGGCAACAATATGGTAAAATCTATTTTTGGCTAAAGCGCAATTTTCTTGCAGCACCAAAATGTAGCTGCAAGAAAATAGCATTTTCTTTCCCTTAAAACGCAAATAATAGATTATTGGAAGTTAGTACACAAACAGGATTAACTGATTTTTTGCGTTTTGCAAACGCAATAATCAGATAATCTGTCCCAAAACGCACAAACAAACACCCTCTAAGTATCACGTCCTTTTGGTAATTACTACATTCCAAAAGCACTTTTCATTTTTATTCATCCAAACATATTGTTTAGAAAAAGCCGCTTTTCAAACATTCCATCCAAACACAAAAGTTACATGCTTTTGCTTTTGACTTCTGTTTCTGCTTCTACTTTTGGCTTCTGCTTTTTTCAAAAGCCAATCCAAACGGGCCCTTATAGCCTCTAGTCTTTCAAATTATTTTCTATACAATAATTTATAGCATCAAACTATGGGTGGAACAAAACACAAAGAAAGAGCATGCAAATAAGGAGATTTGAGGATCCAAAGACCTGAAAACCCAATCGTCTACTCCCTCCATCGTTTAAAAATATTAATGTTTGCATGGTTTTCATTATTAACTGAGTAACTTTGATTCGACATTTTAATATAGTTATAAAATATAGTCAAGTGAAACGTTGTTAGATTCGTCTAATCAAATAGTTTTATAATATTTAATTTTTTTTATAACGTTTACTTTTATACAATTTGAAATATTAATAGTTAAAAATTTAAGGAATATTAACTTGTTTAAATGACGGAAGAAGTACTATAAAATGACTATTTATTAAAAAAGTTTCATGGTCTGTAATCTCCTGTGAGGATTTATGTTTCAAATTTTCGACATTGTTTTGGGTCTGGATTTGGAAATGGTGTCTCAACATCATATTCATATCTAGCAATTGATGAAAGGCACAAAATGTCAAAAGCAGTGGTCCTCCATCTTTTTGGCATCATGCTCTTTATTCATTATTCAATACTATCCTACAACCAAATCTTTCTTCTTCATTTTGTTTTTTTCCCATATTTTATTTTATTTTAATTTTTTGGTTTGTGGGTACACAAATGAAGAAACTTTTTATCTGGCTTCGGGTTCTCAAAAGGGAAAAAACAAATGAAGAAACTTGTACATTTTTGTTTTACTTCTCTTCAAAAATTATTTCAACAGACGTGTATATAGATTAAGGATTAAAAAAAAGTATATTTATTATACATAAATACTTAGACCTTTTTTTTAATTGCTAAAGTATATTGCAATTACTGTTTTCAACTAATTTATTTTGGATGATTTTATATGATTCGTTACAATACTAAATATAAAATGTTAAAGTGATAGTGAAAGTAGAGATTACAAACTACAAAACTCGTGTTGGGCTTACCTACAAAAGTATTTTTTAATCTAATAAAATAAGGATCCAAAGTTAGCTAGTTAAAGGCAATAATTGCAAGCAATGTTTTGAAAAAAAAAAAAAAGACACACAGAAAAAGTATATATTAAAAATAATGTAATAATATGGATAAAATATTCATTATCTGTTAAACACAAAATATAAAATAGTAGTATTTTCTCTAAAATGTGTGCTTGAGAATGTTATTTTTGCCCAACATAATGGAATTATGTATATGCAGACAGGTAAATATTAGTATGAAAAAGGAGAGACTGAGTTATGCTCTGCATGGATTTGCAAGTTAACATAAGTGGTTTTTGCTTTTCTAAATCCACCACAAAATAATTAGGTCTATCCACAGTTTAAATCTTAGTCCAGTCGAGTTGAGTTGGCAACCTGACACACACAAATTCACAAGTGTACCAAGAATTAAATCCGCAACTTCATTGGGTCAATTCAACAACAACAACATAATACTCGAGCTCCACTTTAACGTCCTACCTCCCTTCCTTAATATTTGTCACGGATCTACATTTCACGCAATTCAATACATATTTTTAATCCGTAATAATTCAAATTGCACACAAGTAAAAATTATGAAAATTTAATATTCTAAATCTATGCGATTAGATGAATCCAACAAAATCCATATTAAAAAATTGAATCAAAGTTACTCAATGAATGGTGACAAAATCTCCAACGTGTCAATAATTTAGAAACGGAGGAAGTACAAATTTATAAACAAAGTATTCCTTTCCTACTCTTCCATGAAATTTCATCAAATATAAGAGTGTCATAACAATAAAGTCTAGAACCATTCATTGATTAAGCAAAATCCTTCTTTCCCTTACAGAGGAGAGGACAGAGGAGTGCTGCTACACTAATTGGGGGGGGGGGGGGGGCACCACTGCCGGAAAATGCCTCCACATACTCTCCACCCTCTCCATGCCCACTGGAGTATTCTACACTAAGGTACACCACTAAACCCACCATAACCACCTAATCAATAATATATCATCCTCTAAAAATGTGAAACCACACACAACAAAGCAATTATACTAAGCTAGAAGCTTTAAACATTCAATCAGGAATTAGGGTTGATTCATCTCTGACTTTGGAGTCTTCAGTAATTGGTAACAATCCTTGATATCTTAGGCATTTGGCTGTTCAAAAGGGACACGGATGAAGAGACGCCCGTGCAGGCTTACGACAGCCGATGTCTGAAGTGGGTCGATTCTTGATGGTAGGCTCACCACCTGAAAACCAGCACCACAAAAAAGTGTTCAAAACTATGTTATGCTCTTTGACACAGTCACCACCAAAAATGACAAAATAAAGAAAAACAACTGAAACAGCATTCTGGTTTTGCCTTTCATCTCCATTGGGCAGACAGAATCTGTAAAAGACGGATTTAGCTTTGTTGCTGTAAAAGCCAGAAAGCACCAAAGCCAGCAAATGGCATTCACAGGGGAAAAATATAGTCATAATACATGGAGAATGCATAACATAAATTCATGTCTAGTACAAACAAGGAAGACTATAATGTACTGTAAGTTATTCTTCTTCAATCTCATTTTTGACAAGGAATGGAATGACACTTGGCTTTGAAAATGCCAGTATTTTCTTTTCGGTAGTAAAGGAGGCCAAAGCCATTTTATGATTTCCACACATTATGACAAACAGTAATGACATCACACTACTACACGAAAGGAAGGGTAGACATACTTTTTTGAAAGGTGTAATCCCCCAGGGATTATCAAGTTGCTCAGGCTGGCCTGTTATGACCACACGTCCAGCAGGATCTGTTTGAACTCTGACCTGAACCACCAATAAGACCATGAATAATTTAGGAAATGGGCCACTAAGAAAGACGGTGTTGGTATTGGTTCAGATTATAAATGTCCAGAAGGAAGCACTCAACAGAAAATAGAATACCCCAACAAGACTGAATAGATGAAAAACAAGTTGGATTGCATAAGATGTAGATATTAATGTACCTAAATTGATACAAGCATATATGGATATTCTTCAAAGTGACAGTTGCAACAGAGTTGAAAACCTTGATAAATCATATAACAAGGGATTTATAAACATATAAATACTTTCATAGGAGACAAAAAACATAAACAGGGCAATCTCTCCTTTTCCTTTCAATTTACAGGGATGGGTGGGAAGGGGAGTATGTAGGATAATTGGCAGAAAAAAATATTATGAATCAAAGGGAGAACAAACCTCCTCACGTAATAGTCCTGGTACAAGGGCATAGATCTCAAAGCAGTCTTTCTGTGAGTAAGGAAAGTGTTGATTAAACTCTTTTAGCACATGTATGTGAATTAACTCATGTTGAGAAGTTGAGATATAGAATTGATATTTTGATGGAACACTTACAGTCTGTCGTACATTAATTTTCACCCAGTCTGCAGGAGTTCCAACATCAACAACTGATGTTGCCAATCTACCAACCAGAAAGCAACTCAATGTTAATTGCTATTGTTACTAAGAACAAAGGATAATGAGCAATGAACTGAATGAAATCTGCAGGTTGATCATCAATTCTTTAGTTTCAGGGTTGATGAATTCCCATATGCCGTAGCACAACACAGAATCATATTCACTAGAGAGATTTGGAAGTTCAATTGACAAGAGAAGACAATTTCTACATAATTTCACCTTCATACAAAATCACAGAAGATGCCAGACCAACTAGTGAGAAACAGTACAACCTTCTTGGTTGCAACTTGCAAGTAGTGTGCTAGCTTTCAACCATATTTCACGACCATAATATGCACAATTCAACGACCCAAATAAACTATCTGTGCCTTTTGAGCAAAGAAACAGAATGCTTACAATGGAAAGGCCATGCTAGAACATAACATGGTCAAGATCCAAGTATAAGAGAACATAGATTTGGGCCAACAAAATACAACCTAATTAAGATCGAGCAGAATAAAATCTATTTAAGACTGTAAGTACAGAACTTACAGATCCAAGATACAAAAAAATTAGCGCTCTAGGTTGTCTATACTCTATGCAATTTGAGTAGAAAATTAAACTCCAGCCACACATTTTATCTTGATGAAGTATTTGAAGGTAATAATTACATGGTCTTGATTGACCGAGACAACTCACATACAATTCAGACATGTACACTTCTAAAACAAATGTGTTACAGCATGGGAAAAAATACACAATGGGATGATTTATGTCTCCTGAGAGTCAAAATTCAAGTCGTTTATTGAAAAATGTGATCTAAAAACAAGATCTATTCTCAGAGATACAAAGAAAGTAGCAAGCAGAAATAAAAAAAAAAAGGCTTAACTGCTTAGATGCTTCTGTTCGAGGTGCTTTATTTGATTGCTCTGCTTCACTTGGTCTCTTTTGTTTGAGTGAGCCTGAGCAACATTTAGATACAAAATTGACCAACTTGATAATGAAATGACAAGCTGATTTAAGAGTTTGTTCAATATTTTCCAGAGTGTTAATCCAAAGGAAGCACACAAAACAAGCCAAGTCAAAGATTGATTCCTTACCAATGCTTTTGAGATTTTTTTCGCGCTTTGTCAGATTATTAAGATTCTTATCCTATAAAAATAGGAATACAGAAACATTAACAGATGAATAAGGTGCATTCAGCATGAAAAAGGGATTTGCTTTGGATACTTCACACGCACCTTTATGATTGGCTCACCAACCTCACCATAATCTGAAAGGCGCTGCGCATGCCAACCTTGCATAGCACGAGCAGCGGCATCTCTTCTGGCCCTTCCTGACCCTTGGAAGCCATTGCCCTTTGCAATATACAAACAACGTTAAGAGGTATATGTCAACTAAATCCCTACAATAAAATCCATAACCCCTTTGCATAAAATACCATGCCACACTCAAACATTTCATCTCATGTAGGAATGGAGGTAGTATTTCTTAAATAGATACTCCATACTTCATAACAGTTAATGAAATCTCATAAACATTTATTAGTTGGGCAATGTGAACCAAATGGATTTCTTAAGCTCCTTTGAGGCTCAAGAGCTATCTCGAGGCAAACAAGTAGATATCTCAAAACAATGCACTGCACTCACAAGAGTTCAAGCCCAAACCTTGCTTAAGCGACCCATAACCACCCGGTCCAATTTTTGTTGGTAGTTTTTATCTAAGTTAATATTAATTATTTCTCAACATATCTACTATATAAAGTGATATAGACAAAGTCCTTCCCTTTGATCCTACACACAGCCTAATTTTAAAATTATGGAGATTAAGACAATCAGTTGAAAATTGAACCTCTTAATAATAGGTTCAGATGTAAGCCAAATAAATTTATCGTGATTGGCTTTTGGTGGGGGGGGGGGGGGGGGGGGGGGGGGGTTGGAGAGAGGGAGGGAGAGGGAGAGGGAGAGGAAACATATCTAAGGCTAAACTAGGAAAGAGTGGCTTTTTATTTTGTCCATAAAGATTATCCTTCCAAAATTTTAAATGTTGAGGTATATCAAGGACCAAATAAATAAGTCAAGTATCAGTTAAAACTATTTAATACTACTCTTTCCGTGGTAGTGGTAGCAAGAATCATGATGGGTGCCCACACTCTAAATTACAAAGGGAACAAGAAGAATGCCAATGGGATCAAACCCCCAAGTTTGAAGGTAGAGGGCTTAACCACTAGACTAAGTGCCTACAAAGCATTTGGTTGTTGTTTGGCCCCAGGAAAATGTTTATCTGACACAACAGCAACCCTAGAATTTGTTCAAAATAATGTATTTAACAATTTTACCCTCATTAACGTAAATGCAAGAGTAAATTGGCACGTTAAATATTAATAGGGATAAAAGAGAAATCCAAGAATCAAAGAATGTGTCAATATTTTAGTACAACTTAAAACATTATACAACATGAAACCCTTGGATATAGAGGGAGTATAATTTAAGACATTCAGGGAATGCAGGGACTTGGACAAAGCCTCAAAAAACACCAAGAAATAATATAATAACATAAATAATTAGAGGATAATTTAATCCTAAAATAACTTAAAGGACAGGTCAAAAGTATTAAAACAATACACACCTCAACATCAACACCAGAAGCTTCAGGAAATGCAGACACAGGGAGTTGGAGCTCCCCCCTTCGTGTCTTATGTCTCTCATAAGCTAGAAGAGACTGATGCATATATAGAAAAATTAGGTTTCTGAAGGTCACAAAATGCAGCATATAACTATGATTACAAAAAATTAAAGGCATACACACATAAACAAACAAGGCAACAAGCCATATGAGGAAAAATGCAATCCCAAGCTCTAATTCTACATATGCAATAATTGATGAGTATGATAAAGTGTATCAAGTTAAAGCATATTCGTTGAAGCCAAAGTATGACAGATAAAACTGCATATATCATGCTTTGTTTAACAAGTTGCAGTGTTAAACTAGTCTGTCCTGCAGCATGATTATGCATACCCGATTGAAGCATAGAAAACGGGATGACTATTAAAGCAAGACACCATCAAAATAGAATCATCACCTTTTCATAGAAAATGCGGAACGTCCAAGAAACTGTTGTACAAGTCCTGCACAAAGACAGAACAGGTGTCCACTGATTAAAGCCCAATTCATACTAAAACAAGTTTTTTTTCCCTTACATAAAGAAAATTTAATAAGGCTGCAAAGACGAGAAGCAATGGAAATGTGGACAAGAAATATTACAAAAGATTTTCCTCAAAAATAATCTACATATGAGTACAATTTTACGCTCTAAATTTAAGCAATATGACCATTCCTATGTTGTTTGGTTTTAACATCAATGCAGAAAAAAAAAACAAAGAGACAACTTTTGGAAACTAATAGCAGATGAAAAAAATTAAAAAGAGAAAAGTCCAAAACCTTCAAACGATTGCCAACTTTTACAAACTTCATAATTCTGATGTGTATCTAAAAATCATCCCAAAAATAATTATGAAGAAAAATACAGAAACAATAACGGAGCTTATGCACAAAAACAAGCAAAGAGGGAAACAAAAAAAAGAGAGAAAAAAGACTACTAAAGATTTTCAGAAGAAGGCTTTACTTTGGTGGGTGGAACGACTCTCCAACCTGCCTCCACAACTTGGATCCAGTTACCTTTTAAAAAGACCCACAGGTTCAGAAGTGTTGAAACAGCAGCTGAAAATATCATCTAAAACATCTCTTAAAGAGAATGACTCCATAGAAGTTACGGAGTCTGGATTTCCACCAGAAAAATAGCAGCATGGAGGATACACTTATATTCATTACTCCAAAAGCATGCAAAAAATTGATATCCATTTGAGCAGAGCAAAAGGCATATTCATAATTGGAAGTGACCGTGACAAAATAAGATACATGAAGATATGAAGCCAAAGCACATAAAACAAAATCTGTTCTACCCTTAGACAACATCACAACACACAGTAAGAAAAAGTATACATGCCAGCAAAACATGCAAGCTGGATAGAGTGGATAAAAATCTTATAAAAATTGATGTAAATAATCCACTTAAGGCAAAAATAGGTATATCAATTGGGAGTTTGGAACAACATAAATAGAAGAAAATTTGCTTCCTTCTGAGAATGATACAGTCACTACGATGTTGTGGGAGTATATCAATTTATGATTCGCAAATTGACATGTGCCAACCAAGTATAAATACTTAGAGCAAATACTTGGTCCCAATATGGTGATAAAAATAGCCTTGTAAACATGTTCGCTGATAAAGACAAGGGATGGTCTTGGCGTCTCGCAAATGCTATGCCCAAGAGTAAAACAAGATTAAGAAATTGCTGCAGGAGTATGTTTTTAGGAATATACACCTTCATAGAGTTTGTGGGACAGTGTGTTTCGCAAATAGAATCATGCTGATAAAGCCCAAAGTTGATTGAGCATCTTAGTATGAAGTATGAACTCAAGCAAATGAGAAAATTAAATGATATGAAGTATTTGATATAGCATAATTTAAAATTTTTTAAAAAAAAGAAAAAACAAACAAAAAAAAAAACACATACACACACACATCATCATCATCATAACTTGTGTGGTTCCACAATATTAACTTACTAGGATGAACTGAAAGGAGGATCCAATTCATTTTCAACTGATATTTCTGGACGCAATACAAACTACTACATAAAAAGGCTACATTTATCAACATGCGTCACCACATCTTAACCTTGGGATTGGGAAAGAAAGAAAAGAAGCATCACTAAGTAACTCAATATATTATGTCTAATTTCCCACGCGTCAAGTTTGATCAGGTAAACCAAACTTTGAGAGGCTTTAAGCTCATACACGAAAACTTCATGTAATCTGATAAATAAATTGAATGTCATAAAACAACAAATAGTAATCATCAATGTCAATGCAAGACAGGAAATATGGTGCACATAATGGAAAAGAACATAGGAATACCAGGACATTCATACCCTGTCATAGCCTCCCAATCTAATAACTGCTCTCCACAACCTAGCAGACAGGAAATAAGGAAAATAAATATTTAGTTATTTGTTTATTTATTCACTGAGAAAAAATAAAATAAGCATAACAACAAAAATAAACTTGGAGGCAAGCTAACTTCAGGCAATTCAGTGGCTGCCCGTAAAATTTGGGTGGCTTGAAGTCCGAAGTCTTCTTTCTGTAGAAACTTTCAATTTCCTTCATGAAGGCAGCTTGTTCTTCTGGTGTCCCGTCATCATTCTCCCCCATCTAACAACCAGAGATTTATATCAAGGCATGAATTGCAATAATGTCCATATAATATGCACTCAATTTGATAAGTTTGGCTTATGTTCTATTTCCATTACAATGCTCATTACCAGGGGTAGTGCTGTCGGAGTAAGAATGCTCTTAGCAGTTCCTTCATTATGATCTTCCGCCCTTGACAAAGAATCTTTGATAAGGGAATTGGGTGTAAGAGGTTCTTGCTGGTTTGCAAATGACAGATCTTCGTTAGCAGTGGTTTCAACAGTATTGGCATTCTCATTAGTTTCAAGAGTAGCTAGAACTGTTTTTTCTCCCTGTTCTTGTTGATTTTCTTTGACTGTGTTTTCCTCCTCTTCTTTCACATTATCAGTAACAGTTTTATCCTCATCCATATTAGTAGAATCTTTCATCTCATCTACCTCACTCTGTGGAGCCTCCCTCATCTCAATATTCTCTGTTTGAGGATCCTTATTTCTAGAAAGTTCAGTTGGGAGTTGTGCATTTTGACTAGGATCACTCCCAGCATCCTCCATTTTTACTGTCTGGTTATCTCGTTCATCATTTTTTCCATGACCTACACCCCCATCAGAAATTGTCTCACTATCTCCTTCAACATTTTTAATATGAACTGCATCTCCCACGGCCAGTTCTTCAAATGCTTTTTCAGCCTCATTTTCACTAGATTTTTCCTCCACAATGTTCACATGGTTTTCACCATCCAAACCAATCTCTGTGGACTTCTCTTCATTCTCTCCACCACATGTAATGTTCTGTTGAAACACCTCATTTTTTATATCTATTTGTTCCTCCACTGCACTTCTGTGATCAGTTTT
This sequence comes from Hygrophila difformis, assembly GCA_030278955.1. Classification (NCBI taxonomy): domain Eukaryota; kingdom Viridiplantae; phylum Streptophyta; class Magnoliopsida; order Lamiales; family Acanthaceae; genus Hygrophila; species Hygrophila difformis. Next base: position 3,280,293 of record JAOANR010000014.1, on the reverse strand, counting down.
TCCTTCATCCCCCATTTCAGTGTCAATTATCTTTTCATTCTCACCAGCGATATTTGTTTTTTCCTGATTTGATCCCTCGATGGGTTCATTGCCTTCACTCTCAGGATTTGTTTGCTCTTGCACCTCAATGTTTTCTTTATCTATATCTTTACTCTCATTTATAGACTGATTTAATTCTTCTACACCACCATTGGTTCTATCTGCATCATCAGAAACAGCAGCCACACAAGGAAGCTTTCCTCCGTCACCATCAATATGGGTATCAGGTTCTTTATTATCAAACTCTTGATCCTTAGCTTCAGAATCATGAGACCGCCCTTCGGCATCCTCCATCTCTATATCGCTTTTGTTCATGTTGGTACCTACTCGACAGTATTAAATTGCAACCCATCAGAAGAAGAAAGCCGGGAAAACACCAAAAAAAATTGTGCAAAACGTCAAAACCAAAATATAAATGCATACCCAAATGCAATCTCCAAAAAATTTCACTAAAATTAACCTCCGAGAGCAGTCATTGCCATTTTAAACCCTAGATATGCTTGAATAACAAAACACACTAAAAATTCCCCAAGCGCGAATGAAATCTCACAATCATTATCAGAAACACGGCAACAAATTTTTTGTTAAAACGACATAAACAAAAATTTTGATTCTTATCCAACTCGGCTCCCAAAGTTGCACGAAAAGGGGTCGCTCACATGTGAAAAGCTAATCGAAATGCGAGTGCGCAACAATAATAAACACAAAAACTTACCTCAAAACGCCACCACCCGGCTGCCAGGACTCGCAGTCGTTGGAATGGAGAGCCAATCAAATCCAGCGCCAGTCCTTTCACCCAATTTTGAGCAAAACAAAATAGAAAATGCGGGGGCGGTGCCAATTTCTGCGGGCGCACGATTTCGTGTCCAAATTCCGCCAAATAAAATAATCAAAACGTGAAACGACCAAAATGAAAACGGCTGAATTACAAGGTCACAACGGATTCCACATCCGCTCTAGACCTGTCGAAAGGCGTGCAGTGACTCGCCGAGAAAAAGGAATCAAGCTCAGCAAACGCCGGAGAGAGATGGGGGTGGGATTGGGGGTGGGGGTCTGCGATTTCGTAGTTCAAAAGAACTAAACGATGTAACAACACCTGGATATAGGCTTCCTCTACGAAATGACCCTTGTGCCCTTATGTAGTACGGATACGGATTTATTAGTGCAGGTCTGGGTTATGGAAATCGGAAAGTAACCAAAATCGTGTTTGTAGAAAATAGGAGTATACTGTAAACTGTAGTATATATTTAATGCAAGATTGCAAAGGGAAGGAGAAGGAATCATGTTTGAAATTTCTGCTATTATTATTCTGAAAATCTGAAACTTGCCTATCTAGTGAGTAGTAGTAGTAGACTAGTAGTAGTGTGTAATGAAAAGGGAAAGAAAGGTTAGGCTGTTTGGGAAATGGACGAACCTAACTGGGCTTAGGTTGAGCTAAAAGCTTAATCGAAATCGCAGACCAACCAATATTCAGGTGGGCTGTAGATTGGACGGTCCAGTCTTCTTGTTTATACTTATTTTTTATTTTTATTTTTTTTTCCCTAAATGAAAGTATATAGCAGCCATGAAAGGCTAGGGAAGAGAAACAAAGAAAAAGAAGTACAAAAAAAAAAAAAAAAAAAAAAAAAACGAACTAATAAAACAAGAAGAGGCTTGATAATATTCGGAGGGAAAGCCCATGTCGTAAATAAGAACTCGCTATCTGCCCCCATCTTTGCCAAGCAATCAACCACAGCATTGTCTTCCCGAAGAATGTGGACAAAACGACACTCTTGAAATTGAGCCCTAACTTCTGCAATATTCCGAAGGTAGGGGGCAAGCCAATGAAGATTACTACAAGGCGAAGTGATCAGACGAAGCGCCTCCAAAGAATCGCACATACAACATAAAATTGAGATAGCAAAGCTTCTAGCAAGAATAAGTCCATGGATAAGCCCATCAATCTCTGCTTGAAGGACAGAGGAGCTTCCTAATAAACCCGAAACAGCATCTTGCCAAACCCCATTGAAGTCACGAACCACAGCGCCAAACCCCACACGATCCATGTAAGCTAGATAAGATCCATCTGAGTGAAGAAACAGACCTATCCAGTTACCCATATACCAAGTGACCAATCTAGGTTGGGATCAAATAATGTTTCTTTGTATCCGATGCCTCTTCAAATCATGAGAGAGCTGATGCGCCCTTCAAATAATAGCCTGCGGAGGGGAAACTTTGCCTTGGAAAATTCTTTCGTTCCTCTCACACCATATCGTCCATAGACCAGCTATGAAAATTGAACCAAAGTAGCTATACATGCCAGCCAACTATGTACGAATTTGGAAGGTCTCCATCATCTAAAGATCCCTAGGGACAACTATATTGAGCTTAACCCAAATATGAACATCCCACATGCAATAAAAGATGGAATGGAACCACTCATCTTCCTCATTGCCACAAATAGAGCACAGAGGTGAAGAGGCGAGGTGGCGATGGAACCGAACGTTATTGCATGGTATCGCAGCCCTTGAGAGGATCCAGAGGAAAATACACATTTTTTTCTGGAATAGAAGAGTTCCAAAGCCAGCGCTACCCATCACCATGATCACAGGATCCAAGCAATAATTTGTAACCAATTTTAGCTGAGTAGGTACCCTCCAGAGAGGCTTTCCATTTCCATTGATGAGTGCAGCTGTCGTGAAGGAGATGAGGGACTTTGTGTAGGAAAGTAATGATGGAATTAGAGAAAAATATTCAAGTATCGTCTTGTTAGAATCGTCTAATCGTGTAGTTTCAGAATATATATTTTATATAATTTTTATTTATATCAATTTTGTAATATTAAGAATTAAATAAATATAAGGGACTTTGTGTAGGAAAGTAAAAATCATCGGAATTTGTGCAGAATAGTAAAAGTAAGTACTTTAAATCGGATTTGACACCAATTAAGATTCTAGTAAAATTTATATTAATTTAATTTTTCTAAAAATGGAAAGTGATCAAACTTTGTGGGACACCCCAAAAAAAATAGAGGTCAAACTTCATGGGACGGAAGCAGTATAATACTATAATTTGGTTCATAAAACCCGAAAGTGCTTTTCCCTGCTGAATCCCTTCTTAGTGATTGGATTTTATTTTAATAGATGATATTTATAACAAGGGTAAATATATAATTATACTCCCTCCGTCCCATTTCAAATGTCACATTTTATATTTTGGTCCGTCACAGGGCCGGCTAACGCGATGTTCATTATGGGCTACTGGACAGGGCCCCAATTTTTTGGGGGCCCATTTTTTTTTTATTTTTTTTTTAATTTGCTCTATTACAACTAATTGATTGAGGAAACAAAACTGTCCTGTCTCCCACTACATGTTATGTGAATAGCAGTTTGGACTTGGGCCCACTAAACAGTACTCCGAATAAATGGATAATTGTGGCTTTTCAGCTCTCATCAGTCATTAGTTTTTCCATTTGTTCTTTTCTTATCGTCTGAATTTTTATTTTTTTTTTTGACTTTTCTTAACAAATTATGACAAATGTTTATTCACAAAGATATCTTAATGAATTTGATGAATTTGCTTCTATAAATGTTTGAATGATTATTATTTTCAAGTAGAATGTTGTTTTATTAAGTTTGTATTTTCTTTTATTTTACTTATTTGTAGGTCATAGTCAAATTTTTTATGTTTTAGTTTTTTTTTATTATAATAACAGTTCCACAAATAATTTTAAATATTTGTAGTTAATTTATTAGATATGATAGAGGGCCTAAAATTTTATTGGAACAGGGCCACCCAAAATGATTAGACGGCCCTGGTCCGTCCCACTTCAATTGTCACATTTTCTTATTTCGAAAATTTTTAATCATTCAAACAAACATCACAACAACTATTTACTCTATTTTAACACAATAACTCATTCTACCTAAAATACCGTACCCAAAAGAAAGGTGACATCTCAAATGGAACGGAGGGAGTACTTTTTACTATTAAGTAATGTAAAATTGTGTAACAATTATTTTGTTGATTAACCATTATGTATTGGTATTATACATTTTAAATTATTTTTTACTTTAACACTTTAATAGACAATATACATTTTGTCTTACTTGATTAACTATTATGTATTGGGATTATAGGTATTCTTTTTTATTACCTGCTAAGCGCCATGTTTGGTAATACTTCATATTGACTTTATATATTTGTTGATAAGTTGTTATGTATTGGAAGAAAAAACAATAAATACACGAGATAAATTGTCATCCACCATATATAGAGTTATGAATGTAATAGTAACATTCTCTCTTATGTAGTCAACCATTCTGTCTTGCATTCCAGACATTCTCTATTATTAAACATGATATTTTGTATTCTTTGTGTTTAGTCGGTGGACAATAGACATTATGTCTTGATAAAACATTCTATATTGAAATTATGTGGATTATGTTTTATTAAACCTGGTAAGCAATATATATTATGTCTTATTTTATTAACCATTATGTATAGGAATTATGGGCACTCTGTTTTATTAAACCTTGCACTTGATCAACCGTGTTTTGTATATGGATTGTAATTATATTTTATTTAACCTGGAATTCTAGCCATTCAGCATTATTAAACCCGACATTTCGTCTTGAAACTATACTTATAATATTTTATTAAAATTAGCATTCTAGAATTATACCCGGGGTTCTATCTCGAAGATGACCGTCATCTTACCTCTTCTCCCTAGCGGAAAAAATGCCAAAATGGTGCCGTAATTTTGCCAATTTTCCAATTTGGTGCTATAAGTTTGGAGTTTTCTAATTTGGTGTCATAACTTTGTTAATGTTCTCCAAAATGGTCCCATTATGTTTTAATCACCCACATTTGCTTATGTAGCATAAGATTAGTGTAAATAATTAATTTAATTATACCATGTAGGTATCACTTAGGCATTGACTGAGTTTAACCCGCACATATGGATACTTTCAAACACATTTTCTGCATACTTACAGTTGGAAGGGGACCATTAAATGAGAAATAGGGTTAGTAAATGTACAAGTATGTAGGTCAAACTCAATCTATGCATACGTGATACCTACATGGTATAATTAAATTAATTATTTACACTAATCACGTGCCACGCCAGCAAATATGAGTTATTAAAGCATGATGGGACCATTTTGGAGAACATTAGCAAAGTTACGGCACCAAATTAGAAAACTCCAAACTTATTGCACCAAATTGAAAATTTGGCAAAGTTACGGCACCATTTTGACATTTTTTCCCTCCCCTAGCCATCATGATTATTGAAAAAGACCGAAAAAGCTGTAAAAAAAAAAAAAAAAAAAAAAAAAGAAGCACCATTTCAAATCATACTTGTTTAAAATTAAATAAAACATTAAAATAGATTAAATTATATAATTATCCTTCACTACTTGGAAAAACATCTTCCCCCATAGGAGTACGAGTTGTTCATTACAAGAGACTACACCTAATAATAGCAAGGGATACAACAAATACAGGAGGAGAAAATTTTGCAAAGCAGCAATTGGGGGTGGGCTTTGGGAGGCCCGCGCGAGAGAGTTCTGCAAAAGTAAGCAGCGTCAACACTCGGCCAGCCTATTACCCCTCCATAAATTCTTACACCACTTACAGCCTAAGCCGGGGCGCTGAGGCCGGTTCTCACCGCCCTCTTTGTTTTCCTTACTCATTAGTTTAAGGCAGGTTACAAGGTCGCCGTACCTTCCTTATTTATAGCACTCCGCCCCCCCACCTGAGTTTTAGTATTTCTAATCGATGTGGGACGAACAAACTTTAAGTTTTATTTCTAATCGATATGGGACGAACCAAATTTGAATGCCTACCGTCACCGCTGCTTCGATTCCGATGGAGGCGATGAGCTCCTGGGTCGCATTGCTTTTGTCTGCCAATGGCCCGATGGTCCCTGAATTTGGGTATGCCGCGCAACTTGATTGAAATTTCTCTTGTCAGGAGTATCTTTGTATTTTAGTTCTAACTTGTAGTATGTTGATTGGAATTTTGGCTTCACCGTACTTCAATTGAGGCTGGTTATGATTCCAGAAGGAATTCGTTTTCTCCGTTGCTGTTGTTGAAATTGCATAGATGGAAAAAAGGCCAAATACATCCGTTTTCTTTTCAAAAAAGCCAAATCGGTTCTTTTTTAATTTTATTGCCAATTTAGTCCGCTACCTATGCTAATTATATCACTTTAATCCAAAAATCACTAATCATTCCTAGTACGCTGACGTGGCAATAATAAAATCCTAAACCATACACGCTGAATCTGTTTTGAATTACTGCCATTCCAACGTGTTTGTCAAATAAGTGTGCAACCCGACCCGACTCTAATTTCAATCACCTTCCATATCGCAGCACCCCAATTCGAAGCCCTTCTTTTCAATCACCCCCAATTCGAAGCCCTTCATTTCAATCACCTCCCATATCGCAGCATCCCCAATTCGAACCCTAATCCCACGGCGCATATTCAAATTCCGGCAACAATGAAACGATAATGGGGACGTCAGCGTTTTGTCTCCTTGTGTTTAATCTTGAATCGTCGAAGAATGAAAAGGACAGTCACATGCCTTTTGTCTCATTGTGTTTAATCTTGAATCGTCTTTAAGAATGAAAAGGACCAAAATAAATCAATGTCACGTCAGCGTCCTAGGATGGATTAGTGATTTTTGGACTAAAATGGATATAATTAGCATAGATAGCGGACCAAATTGGCAATAAAATTTAAAAAGGACCAATTTGATTTTTTTGAAAAGAAAAAATGGATATATTTGGCATTTTTCCTTGCAGAGATAGAGAATGCCAAAAGAAAATGTGTGTATTGTTTAGATTATGCAGTGTCCTGCTAAAGAAAGAAAGTAATGAATAAATTTATCTTATGTCGGGAGCTAGTCGAACTGAAATTTACTCCCTCCGTTCCTTATTAGTAGTTAGTCGTTTTAGGGAAAAAAAATACAAAAAAAAAATTTACTAAAGATTCTAATCATTATTCTGTATTTTTACACTTTTACTCCTATGTGTTTTATTTGGGAATAAAAAATAAATTTGGAGTGGAGAGATAATACACAGTATTCTTGGAATATCTTTTATGATAATATAGGGGTAATATTGGAAAGTATGAGATAAATATGTAAAGTAGTAGTATCTATTTTAGAATGTTTTTTTTTGTTTCTAAAGAGATAATTAAAAATAAGTGTTATGTAAAATAAATCAATTTAAAAAATATAAATTTTTAAATATTATGAGGGGCCTTATTTTTGTTATAGGACAGTGCCACCGAAAATGATTAGACAGCCCTGCTTCCAAACTCGAGCTCAACTCATTTACCCATCTAGCCAAGCGGAGCTTGCGAATGATGGTCTGTACGTTTGGGTTGACAGCTCTACATAGAATTCCAGCAAAATGTTCCAATTCGAAAAAAAAGGTAAAAACGTCCTTTATCTTTCCAAAAATTTCAAATCCGTCCTTTTTCTATTTTATTACCGATTTAGTCCGCTACAAATGCTAATTATGTTCAAATCAGTCCTTTTTTCACTAATTATATTCTAATTGCTGACGTGGCAAGGGTTTTAATTTAAACCTGACACGTGTGCATAATATTAGTCATTTTTCTTTTATCTTTTGCCAATTCAGTCCTAAACTTTTATTTTGTTCTATTTAGTCCTCTACCCCAATCACTCATTTTTATATTAATTGGCCTCAAACCTTTCAAATTATTTCATTTTAGGCCCAGAACCTTAAATTTTTTATTATTACTAATACATTTATCAAATAAATGCCCAACATACTTTCGTAAATAAAATTAAATACCAAACCTCATACATTGGGTTTGACCGCCTTGTTACCGGGTCTTTGAAGTTCCGAATTTTACGGACTCTCTCTAACCACCCGACCGTAACGATGGTTCATTGGTTCTGGTTTCCTTCAGCAACAATCAGCACAATCATACCTTTTCAATTGATTTTTAAAATTAAATTTCATATATTTATCATTTTTTAGAATACAAATATCTAAATTTATAAAATAAAATAAGTTTAAACGTGAGTGTATAAAAGTCAAATTAGTATAAAAATAGATAAAGTGGAGGTGATAATCTAAGACTATCTGCCATCGAGGTGAGAATCACATTTCCCACCTAAAATACTCAACATTCCCACTTCGATGGGAATGTGACATTCCCACATGAAATATGTCCCGAACCAAACATTGGCATGTTTAATTCCCTACCCAAGATTCCCAGTGAAAATATCATATCCCGAACCAGAGAAATAAATTACCTACTCATATTATATACTTGTATTGAATACAATGGCATCATTATAGAAAGTTGTCTCTATAAGAGTAGCATGTATGGAACCCACCCTTAACAATGGGAGAGTTGGATACGCATACGTACTGACTGACTACTTAATTACTGTATGGGTAACTAGGTGTGGGAATAGGCCAGCCCAGGCCAGGCTTGGTCTTGAACTACCTAGGTCTATTTGAGTTTTGAAAGGCCTGGGTCTGGCCTATTAGCTTTTATAAGCTTAGTTAGGCCTAAACCTGGTCTTTTTAGTTAAATAGGCTAGGCTTCAAGCCTTTAAAGAGTCTATTTAAGCTCATCAATTTTTATTAAAAAAAAATATATATATATATATACTTAAATATTAAAAAGATAATAATAATAATATTAATGAATTATAAAAAAATTATATAGAAGAAAATTAAACAAACCGGCCTACAAGCCTAAATAGGCTTTTTATAAGCCCTGGCCTAGACCTATTTGGCTAAATAAGCCTTTCAAACTACCCGAGCCTAGCCTATTTGGTAAAGAGGTCAGGCCATGCCAGGCCTAAAATAGGCCAGGCTGTAGGCCCTTATCGAATAGCCTGACCTATTCCCACTCCTATGGGTAACTAATGAAATTTACATACATTCCATTCCACTCCAACATTTATTCATGAGATTGTCAACTCATGTAGACACCCCCTATGACACCAATCCGGTTTATGTAATGGCATAACAATTGTCAGCAGGTGCAGGCAGCGCTAAAAATGATGTGCAGCCCTTTGTAAAGTGATGTATAAGCATTATAAAGTGATATATAGACGGTAGTTTGTTTTTTTATTAGTTTTTTATTCATAACCTCCATCTATAACTTTTTTATACTCACACATCATTTCATATATACATACCCATCACTTTTGAATGTGCCAGCACCTACAGGCCGCCAGCACCCAAACGATTTCGGTATGACACATATGTAATAATCGTCATGTCTTAAAACCATTTTGCGTATTTCTAACATGTTTTCGTATTTCAAAGTATTAATTAATGCCTCTCTATCTATATAATACAAGTACGATTATGTATTAAATCTGATTTACTCCTTACATTGTACAGAAATAATATGGTATAAAGTAACAAACATATTGTGAATGCATACAACATTATGTTTAAATTTAAATAAAGGTAATTAATGAATAATTCTTATTAGATAGCATTTTTTAAATCGTGAACACATACAACATTATGTTTAAATTGTTATTTGATATAGTGTTTTTTATTATTTACATCGGAGAAACTAATGTTAAAATTTAGTGTTAAATAATGAAAAAAGGAGTGAAATGGCAAAAACATTCCCAGGACAAGGTGAAATTTTTTGTTCGCTTTATCTAACCTTCTTAAATTATTATGTACAGTAAAAACAATAATGAAATATTAAAATGTTTTTATCCTAAGAACACATTTTGGATTTTACGGGATAATAAAGCAAAATGGAATAAATTAATGAAGACAACAGTACGTAGAGAAAACATTACTTCAATGTTGTCAAAATCAAATTTACTTTTGAAAAGAAAGTTCATCTAGCTAATTAAAATGGGATTTTGTTAAATAGAAAAGGGCGGAGAGCACAGAGCACACAATTAGTTGAAATAAATATATGTATTGAGAAGCAGAAGGTATTGAGAAATACATAATTTTGATCTTTGCAGCTACATGTAGGCATCTGTGTACAACAATTACGCCACTTGAAGAAACAAAGCAACAGCTGGCAAGCATTGCATATAGCATTATGCCATTACATACCAACTTTTTTTGCTTAACAATTACATACCAACTTGATCTTATGTATCTTTTTTATAATATTTTTTTCAATATATCTATAATATTTTATTAAAACATATTCTTTAAATTAAAATATTAAGTTATAAATAAACAAATAATATTAAAATATAAGTTATAATTTTCTTAAGGCCAAATTGAGTCTTTATACCAACAATTCAAATCAATTATTTTTTAAGTCCATTAATGGTCAATCACTATTAATAATATCAAGAGATTTTATATTATAGATTATTATTATTATATATTATAAATTAAAGATATAATTAATAATTGGGGAGCCTGCTGGAGAAGTGAAAGAGTTCACTTTATCGGTTTATCCATTTAAACGTTTAATAATTATTTTTTTAAATAAAGAAGAAAAACGCAATACAAGAAATAGTTAGAAGCAGTTAAAGGATATATATATATATATATATATATATATATATGGGTAGAGATGCAAGTTTTAATCAGTTGCTTGCAAAGTGTGAGATTATCAGAAAAGTTGCCCACGATCAAATATGATTTTAGCTGTGGAACGAGATGCTGCTGTCGATCTGTCTGTGACATGTTGGCTTCAAATAATTTGTTAGGTAATACATCAATTAAACATAATTCCCTTCCTCAATTTTTAAATTTCTTTTTATTTTCTGTGATCGGGTGTCCTCTCCTTGAAGAAGCCATACAAAAATTAGGCGAGATACAAGATATTAAAATGGTGGTGGCTGATTATGCAATGGCGACGGATGAGGATGCGTTTCTGCAGGAGATAGTCCGCTTGAGACTACCTCTCATAGGTTAAACCCTTTTTATTTATTTTTTTGTTTTATTCTTTCAAAATTACATTTATATATATATATATATATATATATATATTTAAAATCTCTTTTAGAGTGATTTTGGATAGGGCTGATAATGAAATGCTAAAAACTAGAAAAGGGCGATTCCGGGTTGATATGTCGCCCTATGGTGAGAAAGATATTAATAATCTTAGACTACCATTATCCATGATCATCCCAACCACCAAACCATCTAATTATTTAATTAATTTCTCTCTCCTCCAACTCACCATATCCATCCCAACCCAACCATCCCAATTTTACATACTTTATCAATAACCACCCAACCATCCAACCCCAATATTATATATAATTATTTTAATTTATATAATTTTAAATTAGTTTGAAATATAAAAAAATAATATATAAAAATATAAATATTTATCTTGTTTATAAGAATAAAAAATCTAAAATATTAATATATATTTTTTGTTTATTTTTATTTTATATAAATTTTAAAATGCATTGAATATATCAAAATTGATATATTATGTATTTAATAAAAAATATAGTAAGAGTGATCTCTATTTGTAGAGAATGAAAAATTATAAAATTTGGTAGTATATTTTAAAATTTTATTTATTGATTTATATAAAAGATATAATTATTTTATTATACAAAAATTTTAAAAAATTACTTAACCAATGGAATGGAGACGCCCAAAGAAAGAAACCAAGTGGTCTCAAAGTTTCAAGTGACCAATCACCCCAACCCAACCACCATCCATTTTTCCTTTTTATTTTAAAATAAAAGTTGACGTGGCGGTTGGGTCTCCCATAGTGGGACACCTCACTATAGCAACGGAACTCTTTCCCAAGTGCGTGTGTGCAAGTGTTGGATAACCTCACTATAATAGTGGCACACTCTCTCAAAGATTATGAAATCTCTCAAAGATGAAGAAAACTCTTCAAGTGAAAGAAAGGACTTTTATTGATCAATCTCTTCAACACTTACAACTTTGGGTGGTAATATTGTGGTAGTGGTATTTATTGTGATCCTTTTGTTTGTGGTATGGTGCAAATGACCACTACCCCCTATTTATACTAATCTATAGAAAATTTTAGAACAAATTATCACTAATCTAGAATACTAAAGAATGTGGGATAATGTGTAATGTTTTAGACCTATCTAGAAGTTTAAGAATTTAAGACTAAATTGTATTAATGTTGTTTCTATTTTATTTTAGCCCCTTTAATGAAATTTTAGTATTTTAAATAAATTTTGTAGCATTATAAATATCAAATTTTAATTAAAATAAATATAAAAAATAATATTAAAACACACCAATCAAATAAAAAGAGAAAAATAAAAATTTAAACTAAATTTTCCCAAAAAAGTAAAGTTTAGACCCAATAAAATTAAAGTTTACATTAAAATTTGTTAAGAATTAATTTGCAATAATCGAAAGATTGAAAATAAGAAGAGGACAAATACAAGGACTGAAATGCATTTTTAAAAAATTTTTGCAGTGATGAATAGTATATGATTATGCACGCATATTTGGTGTTTTACAGCTCGGTTGGTTGGAGCAATTTCTGTACTCCATTTTGCATTTTGCAGCTCGGTTGGAGGAGTTGCTGTTAGGGTTTACATTTAAATGCGTTAATGGTAGAAACAGGAATTGGCGACGACGAGGAAGGTGACCTGATTATAGACTGGGACGATCCGTTGCAGAACATACCCCCCGGTGAATATGGTTGGTGTTTCGATTCCGTCGATCACCCGGGTTTGGGGGTTTCCTCGTCGATTGATGATGTAGACAGATATCTTCTGGGCGACAAACCCGATGACGCGGGGAAGGAAGATCAGATTATCATCGATGAATGTTTCGCGGACGAGTTTCTAGATTTGTCGCCTCAATCGAAGGACCCTCTCCACTGCTCCGATTCGGTGGAGGTTGGGGCGGACCGGGAAGAGAAAGGTAACCCCAATACTTTCGAGAATAGGGCGAACGATGCTACACAGACAAAGAGCAACAACGACGCCGTTGACATCTCGGATTACAATGATGATGACCCCGACGAGAAGACACGGAAAAGGTATTCTTTCTGAGCTTCAATTTCTACCCAATTTTGTGTTTGAAGCTGCTGTTAATTAGGCTTTTGATTCCTTTTACTGATTGATCAATGAATTTGTTTGATGCTTCAACGAATTTGTTTGACGCTCTGATAGTAAAACATAATTTGTTTGCTTGGACTATATTGGCACATTATTTCAAATTTCTTCTCCTGTTATGTAAACTGTGGTTTTATTGATTGTGGACATTTTGATTTACTGTTCATGTTTCCAATTGACGGACTCATTGTTGTTCTTTGCTCAATTGTGAACAATATCAATTATTCGACTTGCTTGGATCATAGGCGTGATCTGTGTTCTTCTACCAGTGCCGATTGTGCTTTATCATTGTTGGAAGTTTCAGCTTGGGAAGCATTTTAATAACTTATGATTAACTGGCATCCATTTATCTGATGATGAGGTGAATTGGATTATCTGAACGTAATGTGAGTTTGTCTTTTCAGGAAAATGATGAATAGAGATGCGGCCATGCGATCACGGGAGAGGAAGAAGATTTATGTGAAGGATCTTGAGATGAAAAGCAAGTACTACGAGGCAGAGTGCAAGAGGCTGGGGATGCTGCTCCAGTGCTGTGTGGCCGAGAATCATGCATTACGGTTTTCCTTGCACAATTCTAAGGCATATGATGCATCAGCCATGACCAAGCAGGAGTCTGCTGTGCTCCTGTTGGGTAAGAACTCCAAACCCTGTCTATGTGTCTTGATGGCATTTAATGGTCCAACACTCACAAATGTTCTAAATGTGGTGCTTTATGCAACAATGGATTGCATCTATGCTTTTTATTGATCATGACAAAGCAGAAGTATTTCTCTGGCCATCCTGCCCTTCTGTTATTTGCATTTAGTTTTAGCCTTCTGCTTCTCACATGAAGTTCTGTACTTTAATGATTTAATCTGTGTGACATAAGAATAGGTAGAGAGAAACAATCAAAATTTCGCCACCTTGTAGTTTTAAAATTAGGGAAAATACCAAAATTCATTTGTATGATAAAACTGGGGGTGTAATCTTATGTTCAGTACTTCAGTATTTGTTAATCCTAAGTTTAGACATTCTATTGAAGATATTATTACTACAGAAGCACTTTCTTTCTTTCTTTTTTTTTTCCCCCATATTAGGAGCACTTTATCCAACTTATCTACCCAAATTCAAAGACACATGAAAATTGAAAAGTTTCTACATATTCCTAGAGAGGAGATAAAAGCAGCATCAACAGGGAGAAAATTTTATGCCCTGTTTTGTATCCTAACTAGACTATTCTCTCAAAAGTGTAAAACTATGTCTTGTCAGTGAGCCCGGGACGTAGTCTGTGTTTTATTGTTTCTTCTTGGGGATGTGGAAAAGCATAGAATGTTGGAAATAAACTAACCTCTATAAAGGGGGATCAATTACTTGTACAGTTAAATAAATGAAAATCACTGTCTTGATTCTAGTCATTAAAGTGGCATGCAATCACTATAGCCGACTCAGCTCATATTGGGAAGAAGGGCTATGATGATGATGAAATGGTGATAATGTGTTGGCCCAACCCGCTTGCATACCCAACCTCCCATGTGTTGGTGTTACCATGTACTATTATTATTAGATTAGATGCCTGAATGTATGTTGAATGATAATGGTGGTGGTTATTGTGCAGAATCCCTGCCGTTGGTTTCCCTGCTTGGCTTCCTGGCCACCATCATATGCCTTTCCATCCTGCTGCCAAGCCGATTACTCCTGTCAGCTCTGGAAAACATGAAGGGCATCGCCCCAGCAGAGGCAGAGCTGAGAAGAAGAAGAAGAAGGAGCAGCCTGGCTCCAAGAATGGCAGGAACTAGTGTTGAGTTACTGACCAGGTATTTGGTCCATCCATTGGCGATGGACAAGAAATACAGATCTTCAAGATCAAGGATGAAGAAGATATGTTAGGACTGCCTTGTCCTCTGCTACCAGTTAGTGCTGTAAAATTACAATAAATAAGGGCACTTCCTCTTGTAGGTCGTGACTGCAGACTTCAGACCAATGTCAGTTTAATAATGTATTGTCCGCCCCTTTTGTTTCTCTCTCTCTCTCTCTCTCTCTCTCTTTTTTTTTTTTTTTTTTTTTTTTTTTTTTTTTTTTTTTAAAAAAAAAAAAAATCCTTTATGCATATTAGAACTACTTTTGTTCATGAGAAGGGTTTACTTGGATGATCTATCATCTGTGATCTGATGGTTTCAAAAGAGAGGATGGCAATTTAGGTCAAAAGAGATGCTAATCTACAAGAAGTGGGACTTACAGTGGGCCAAAACCCACCGGTCATGATCCCAGGCCCCACAATGTTATTGTTGTTATACTATTACTCCCTCCGTCCCATGAAATTTGACACTTATTCTTTTTTTGGGTGTCCAACGAAGTTTGACACCTTTCCATTTTTAGATAAATTAAATTAATATAAGTTTGATTAAAATTTTAATTATTATCAAATCTCATTAAAAGTAATCACTTTTATTATTCTGCACAAATCCCAATATAATTTTATTTTTTTACACAATGTTCCTTATATTCCTTTAATTCATAATATTTTAAAATTGGTACAGATAAAAATTATATAAAATATATATTCTAAAATTACACGATTAGACGATTATAACAAGACCATACTTGATTATTTTTATCTAATTACATCATTACGATACTTTAAGTCAAAGTTAAATACTATAACCAGTATCAAAATTTATTAGAATCTTAAATAAAAACACTCACACCACTTTAACTATTAAACATCACCACCTAAATTACCTAAATTACCGTGCCTAAAAAAAAGTATCAAACTTCGCAGGACGGAGGGAGTATATATTTTCCTTTCTTTAATCTTTGACTTTGGATAAAAACCAAATTTCGAATTCCCCTTTTATTAGCTGGAAATTTATATCGTAATCCTATACTAGTAGCAACACACACACAAGTTTATTTATTATTTATTTATTTCTATCTATAGATGTATCGCTTTTATAGATAAAGTTGAAAATTTCAAGTTGTTGGTATTTCAAGAGAGTGTGAAAGAGAGTGATAGTATTTTACTTACTACTCCCTCCGCTCCCGCGAAGATTGAAGCCTTTCTTTTGGGCACGGTAATTTAGGTAGTGGAGTTTAGTAGTTAAAGTGGTGTGGGTATTTGTGTTTAAGATTATAATGAATTTTGATACTGTTTATTGTTTAACTTTGACTTAATATTATCGTAGTGATGTAATTTGAGAAAAATATTCAAGTGTGGTCTTGTTAGAATCGTCTAATCGTGTAGCTTTAGAATATATATTTTATACAATTTTTATTTGTATCAATTTTGTAATATTAAGAGTTAAAGAAATATAAGGGACTTTGTGTAGGAAAGTAATAATGCATTGGAATTTGTGCAGAATAGTAAAAGTAAGTATTTTTAATGGGATTTGACAATAATTAAGATTCTAATCAAACTTATATTAATTTAATTTTTCTAAAAACGGAAAGGGTTCAAACTTCGTGGGACACCCCAAAAAGGAATAGGTTCAAACTTCGTGGGACGGACGGAGTACTATTTTAATCTTAAAGTGTGGCACATAGATTGTAGATATATAGAGCCATCAGCCCTTTTTTTTTTTTTTTGGGATGTACAGAAACAGAGTGCTCATGCAAGTGGTTAAACCGCTGCCGCGGGATACCGACAAACGCCGCCCCCCTTATCCTTCTGCAGAATCATGCCATGCGCCTATAATGCCTATGTAAATATACATACACACAGAAACACATTATTATTATTTTTAATTATTATTATTATTATTATTATTATTATTATTATTATTATTATTATTATTATTAGATACTTTAGATAGGATCGAATTCTGAACGTGGCGTTACTTATAGGAGGATCTCCCTTCTCCCCTCCCTCTATTTATTTATTTAAACGGGTAAAGATATTCAGTCACCTCCACTATCTGTGCCTGTCTCACATTTCAATTCTATCAGAACACACACACACACTCTTCGTCGAGAGGCAAAATATGGATTCTGATTACGGATTGCCTCGACAGCTTTCTGATCTTCAGAAGCTTCGATCAAGTTACCAGCCGCTCCTCCCGCCGTGCCTTCAGGTATCTATTCCTCTTCTTGTGCTCTGTTCTTCGTGGATTCTGTGTTGTTTTCCGGTAATCCGGTCTGATTGTGGAGCAATTTTGAGATTTCAGTAGAGCAATGGAGCGATTGTTTTGCACGGTGAATTAGTGGAAATATAGTTCGTCTGTTGGATTGGAACTGTGGATTTTGCGGTGTCTTCTTCTGTTTGTTGCCTCGGTTTTGATGCAATGAGTGTTTTGGTTTTAATGAAGCGACGGCGATGTAGGAGGAACTTAGTTGTAGAGTTTGTGGCATGGTTTTTACCTTTTATGAGTTGTTCGTGTTGAATTCTGTAACTATGGTCCAAGGCTGGTCTTTTGTAGTTTAAAATTTTGTTCCAGTGATGCTAGGTGGCATTTGGTAAGACGTAGTTCATTTAGGAAATACCATAGGAAATTTCTATGTGATCATACATTTACTCGATCGTCATTCATTATTGGCATTGACTATCTGAGACCTTGAGATTAATGTTGCGTTTAGCTTAGTTTGAACTGTGGGGTTCATTTTTACAGTGCTTGGATTTAAATGTTCTGCTGCATCCCTCAAAGCCATATGATTAGCTTTTTCTGTGATTCAACCTTGTCTCACTCAAGCTTGTATGTGCTCCATGTTATCATTTCTTGAATTTCTCTTTCTTCACAATCTCTATCTTTGAATTGTACAGGGAACTACAGTTCGTGTGGAGTTTGGTGATGCCACCACTACTGCTGATCCCGGAGGTGTCCACGCCATAAGTAGATATTTCCCTCACACATTTGGTCAACCTTTAGCACACTTCCTGAGGGCCACTGCTAAGGTCCCTGATGCTCAAATTATAACTGAACATCCTGCCGTTAGGTACTACCGTGGATGTTTTTTCATTTCATGTATTCACTTTATTCCATCTTGAACATTATGCTCAACTGATCATATGTCTTTTGACTTGCTTAAAATTGATATCATGCTCACTTTTTGTTCTGGTAAACATCTCAGGGTTGGTATCGTTTTCTGTGGTAGACAATCCCCTGGAGGACATAATGTGATTTGGGGTCTTCATGAAGCTCTGAAAGTTCGCAATCCCAAAAATATTTTACTTGGATTTTTGGGTATGCAGTCTATCATGTTTACTAGATTGAAGATGTTCCTGTTTTCATCTTAAGTCTTAGAAGCTGGAGTTTCTTATCATATAATTTTATCTCAATTTTGTTTGTTCATTGATGATTTCCAACTTATGTTTTTATGCTTTTATTTGGTTAAATCTGAAAGTAGGTTATTACTTATACTATGTTTTAATTTCTCCGCGCTGCTTTACTTTTACCCTTTCCTTGGCACAATTCCCCGGAATTTAAGCAAATTTGTTTCAGTTTCTACATGTTAATACTAACATCTAAATTTATTTTCTCTTTGTGTGTTACCAGGCGGTTCGGAAGGCTTTTTTGCACAAAAAACTTTAGAGATTACTGATGAGATACTTTCCACTTACAAAAACCAAGGCACGTTTGGTTGTAGGCCTATATTATTGCTTGACCTATGAAGAAAACTTTCAAACTTGGATTTGCTTATTTTGTTTTATGTTGTAAAGGGGGATATGATTTGCTGGGACGGACCAAAGACCAGATTAGAACAACAGAGCAAGTGAATGCAGCCCTTGAAGCATGCACAACTTTGAAGCTTGATGCTCTTGTCATTATTGGGGGTATCCTTCTTGTATGCTTTAAACGATTGTGCTAGGATACAATATCTATTACATATTCTTAATATTTTCAATATTTTCATCATGTAGGTGTGACATCAAACACCGATGCTGCCCAACTTGCAGAAACTTTCGCTGAAAGGAAATGCCCAACTAAGGTATATAATGCAACATCCCTGTTTGAAAGCATACTGCATTCCTTTTATTTTAGTGCCTATGAATCTGATTGTGTTAAATCGTTATGCGGTTTATCTTCCTACTATGCACGTCTCCCTATATTAGCAGTCCCCTTACCCTTATTAATCATTATTATGCTGTATTATACATGTCTTGATTTTATTAGTTTTTCGTCATGAACCTACTACGCCTCTTATTAGCTGTATTCACTTTTGGCTTTTATAATTGCTTTGACTGTTCATTCAATTGTTCAATGCATTTTTGCAGGTAGTTGGAATCCCTGTTACTTTGAATGGAGATCTTAAGAATCAGTTTGTTGAGACAGATGTGGGCTTTGACACTATATGCAAGGTAATACTTCTCAATTTGTTTTTCTTGGTTGCTCTGTGTTTGTGTGTGTGTGGGTTTGAGTTGTGAATTTCACATGAGCTTATTATATCTCATTTATGATGATTTGATTTTTTTTTCATGATTATGATGGTTAAATAAATTGCCCTTGGTTTAATTATAAAGTTCTGCTTATTTGGCTTAATACTGTCACACTTAGAATGTTCTTGGAAAGTCATACAGCAATTCTTTTTCAGGAATATATAATTGAAAAATCTTCAATGTTTCAGGTTAATTCCCAGCTAATTAGCAATGTCTGCACTGATGCACTCTCAGCAGGGAAGGTGTCCATTTCATGTTTTGCATATAGTTATCTTTATTTCCTAAAAGCAAGCCCTATGCATGTCTTTATTTATTCTTAGTCTTTTGAGTATTTAATTGTGAACTCGAACACCAGATCCAAAATACATTTTAAAAAGAAAAAATGTGCGTTGCAACTTGCCAACTTCCCATAGAGCTCCTATCTGGCTACCTGTGACTTGTTGCTGCATTTTTTTTTTGGTCTCATTTTTAAGTTTCTCCATATTTGCAGTATTATTATTTTATTCGTCTCATGGGACGGAAGGCATCTCATGTTGCATTGGAATGCACTCTGCAATCCCATCCCAATATGGTTTGTGCCATTTCTTTGTACTTTTTGATTTGACAATTTCTGTCTCATGAAAACAGTCTTTGAGATTGACAATTGCTAATTTTGTTTTGCAGGTTATTCTTGCTGAAGAGGTTGCTGCATCAAAGCTTACACTTTTTGACATCACAAAACAGATTTGTGATGCCGTGCAAGCGAGGGCTGAACAAGGTAAAATTCATTAGGTGTCTTTTTTTCTTTCTTTTTTGTGTCAAGTATTTCTAACTATCTACTTACCCTAACTTATTCCCCATTTTAGATAAATATCATGGTGTAATCCTGTTGCCAGAGGGGCTCATAGAAAGCATTCCTGAAGTTTATGCCCTGTTGCAGGTGAATGGCTTATTAGTTCTTGTTTCAGTTCTTTAATTCACAAGCCTGCACAATCCATAATACTATGCACACAATGTTGTCGTCAAATGGTGTGAAATATTTATATTTTGCAGGAAATTCATGTGTTGCTGAGACAAGGCGTCTCTGCTGAAAAAATTTCTAGTCAACTGTCACCTTGGGCATCTGCATTATTTGAATTCCTGCCGCCTTTCATCAGGAGAGAGGTACATCCGGATCTATTTCTGTTTCTTCGTCTCAATTTTTTACTGTTTTTTTGTTCTTTTTTTTTACGCTAGCTTGCTTACGCTGAAGTTGATATTATGTTGTAGATCCTCCTCTACCCAGAATCTGATGATTCTGCTCAGCTGTCTCAGGTAATTGAATTAAATCTGCCTCAGATTCTCCTACCATGAGGCGAACACTAAATGTACTGATTTTCCCACTTTTTTCCTGGCAGATTGAGACAGAAAAGCTGTTGGCTCATCTTGTCGAAGAAGAAATGAACAAGCGAACGGTGACTTCTCATTGTCTTGTTTCTACCATTTTCTCAGTGCACTCTAAATTTTCCCAAATGCTTCCTTTTTCCTCCTATGTCTGATAGTAGGGTACACCCACTCTAATTTTCTGTTTGGTTCACAAGTTAATCTAATTGAAAGGCTAATGCAATACTACTGGAGAAAAAAAAGTGTCCATATAATGCTCTGTGTTTTTAGTTTCATTCGACAAAGCCATTGAAGCATTGGGGACGGGGTCATGTTCTTGATCGAACTATTCTTTTTAATGTAATTTTTCTGGGTTCATTATGTCCTGTGCAGAAAGAAGGAACCTACAAGGGAAAGAAATTCAACGCCATATGCCACTTCTTCGGGTACCAAGCTCGGGGTTCTTTGCCATCGAAATTTGATTGTGATTATGCATATGTGAGTTCTCCTTTTGAATCTATTCAACAACCCTTCTGTTAACCACAAACCTTTCAGAAAAACAAATAAATGTAAATAATTTACAAATGCATTTTACAGGTGCTCGGCCACATCGCCTACCACATAATTGCTGCCGGTTTGAATGGTTATATGGCCACAATAACTAACTTGAAGAACCCTGAGAACAAATGGAGATGTGGCGCTGCTCCTATAACGGTACAATTCCTTTGCTTCGATGTTTCCTCTTCCCTCTATTCTGATCCGTAAAATAAGAAAATCAAACTTGTTGCCACTCTTAGGCAATGATGACTGTTAGACATTATGGGCGTGGCCATGGAACTTCAAACATTGGAAAACCAATGTTGCATCCGGCAACTGTGGAGTTGAAAGGCAAAGCCTACGAGTATGTTCCTAACACAATCCTTATTCCTTAATACTGTATCCATTCCTGGCTTTGAACCAAAATACTGTATCGCTGGTACATTTGTAGAGTTCCATCTGTTTTTATTTTCCTTTTTCCAGAATGTTGAGACAAAATGCCACCAAATACTTGCTGGAAGATGAGTATAGAAATCCCGGACCCCTTCAGTTCGATGGCCCCGGTGTTGATGATAGACCGATGATCCTTTCTGTCGAGGATCAGGACTATATGGGCCGCATCAAGTTACTGCAAGAACACCTCAACAAGGTTCCATTTTTGCATTTGCTTCTCTTTTTGGAGAGCACAACACATAACACATACAAATATATATCGATAGTCATCGAACGCTACACCTCCAAAGTGGTGATAGCCACCATATTCATATGTAGATGGAACATTGTTTTGATTTTGTGCTTGTTTTCCATCCCAGGTTCGTGCAATAGTGAAACCAGGATGTTCACAAGATGTGCTTAAAGCTGCCCTGAGCGCAATGGCTTCTGTGACCGACATTCTCTCGGTAATGTCGTCACCTACTTCCAGCGGGACTCCCTTCTAGAAGCTTCCACGGTTCTCATGGTGGAGTTTGATTTTGAGAGGTGAGGGTGTAGTATACCTGTGTTTTTGTACAGTTACAACTTACAATAAATGAAACGTTGAGGTTGAATGTGCTTTGGAAATTAGCGTTGTGAAAAAATGGATACTGTCATCTTGAGATGTTCCACGTGTGCCAAATATTTTTTTAAGAAAAAAAAGTAGAAATATACAAATAATTACGAGATAGAACTTATCTTCGTACGAAACTCAAATAAAATGAACTAAATAAATGTAAAATACGAAAAAAGCGAGGATAAAGTAAAATGCTTGATTTGTGCTGATGCTGTGATCATGATCCTTGCCTATTTTTTTTTTTTTGGTGAACTGATCCTTGCCTATTTTTTTTTTTTGCTTGACAGCCAACAAAGGCTAGGTAAAAATATTTTGATACTTAGGAAGTTTGAATTTACCTAATTCTGTGAATGATATGTATTCGACGGAAATTACTATAGAGGGCTTGGAAGAGAAACGGACTCGCTATCTGCCAACAAACTATTTTATTTTGATTTCTTTTATCATTCGTTTATCTTTTACTTCATATACTATCAATCTATTATATTCAATTTATTATTTTTTTACAGTATATATTTTTTTTGGTTACATTTTACAGTATATATTTAAATATATGCTATAGTATTATCTTTAGTAATTAACATAATATAAGTAATTTATTAAAATTTTATTGTTATTTTGACTCATACGCCACATACCTGAAATAAATGTGTCTGAAAAAGATGCATTTTTGGGGCTAATTTTGAACTCAATCAGGCTACAAGTTTAAATAAAATTATTGCAATCAGCCAAACACGTACTACAAAACCACAACCACATCTCCATAACCATCCACAATAAAATAAAAAAAAAACACAGAAATAGATACAAACATATACTACTACAAAGCAGATCCTAACAGAGTATATGAGATTTACAAATATGAGTTGTGAAAGAAAGTTGGGATAACTTACAGAGAGGTTGTCGGCAACAGCTGGTAAGTTGGGATAAACTCAAATGACGACAGGCATCATATCTAAAGTTGGGGTGACTGTGTTGCCCCGCTTGCAACATGATACTATTAGTCATTATTCCCACATTTATTTCATCTCTGGTAAATACAATATTATATATATTTAAAATAAAAAATTTATAAAAAAAATGGAAACCTAGGACACATTGTTTTAAGGTTGTATATTTTTTGAATCCATTATATAATGGGAGGAGGAAAATAGACATCTATTTCGTTAAAGAGAATCAGATGCAAGTGAAGAATAACATTAATTTCTTCTTGAAAATCATGTAACAATTGCAAAGAAAGATGAAATAAAATAGAACCAATAATATCAATACGTATTCAAGGTCGAATAAACATGAAGTTCGCCTTCATACAAGACTCAATTGTACAGTACAAAAATCAGACTATCCAAATGCAAGTCATCTTCGTGAAAACTAGATCCACAGCTAGCTTTTACCTCTGGAAGACTAAAAGATAGTACATTAATTCTAAAGTTGATCTATCTATGATAATCGACTTTAATGCAATCTAATTCATATATTGAAGTTTGATGAAATCAGAAGTAGCCTACAGAGAGCGCAAGAATCACAAACACGCACCGACCATGCAACATACACAACTTCGATCAAAAACAGCAAACTCCTGTGCATGTATGATATGATCGGATGTGCTTTGAACACCGGATCCGTTAAACTATACCTTTGTTTCAATCCTCTAATCTGAAATCCTGAAAAGCATGCACAGCATCAACTAATTATTCTTTAAAGTTTCACATAACGTTATCAACCTCAAAACATCACATTGTTTGAAACAAAACACCACGGGACTGTTTCATCCATTCTAAATATCATTAAAGTTCATCAGAAGACTTATAAAACCCAAGTCGAGTAGTATGAACATAAATTTCACTATAATTTCCTGCAACCTACTTTTGGCCTTTCAAAGATTGTCTGATACAGAAATCTAAAGCATGTTCCTATTGAAATTGAAAGAAGGCTTGAAAAATAAAAGCAAGTATAAGCTGTCACAAAGTAAACTTATCTGGCAGTTCAACTTTTAGCAAAACAAACAGGGCAATCTTTTGGCGGTTGCAGGTTGTTCAGTTGCAGCTCCCAAAACTCACCATAATATGCAAATTACAGCCTCCTATATAAAAGCTGGTTGCTTCACTGATGAGCTACACTGAAAGTTAAATGACCATGTGTATTGTACATACAAATATCATGTTGCTTCCTCAAGTCAGAATAAAGATTTGTGCTTACATCATCAATGATCTCAGGTATATGTATAACATATGCAGAGAAACATTGTTCCTAAAATTAAAAAAAAAAAAAAAAAAAAACCTCCAGTGTGCATCGCATAACATACCATAAATGTGATGCCAATAACTCAACGGCTTCCCCCTGAATGAATATGCAGGAGCAAGAAATGATGCATCCCCTTCTAACATTCAATAAGGAATTCATTGAACAGAGTACTTGCCAACTTGCATAGTTGTATTGAGAGCCTAAAGGATCTTATACTCATAACATGGCAATTTGAATCATTTTCTCGCATTCCCTCATTTTTTTGTGCCACCTACTTTCTATAATAGATTCATTACCTCCCCAATTTAATTTAGCATGCCTCCACATCCATATAAATGAAAAACAACCTTATGCATATAAGAACACTAAATCCCTATGAAGGAAGAAATAAAAGCTAGCCAGTCACATAACAATTAGTTTGGCAGCCGATCAGGATAGCATACCCATATGCAAACTAATCAGTAATCACCAAAAAGGTAAACTGCAATACTATCAAATATAAAAAGCAATCCTAACGACATGTATATCGTATATGCAAGCACAGAACAGAATAACAATCGGTTTTCTTGGAGAAAACAACAAACACCAGCCACTAGTCTAATTCATTTGATACAAAATGTAACCTTAGTGGCCCAATGGCTAAATCATTGGATACTGTCCCATGGCGAAAAACAAGCATAGCCCTACAATTTCCACTCCATCACTGCCCTTTTACCTCTCTATCTTTCTCCTCCCTCTCCCGGTTCCACTGCTCAATCCTTGCCCGACGCTCTTCACTCCCTTCCCTCACAGGGCTCCTGCTCCTGCTCCGCCGCCTCGGTGGAGGGCTCCCTCCATGCCTTCTCCTGTCACTCTCATGCCGATCACCACCTCCACCCCTCCTACCACTTCCACGGTGGTCCCTCCTATCATGATCCCTCTCTCTGTCCCTCTCCCTATCTCGCTTGGGCTGATGGGTGGGACTCCCGCTCCTGCTGCGGCTCCTCCTAGTCCCCCAGTATCTGCCTTGGTTCTTACCAAACAGCTTTCTCCTCAAATCCCTGCTAATCATCTTCACGTGCATAAAATTACAATACCCGCCACGATTGCAATTATTCTCCTCGAATTGCCTGCACGTGGCCTCGCGGAAATCTGTGACAGGTGAAAAGTCAGCAATAATAGGGCGTCCGGAGTAATACCTCCCCTGCAAGGCGCTCAAAGCCGCCGCGGCGTGATCCTCCTCCCTAAACTGAACATACACATTCCCGATCATATGGTCGGCGAGGTTGTCGCACACGTGGAGGCTCTCGATTTCGCCGAATTTGCTGAGCTCCTCGAAGATGTCCTCGTAGAAATCCTCCAGATGCTCCTGGATCTTGCGCGGGTCGATCGGCTGCCCCTGCGCGTCGACGCCGGGGGTAATCATGTCCGGGCGCTGGTACATGTTGGAGAGCAGCAGCGTCGGCGATATGGTGGGACGATTGTGGAGGCGAGAGCAGCGGTCGCCGTGGCGGCATGCGCCGATCTTGAAGTAGAAAGGGCAGTTAACGCGGTCCTTCTCGGTCCCGAAGATGGAGGCGAGATGCTCCGCCATGGTTAGCCGGACGTCGAAAAGTGAGATCGGAAAATAGCAGCGGGAAGGCGCGGGGCCGATTTGATTGGATTAGGGTTTGAGAATGGGGCAAAAGTGAAAAACCCCTAATTTCTCTGTGAGCGTACGCACAATGGAAAACCTGAACTTAAATCGAACGTGGAATTAAGAACAGTAGGCTGTCGGGCCTTGAAATTACATAAACACCCATGGCTCCAACATAGTTATACAGACCCTTTTTTTTTTCAGTTTCACTTTTATTTTTATCATAAATATAGAAGAAAAAATATAATCAAATGAGATCTTATTTAATACTCCCTCCGTCCCACGAATTGTGGCTTGTATTCCTCTTTGGGTTGTCCCACGAATTGTGGTCACTTTCCCTTTTTAGATAAATTTAATTAATATAAATATGATTAGAATCTTAATGGTTTCTAAATCCCATTAAAAGTAATCACTTATATTATTCTGCACAACTCCCAATACACTTTTATTTTTCTATACAAAGTCCCTTCCATTCCTTTAATTCTTTATATTTTAAAATTGGTACAAATAAAAATTATATAAAATATATATCCTAAATCTAGACGTCTAGACGATTCTAACAAGACCACATTTGAATATTTTTCTCTAATTAAATCATTACAATAATATTTTGTCAAAGTTAAACAATAAAGAAAGTCAAAATTCATTAAAATTTAAACACAAATACTCACATCACTTTAACCACTAAACCTCACCACATCCCACCACATAAATTAGCGTGCCCAAAAGAAACGAGCCACAATTCACGTGACGGAGGGAGTACTTGGGGTTGGGGACTTACCCCTAGTGGTCAAGTCTCCGTCTCTCAACCATAGGTTAAGGGTTCGATCCCATCCGGCCCTCTATCCCTCCCCTTTATCCCACTTAAAAAAAAATATATATATATACCCACATAAACTATCTATCCCAACAAAAATATTGAAATGGGATGAGGACTTAGCCCAAGCGGTTAAGTCCCCTGACTTCCAACGGAATGTTGGAGGTTCGATTCCCACCGGCCCCCTATCCCTCCCCTTTATTCCCTTTGTAATTGTGTGGCATGGGCTTATCAAAAAAAAAACAAAAATATTGAAATAATTTTAGTTCTAAGTAATGAAATTGGCCACATTTCAATCAAAACGTATTTCAGAGTTCAGACGAGCTGAACTATATGGTACAATGCCCCTAGAGACGATAAGCCACATGGGCTATACAACACACTGAAAAAACACAACATAAGCCACATGGGCTATACACAATCAAGAAACTGGAAGGTAAAGAATCCTTCTTTTTGTTTCCCCAAATTGACAAACCAACCACACAATAAAAGATGTATTGAAAGACTGATTAAGAAATGCAAAACAGGAATGGTGTGTTGTGCAGTTAGTTATCATCAATCCATCATCTGGGCAGGGAACTTGGAGGAAAATTGCGCAGGGGATTCTCCCGCAGCAGCTCCGTTTCCCTGAAATACAACGCAGAACAATTGGTGAGCAAAAGGTTCTACAGTTTGTGTTTGTCTCATTTTAAGTATACAAATCCATGCATCTTACTTGGTGAGATCCCTACCGTCACCTGGCCTGAGCTGCAGGGATGAGGATTTCCCTGGCTCCTCGTTATCTCCGTGTTTGTGTTTCCTGCAGGAGATATTGGCTTACGGATAAGAATTTTATTCAAAGACAAAGCTTGCTTTTGAAATGGTTAGTGGTGTTTTTATTTAAAGTATAGCTTACTCTGGGCATTCTTCATCCACAAAGATCTCAATGCTTGGGCCGGGAGGAGGTCTCACAGGTCTGTGGCCAGGTCTCTGGGGAATCTGTAATAATGTAGTGCTTGAATAATGAGTATAAATTGGGTGTTTGGCATTGTTGGTATGTAGAAGAGGATGAGAGTTCGTCGTTTTACCTTATTTGATGTCCATTTGGAAGGCATCGCATTGTTCTCTTTGTTTCTTTCTGCTCGGGCACCAAGTGAGTGCCATGGTTTTACCATGTCTGTCTTGGACATCTCCCGCTGATGTCCTGACATTGAACTATTGCTGATGTCTTTAAAAATGGACAGTGTAGATGTTCCTGAAGCCCTGAAAATAACACGAGTGAGAAATTAATTTGAAGGCCTACTAGTACTTTGGTGTATCATATGGAGTATTATGCATTAGAATCTTCTGATGAATCTTATTGCACAACTACATGAGAAAATAAAAGAAAGCATTATGTCCCCCTTTCAAAACTACGAAAACAAGTACAAAGATGTATTTGCAATCATTGATAAACGATGGAATTGCCAAACTCTATCAAACTTGTTGGTCATTACTTGAATCCATATATCTTTTATGAGAATAAGGAGATGCAACATGATAATGAAGTCATTGAAGGACTATTCCAATGCATAAAGACTGTTGGTGCCTGATACTTCTACTCAGGATGAAATAATGAGTGAGCTATTTATCTACAAGGAAGGGGGAAAAAAAAAAGACTTTCTGGAAGTGACTTTGCTGAAAGACAATGGAAAAAACTTCTCCTTGTAAGATGTACTTTACAAATATTTTTTTTTTTAAAAATATATATATAAAAAAATTATATTATTACATTAACAATGTGATTTTGTAGGATGGGATATGTTTGGGTCATCTGTGCCGCATTCTTACTTATCTTACAATAAATTTATTTTATTAAATTTAATACTTTATAAATAGTTATTCATTTCTTATGTCTATTAGAGCTTCATGCATGACAAAAGAAACAGGCTTGAACACAATAAGCTGAATGATTTGGTCTATATTAAATACAACAAAAAGCTGCATGAGAGACATCAAAAGAAAGATGAATTTGATCCAATATCACTCGATGATAGAGATCATTGCAACAAATGGTTGGTGGAGAAGTGAATAATGAGGATGAAGATGGTGCTAATGTCTAGTTTTTTATGATGACACGCTTGATTGGAAAACACTGTACGAGGCTTCGGGTGTTGCTGAGCCTATAATTTACACTAGGAAAGCCTCAAACACTAAGAAAAGATGGAGCATCCAAGTGCTACGAGTGGCTTTAACAGCCAAAAAGAAAAGTTGCTGTTGTTGCATCTAGGGATGATTTGGAGGACCGAGTTGAAGAATACTTTATGGATGAGACATCTAGTGAAGAAGAAGAGAGGTATGCTTCTTTAGATCATGAGGATGATTATGTTGGGCTTGATATTGATGAGGATGATGAGTATATTTTTTTTTTAAAATTTTGGAGTGTTTTATGCTTGTTCAAGATTCTATTTGTATTTGTTTAAAACTTTTAAGTAATTTATGAATTTTATTTGACTGTTTTCATTAACTTTTTTCTATTATTTTTTGTTTCTAATTAAAATAATTTTAATTTAATATATTTGGCGGCCGCCATATAGCCATATAACCCGCCACGGCGACATGCCATCCACCATAGCCTATGGTGGTATTTTGGCAATCCGCCATTGATAACATTGGTGCAATTTAATCACATATCTAAGAAATCCTGTTTCTAACCTGTGGGGTTGTTATCGGTGCAATTTAACCTCAAACGACTAAGAAATCCTGTTTCTAACCTGTCGGGCTTAGGTTTTTTCCTAAAAATATCCGAATTCTCTGAAGTTTGCTTTCCTGCCATAACAAGAGACAACGCTTAGAAAAATATATGTTACCTGGGAATTTGATAGCCAAAAGGGTGAATGGACATCTTACTTGTATCTTTAGCCAGTATAGTTCCAAAGCTTCGAGCAGGAAACTGGTTCTCTGTTGAATCCTCCTGAGGATCAATAAGAGGGTGGGCTGCCTTAGCGTTGAGTTAAGCAAACAAGAAAAGAAACACAGGAAACAAAAGAGAACAGCATTCAATTAGCAAAAAAAAAAACTATCATACTTCAGCAGCGTTTAATTGTCTCATTGAACGTGCAAGAAACTTCTTGTAAGCTTCTGCCAATTTTTCGCTTGGTTGAGCCTTCCTAGTACCCAAAAACAAAGAACTGTTTATAACTTATAAGTGCAATGGAAGCACTAGGAAATAACAGAGTTGTGAAAGCAAATTATTCCGTTAACTTCAGCAACTTGTGCAAAACAAGCACGTAAATAACTACTGATTCCAGGAATATTGACTTCCTCTTTCTCATCTCCGCTTCTTCATACATGCGCAGTTGCAAAACCAAAAAGGCCCTTTTATGAGCAAATTACATGAAATTCCCAGGGTAAAGAAACAAGATGAAATATATTTGTTGGGAACTCCGGATCTAACAATATTTTCTATAATAACTATGAACTTTTATGTCATTCAGGAACACACAACAAGGTAATGCACTTACATAGATATCCCACGGTTTAAGATCTCATTTGCAGTTCTGATTTTGTGCTTATGTTCCATGTGCAATGCATATGCAATGTAGAAGGAGGCATACATCACCCCGATTTTGTTTGACTCCAAAAACTTATAGATGACTTCTGCATCTACACAATTTTCAGCCTGTTACACAAATTTAGAAATGCAATCACCATAAGTGTTGTACATCAAGGGCTTTAATGAAATGAAGAAAAATATAAAGGAAGTGCTTACGTATTCCAACCAAACTTTCAGGTACCGAAGATCATTTTTGTAGCGGTCTTCATGCCAAAAAGTGCGAACACATTGTTCATAGATCACAATTAGTCCTGAGCAGTCGCCACCAGGAGGGAAAGCCTCTTGAACCCATTTGATGCACCTTTTCAACAATAACAAGATTAACAAGGAAAAAGTAGACTGAGTGACTCTCCTTATTTGAGAGAGGCTTGGATATATTTCAACTACGTTAAATGTCAAGAAATTAAGATTCTTATACAACCTATTATACAAGAGATACCCCTAAGTATCAGACTAAGTTTAAATTATTTTCCATTTAATGTCTAACCATCAAAATCTTGACTAAGAAATTGCCTAACTGAGATTGCTCAAATTAAATGTGCAAATGCACCTTCCTCGGTTTTGAAAAATTGCTGTCGCAGTAGATCCATGAAAGTTAGCAATCAATACAAAACGTATAAACACAAATTCTCATCAGATGAAGAGTTTCTAACATATGGCGACTTCCTATCTTAAAAAGATGTAAACTTAATACTCTCTACACGCAAATCACAAAAACAGTAGTAGTAAAAGAACCAACCATGACTCAGCTTAGATTTCTTTTTCATCATTGGGCTTATAGTAACTGACTTATTGGGAAAAAAACAATGGTTGTACATCCTCATTAATAATTTAAGTCAAATTACTTGAACCCCGTTGAGGTTGCGCTGTTGGTAAACAGCCCACCTGACAAAATCATTTATAATAGTTGCTCTTGAGCATGCCGGTTACTTTCCCAAATCGAGATCTAAGAGTGAATAAAAATTCAAAATCTGACGAACATATGAACTGAATGCACATGAACAATGCATTCAAAGGCAAACCCCCAAATGACATAAACGAAAACGTATAAATTGAGCGGTGCTGAAAAAATCATCAGTACATAGTACAACTCCACACAATGAAGGCACACAAAGTAGTGAAAACTCACTCTAGCCAGGGCTGCAGAGGATCATCGCCTGTATAGTCGTCAATCGCCTCGATCAATTTCCTATTCATTCCAAAACATTCAACAATCAATCTCGAGAACAGCCAACACACAACCGAACAAAATACTAGAATCAGGGAAATTTGATCACCTTCGATGATGAAGAAGTGAATTCTTGAGTTGAGACTGGGAGTTCGATTTGAGCGCGTGGTTGAGAAGGCGAACGTTGCGGCCGCGCTTGAGGGGGCGGACGTTTTCCTTGAAGAGCTCCCACTCGTTGCCGCTCTCTTCCTTGGAGACCAAAAACTCCGTCTCTGGATCCAGAAACACTTCCATGGTCGTCGATTCATCCAATTTGGTGGTGGCCATTGCTGCTTTCCTCCGATTCTTGTTCCTCCTTCCTTTGCTTATCGGACCTCCTCCTCCCCGTAGGGTTTTTGAATTTTGAAATTCGAAATGACGTTGAATCTATTTTTCTAGCCGTTAGGGCTTGGGAGGAATTGGCTCCGAGGTTAAATAGATAAGAACCAAATGGGAAAATAAAAATTAGATTAAATTAAGGGTCATTAGTAAGTCATGACACATCTCCTTAGACCATCGCCATCCATAACCTTGAGACCCAACCGCAACCTAATTATTCCAATTAAAATTATTTTATTTTTTATATTTTAAAATAAAAATAAATAAAGAAGTATACCAAAATTTATAATTTTTCATTCTCTACAAATAGAGACCATGCTATATTTTTTTAATACATAATATCTCAATTTTGATATATTTAACCCATTTTAAAATTTATATAAATAAAAATAAATAAAGAATATATTAAATTTTTAAATTTTAAATTCTTTAAAAATAATATAAATATTTTATATTTTTAATGCATTAATATTTTTATATTTCAACATAATTTAAAATTATAAAAATTAAAATTATTATATATACTACATAATAGTGTGGTTGGATGGTTGGATGGTTATTGATAAAGTAAGTAAATTGAAATGGTTGGGGTTGGGATATTTATTGATGATGTGGAAGAGAGAGAAATTAATTAAATAATAAGATGGTTGCATGGTTGGGTGGTTGGAGTGGTCATTGTTGTAGATAGTCTTACTAGCCACACACATTCCACCTACACACAAAAAATTTTAAAATCTCATAATTACACATACACAGATACACTCACTTCATTGAAGCATTTATCAAATTTGGGTTTGAATACGGTGCTTAATACTTTATATGACATTTAATAGTGTTGCTGTGTTTTTTTTTTTTGCGATACAGCCAAAATAGGCTAGGAAACAACGAAAAAAAGAGAAGCAATAAAAAAGAGAACACTGCAACAACTCGCTCAACTACCGTCGCGGGAACCAGGTTCCCGTGGCATCAGCAGCGAGAAGAGGACGCACAGGGTCAGGCGGAAAAGCCCACGTCGTGAAAAACTGCTCATCAGTCGCACCCATCTTGGCCAAACAATCGGCCACCGCATTGCCTTCTCTCAACCGATGCTCGAATCTGCATATGTGAAACTCCCTACGTAGCTCTTCAATCCTCTGGAGTTGAGGCTTAAGACAATGAAATCGCCCTGGAGGAGTTTTGATGAGCTGTAGCGCAGCCTTAGAATCACAACAGCACATGATTTCAGTAATTCCCTTCTCCCTCGCCAATGACAGCCCATGCAATATGCCACAAACTTCAGCCTTTAGTATAGATACGTTCCCCAAGTATCCCGAGACGCCAGCAACCCACGCTCCCGATTGGTCCCTGATAACTGCACCAAACCCAGCTCTACCCGAGCTAGCCAACCGAGATCCATCAGAGTGTACAAAGACACCCTGCCACTGACCCATGTTCCAGCAAACTAATCTAGGATGTAAGTTCACTTCTCTGTTCCTGGGCAGGGCATTATCCAAGCACCCAGCAAGGTAGTAGATTCCACGAGAAATAGAATGAATAGTGGACTCCTTACCCCGAAAAATCCGTGCGTTCCTTTCAATCCAAATGCACCAAACACCCGCAACAAATAGATTACCATAGCACCGAAACATACCTTTCAACCACCACCGAATTTGCGGTCTTGGCATAGAGCGCAGATCCGACGGTACCTGAATATAACATGATCGCCACACATGGTCTGCCCATGTACACTCAAACAAAGAATGAATCCAATCCTCAACATAAGTCCCACATATACTACACAGCGGAGATGATGCCATTTGTCGATGATGCCGTAGCTTGTTACACGGAATAGCCTCATGCGCTATTAGCCAAAGGAAGAAAGAGATCTTTTCCGGAATAACAGTATCCCACAGCCAAGACCACCCCTGACTTGCCTCAACAGTCCCCAAAATAAATTGGTAACTCGATCGCGTCGTATAACTCCCATTATCATTCACATTCCACCTCCAACCATTCTTACAAGAAGAGTGCATAAAGGGGGGCGGCATCTGTAAGATATTATTCTTAATACTATCAGGCAGGAGTGTGCATACCTGAGAGAGATTCCAGTGGCCATTTTGAACAATATCCAGTACCCTTAAATCCAAGTCACACGTTTCAACAAAATTCACCTGTGGCCCCAACGCTTGATTATTAAACCATGGTGTAAACCATAAGGAACATTTCCCATCCCCAAGTTGAAAGGAAAATCCTCCGGCTAGCCATCGTAGAGCTTTACAAATACTACGCCATGTAACTGATCCAGCTACCCGCACAGTCCTCGATAACAAACCATTCGGACAATATGTGGCACGAAATTCCCGAGCCCATAGTTTAGGTGTTTCCGCCACAAGGTCCCATACCAACTTGCCGAGGAAAGCAACATTAGTATGACGAGCCTTTCGAAATCCTAATCCCCCTCTCACCTTCGGAGTAGCCATAACATCCCAACTCATAAGATGAATACCTTTCCCTGACCGATCCTTCCAAACAAATTTGCAAATACGCTGATCAATCCGACTGCAGACAGATGCTGGGAGCCATCCAACTTGCATGCAATATGTCGGAATGGCCGAAAGCACATGCCTAGCCAACGTCATCCTCCCTGCCTTATTAAGCAGACGCATGGCCCAACATGTCATACGGGCATCCATCTTTTCCAACAGGTAGTTATAATTGGCAGCCTTCACACGCCCCAGGTGAATATGAAAACCAAGATATTTACCAACCTGATCAGAAAACTGAATAGAGGTTGCTGCAGTAAATGAGGCTTTCTCCCCAGCAGTAAGAGCTCTTGACGCAAAAGCTCGTGATTTATCCGAACTCACTTTAAGCCCAGACCACAGTGCAAATTTCTGGAGGGTGGCGGCCATACATTGAATACTAGAATCCTCCATCATTGTACCGAGAATTAAATCATCCGCAAATAATAAATGAGAAATGCCCCGTCCTCCTGCAGACAATCGGATTGGCAGCCATGACCCCCTCCTTACTTCCTCCTTAATTGTAACCGAGAGTCTCTCCATTACAATATTGAATAAATACGGGGACAGAGGGTCTCCCTGTCGAAGGCCTCTCTGTGGATGGAATTCCTCCAATGGTTCCCCATTCCATAAGATGGAAAATGTTGGTGAGACCACACATGTCATGATAATGGACCTAATCTGGACAGGCAGCCCCATTTGGATAAGGCATTCCTCTAAAAAAGGCCAGCGGACATTGTCGTAGGCCTTCTCTAAGTCAATCTTCACCAAGATCGCTTTACGCCGAACACCAGCTTTAGATAAAGAATATACCAACTCTTGAAGAAGTATGGCATTATCAACAGCTCCTCTCCCTGGTATAAATGCTGACTGAAGAGGAGATATGTATTCTTGCATCAATGGCCGCAATCTGTTCACAAGAACTTTAGAAACAAATTTATAAGCTACATTACACAATGTGATGGGGCGAAACTGACGAAGGGATTGAGGAACTGAGACTTTCGGGATGAGACAAATGTATGCTTTCATCAGATTTGCATCCAGGCAGCCCCTCTCCAATGCATTACGAACCATAGCAGTAATACTACCACCAACAGTAGCCCAATATTTTTTATAGAATTCCACCGGAAAGCCATCCGGCCCCGGAGCCGACATTGGTTTGAATTGTTGAAGAGCAGCCTGGACTTCCTCGTCCATTACAGCGCCATCCTGCACACTCAAGCTCATTTCCGCTATAGATTTCAAGGGTGGCAGTGGTTCAGTATCAATACTCACTGGAACATCCGAGAATAGTCTGACAAAAAAATCTCGAGCCGAAGTTCTGAGAATATTATGATCACTACACCACGTGTCATCCTCCAATCTGAGCCCAGTGATCTTATTACGATGATGATGGAATTTTGCTTGAGCGTGGAAGTATTTAGTATTACGATCACCACATCTAACCCAATCCTCCCTCGCTCTTTGATACCAAAAAATCTCCTCCTTCTCTAGGACTTCCTGATACTCCTGTTGCAGTCGTTTTTCCAGCTGAATCAAACGACAAGAATCCACACACGTGAGGACCCGGTCCAGGCCTTTAAGACGACGCATCAACTTTTTCTTTTTATTCCTCAAACGTCGAATATCATCCCGGCAATGAAGGAGGGAGAGCTGCTTCAATTTATCCAATTTGAGGTTCAGCCCCTCATTAGGACAGCCCCACGCCTCATCAACATACTGTTGGTACTCAACATTCCTACTCCAGAAAGCCTCCCAACGAAAAGGGCGGTTGGAGCCACCGACAGACACATCCCCACAAGAAATAAGCAATGGGCAGTGGTCTGACCCTATCCGGGATAGCACAGAAACGCGGCCATTCGGGAATTGGCCAATCCAAGATAAATTGGCAAGGGCCCTGTCCAACCGTTTTCGGATATGTTTGGTGTTAATAATGTGTGTTTTGAATATTTATTAGTGTTTGAGCTGTATAAACACTCACCACATACAAAGCACTCTCTGAGCACTTCGGTACTTAGGCTATCTTTATTCATGACCACCCCAACCACTCAACCATCCAACCATCTCATTATTTAATTAATTTCTCTCTCTCTCCAACTCATCAATATTCATCCCAACCCAACCACCCTAATTTTACATACTTTATCAATAACCACCCAACCATCAAACCACCATATTATATATATAATTATTTTAATTTATACAATTTAAAATTATGTTGAAATAAAAAAATATTAATTTATCAAAAATATAAAATATTTATCTTATTTATAAAGAATAAAAAATAAAAAATAGTAATATATTTTTTTTATTTCTATTTTATATAAACTTTAAATGGGTTAAATATATCAAAATTGATATATTATGTATTTAATAAAAATATAGCAAGAGTGGTCTCTATTTGCAGAGAATGAAAAATTATAAAATTTGGTATATTTTAAAATTTTATTCATTTATCTATATAAAAAATATAATTATTTTATTATATAAATTTTATAAAATTACTTGACCAATAGAATGGAGACAAGTGTCTCCATCCCATTGGTCCAAAAAAAGAGACCAAGTGGTCTTTGGTTGGGCATGGATCCACCTCCTTCAAGCAACCACCACTTATTTTTTCTTTTTTTTTTTTAATTAATGATGATGTGGAGGTTGGGTTGGATTGGGGTCATGGATAAACATGGTCTTACTGATTCATCTCTCAAACCAAATCCATCCTATTAAAAAATTTAGGGTGTGTTAGATACTTAGATTACATTACTTTTCATAATTTGAAAGAATTAAATATTTCAAAGTATATTTAATAATAAAAATTAAAACCACTTAGTTAAATAAGTATTTAATTTTCTTTGTACAAAATTCAGTTTAAGGAAAAAGTTAATACTATCAAATAACTTAAGTTTGCTCTGTCAAAAGAATAACTTAAGTTTGAATGAAAAAATTAATGAATTTTAATTAAATAAAAATATTTATTATTTTATTCTTCGCTATTTTTAATTATGTTAATAGTATAATATTAAAATTATTAAAAGATAATAAATATTACATTTTTTTGGTAAACATAACATTAACATTCATATATCAATGTTAAGAGAAATCTAAATTATAGAAATTATAAAGAAAAATAAAAGAGAATAGGGAATCAATCCCCTCCAACAAAGTGAAGAGGCTAGACCACTTTTAACCACTTTGGCAATTTTTCCACAAAATAACTTTTTGAAAATAAATACACACAAAAAAGAATACTATGGAAAAGTGGATAGGAATGATTAGAGGATGGTGTTGGTGTAGAGTGTAGACGGAGACGCCCTTTGATTTTTGCTTGATCGATTGCCCCCGCCCCACCCACGCCATGTCTCTGGTCCTCCCTCCGCCGTCGCTTCTCGGCCGCCAAGGCCGGCGAACGGACCAAATTTTACCGACCGGTCGGGTTGCTAACTCCTTTTCCCGCATTAAAGCTTCGTGGCAAGAGGTAGGCACATCAGTAACATTGCAGATGCACTCAAACTCTTTGTGCTAGTTTGTAATTCGATTACATTCTCTAATCTCTAATATTGACTGAATATGCGGCGGAAGGTCGCCGGAGTTTTGGTGTTCTCGGCAATTCCTTTCACGGCGGTGAAAGCTATCGCCAATAGTCCGCTCGGGGAAGCGCTGCAGAGGCGAATGGAGGAGAAGAAGCAGTTTTATAAGGCGAATTCCTCCAGGCTGAAGGCGCTCTCTGACAAAGCCAGGATAGAGAGGTAATCGCCTTCGTGCATTCACATTTGATGCGTTTATTATAGTATTTGCCTTGTGATTTTTTTCATCATTTGGTCCTGTATTCTGTGACCAAGACGCTAGTAGCATATGAGTACTATAAATTAACCAGATAGAAATTTAACAGTTACATTTAGATGAAATGAAGTTCATTGTGGCATCAAATGCAAATTCAGTGATGAATACAGAGTACTTTGAACTAATGTTTGCAATCTCCAGATTCTATCCAAGAAATTTGTCAATAATATGTCTATAAATTTTGAAATCCTGTTGTTTTCCAGCCTGTGGTATGGGAAGAATCGTCCTCGCTGGCTTGGTCCAATCTCTTACGACTATCCTGCCTACCTCTCTGGTGAGCTGCCAGGGGATTATGGTTTTGATGTTGCAGGTTTGGGTCAGGATCCTGTGGCCTTGCAAAAATATTTTAAGTGAGTATATCTATCATATGAATGATATCTTCCTTGGTAGCCAGTGTTATTCTTCATCCTGAAGCCTTAATAGGGTAGTACCTAATGACTATTACTACAAATCAGTATTAGTTCTCTACTCTATTAAAATATTAAATTCATTGAATATAATGCTAGTTGTTTATGAACGGCATCTCTGTGCTTCATCTGTTTTAGTTTCCAGACATACAGTACTCAATTCATATTAACCAGAATGCATTGGGGTTGTGTCGTAGGCTAGCTATCATCATCCTTATATTGAGGCTTGGTTCTATACTTGCCTTCCGTTTTCCAGTTTCCAGCTATATCTTATACTATCATTGAGAGTCCTGGATTTAAAGTAATTCTATTGTTTACTGGATCTGATATGGGACTTGATTCAGGAAAACCTGTATCTTTAAGTTGAGAACATCCTCATTTAACAAGATTAGAAAGACTGACAAATTCTAAGTTTTTATACAGTTTTGAAATACTCCATGCAAGGTGGGCTATGCTTGCTGCACTTGGTGTTTTAATTCCAGAAATCTTAGACTTAATAGGAGCATTTCATTTTGTGGAACCTGTTTGGTGGCGAGTGGGCTACTCAAAGCTTAAGGTTTGTATGTGAGCATTTCATTCTTCTGTTGAAGCCTCTTCTATGTTAGCTGGTAGTTCTTTAGTAGTTTTTTGGAATTGCATGTCAACAGCACCTCTAGAGCTTTATATGATGTTCAAATCCTTTTGGAGTTTTGGTGAAACAAGGCTGAAAAATCTTTAAAAAATTTCTTAATGGGATTCTTGAGAAAAGCTATTGTCTTTACTCTTTTTATGTCATTGAATATATAGGGGAATAAAATTTATGGATTTGGAATCATACATGGTAAGAACCCCTGTCCATGGTAAGTTCCATCAGTCTCTTGTGCCTTCGTTCCATGCGAGACTGCGCCAAGACTTGACTCATGGTTAAATTCTAGATTTTCTAAAGTTGAATCATACAGATGACTTAGCCTCATTGTCTTCTTCATTCGTGGCCCCCATGTTAACATTAAAAGCATCCGCTGGTGCTAATTCATGGCAATTGGCTAAATTAATTTCAAGCAACTTGTATAATTGAATTTGACAGTGTTGTTATAATAATTCAGCAATGATTTTTGATTGATTGTGTATTTTATAACCAACATTCCTATTAAACAAAGGATGGTTTCTTAACATAAGATGGATACAAAATACTAGTATGTAGGAATGAAAATAAATTTGCTCTTTTATTTTATTCTATTCTGGAGTAAAATTCCCAAATATCATAAAATTTTACTGCTCAAATTGTTTCTTTTCCTTTTGTCCATCCCTTTGGAGCCAATGGCTTAATTTGAACAATAAATTATTTAGAATTGTAATTTTCGCAAATTGAACTTGATGCATTTAATACCAATTCTAAGGTGGAGACTGGAGATGAACAATATACTGGTACATTGTTTTCTTTTTTATACTGCATATCATTTTCATTAGAGTTAATTATTCCAAACTGAGGGAATGAGGACTTGGCCTAGTGGTCGTGTCTGCTGACGTCCAACTTTATCGTTGGAGGTTCGATTCCCACCTGACCCCCTTATCCATCCCCTTTATCTCTATTCGTAATTTGTGTGGCTTCGGCTCCCACATATTTTTTCCGACATATGAGTGTCAATATTTACCAAAAAATATATTTATTCCAAACAGAATAATGGAATCCTATGGAGGTGTTAGTGATTTGACTACCTTAATCATCATTTCGAATTTTGTATGATCTCACTTATCAAAATTCATCTCCTCCTTTGAACTTATCCT
This sequence comes from Hygrophila difformis, assembly GCA_030278955.1. Classification (NCBI taxonomy): domain Eukaryota; kingdom Viridiplantae; phylum Streptophyta; class Magnoliopsida; order Lamiales; family Acanthaceae; genus Hygrophila; species Hygrophila difformis. The sequence goes on along the minus strand of JAOANR010000014.1, from coordinate 3,239,634 downwards.
GTATAAATCTTGCACTGCAACAGCGTGTGTGTGCCACACTGCCACTGCAAACTTTCCTATGTGCAAAAGAATATCATTACTCTCATCTGGCATGAATTCCATTATTTGTGATCTTGTATCAGGGCGACACATTAGACTACCTCGGCATCCCTGGTCTCCATGTTGCCGGGAGTCAAGGAGTGATTATCATTGCCATTTGCCAAGTCCTCCTGATGGTAAAGACAAAACACGCATGCATCAGTTTGTTCCCCCATGGACTCTTTTAAAGCTGCAGCCTACGTAAAAATGGGTTTTTATTTTCTGGTTTTCTGTCCGCAGGTCGGTCCAGAATATGCAAGATACTGTGGCATCGAAGCTCTGGAACCTTTAGGCATCTATCTGCCTGGCGACATAAATTATCCGGGAGGTACACTTTTTGATCCCTTGAACCTTTCTAAAGATCCTTATGCTTTTGAGGAACTTAAGGTGAAGGAGATTAAAAATGGTCGTTTAGCAATGGTTGCCTGGCTAGGATTTTATGTTCAGGCAGCTGTAACAGGCAAAGGGCCTGTGCTGAACCTTCTAGAACACGTTGCAGACCCTTTCCACAATAATCTGCTTTCAAAGCTAATGTCTCCTTAGCTTGTTTTTGAAGATGATTTGATTCTATACTTACTCTATACTTACTCTATAAGTTTAAGATTAAAATTTGTATATCTTACTAATTTTTAACGGTAGTGTGGATTAAATTCTCAAGGGGTAGTATATTCAGTTATTCACTATGCCGGCATGTATATATATTAATTTTTGTCTTGCGTTAACTATCCTTGAACGTTTAAGTTACGAAATAATTTATTCTTTTTGTTGATATGAAATTGATGACTTAAATAATTACCAAAACTCCAAAAGAACAGAAAAATTGATGACTGAATGGCGCATCTGTTTGAACTTAAAACAATAACTCAGAATTCTAAATAAAGGGTCCATTTTTACTGATTGGGTAACTATTTTAAATTAGATAATTGTAAAGTCTCCCAATTGTTTTGCCGTTAGAAAATGTTCCTTTTCAGACATATAAATACACCAGACAAAAGTTAATAATTTAACGGGAATGGTGTCTTACCACACCTCAAAAAAGCTTATAGAGCCAAGACCAAGAATCTTACCACACCTCAAAAACCAACACCCACGCCAAATATACTTACCAATTTTTAATATTCCAAAAGATTTCCCCGTTCCAGAAGCTTTGCTAATGCATTGGAATAAAAGAACAATCAATCGAAGCAAAATAATACACCAATACCAATAATTCCAGCCAGAAAAGGGTGAGTGAAAATTTTTCATGAAAACAGAACCAATACTTTTCAAAATTTGATGTCTTCTCAACACAAGGACTTTGAATCAACACAAATTAAACCTTGATAGCATACTTCCTCAATGGGAAATACATTTCTTTCTTTTTCTGCTTTTCCGTCTTCAAAGATGCCTGGAGAAAAATGCCATGTCATGTACAAATCCATAAAAGAGGAATTCGAGTTTAGTAGAAATTCGTAGTCTGCTAAGGAAATGATACAACATAGCCACAATCCTAGAGTAACCAACACCCATCTCACCATTCGGCTAGTACATCACAACAAAACACTAATGATATATAACCATGATTGCATATGGCTAGTTTACGAACACAATACACTTTGGCCAATGATTGATTTGATTTTCATATTCCCTAATCCATTTAGCTATAAGGGTGTGAACATGTTTAGTAAATCCCATTGACTACTCAGCATCCTTTGAATTTGTTTGGATATAAAGATTCAAAGGGGGAGTTAAAAACAAGCACTGAAGTTGAACCTAAAATCCCTTTATATTTTTCACTGCATTGAAAATTTGAGATTCTCCTCAATTTCAAATCTAGTTAGTTGGAATTTACAGATCCAAATGGGGCTATAAATGGGATTCAACATTCAAAAACCTATTGAGATAACTGGAAAAGGGTGTGTCCTATGCACTCATAAAAGGGTTAAGTCGCCAAATTCTGTACAGAAAATGCAAGAGAGAAAATTGTTCTTTTGGTACAACATGATTAAGAAGAACCACAGCGATTCTAATTACTTAGATTAAACAGTCCACGTCTAGAATAAATGCTACAGGATACCAATCCCAGACTGTGGATTTCACTAAGTGTGTCATTAGGAATTTTGAAACTAGAGAGTATACGCGGTGCGACTTCCGCGAAATACATAATTAGGTCTTATACAGTAAAAATCAAACCCATGTGTAGCAATCCATCAAATCTTTTGAATTCTATTTTTCAAACGGGAAAAAAAAACAATTAAATAAATTGAATAATTCGGAAAAAATAAATTAAAAAGCAGCAAAATTAAACATCACACCTGGTGCTTGGTAAGGCGACGGCGGATGGCTCGAGTCTTCTTAGGGCGGAGATCGAGCGGCAAATACTTCTTGTTCTTGTAGGCCTCCCGCAGAACAGACTTCTGCTTCTGCGAAATCACGGTGAGCACCTGCGCGATCGACAGCCTCACCACCTTGATTTTTGACAGTTTGTTCGGAGCGCCGCCGGTTACCTTCGCCACGCGGAGCAACGCCAATTCCGCCTTCAGATCCTTCAGCTGCGCCAACAGCTCCGCCTTGGTCTTCTGCCGCAGCTCGTGCACCTTGATCCTAGCTGCAAAAACCACACACCAATTAGACCAAAATAGATAAATGCGTAACGAAATACGATCCTCCTCCATCAATTCTTCCGAAGAAGGGAATGCCATGAAACACTTGTCTTCGTACCCATTTTCCTCGTCGCTCGTTCTCTGTTTCGGTTCGGCGGCTATCTTAAAACCCTAATATGGTTTTTATAGAATATGGGTCCTTTTCTTATTGGGCTTTAACAAAAAAGGGCCGAATCCATATTCACTGGATTACTATTTTAAAATTCAAAGCCCATATTGGTGGACACCACAGCCCACTCGTTTCTGTGTGTTTTTTTTTAATGAGCCATTGAAGGCCTGGAAATGGATGGTGGGAGCCCATGCCACACAATTACAAAGGGGAATAAATGGGAGGGATAGGGGACCGGTGGGAATCGAACCTCCAACCTTCCGTTGGAAGTCGGGGGACTTAACCACTTGGGCTAAATCCTCATCCCCTCGTTTCTGTGTGTTTGTTCGTTTGAAAAAAGAAAAACGATAAGAAAATATTTTGCTTTGTTTTATAAATATACTATAACGTGATGAGTAATTAATCTAGTGGTGAAGTTCTATGACTCACAATTTTTAGTTCAGACGTTTGATTCCCCACTCACTCCCTATCCTACCTATTTGTCCGTTTGTAATTTTTGTGACTAATTCCTATTATCCCTTCTTAGCCTATATAGTTGCATAGGTCTACAAAATATACTAACGCAGCAAAAAAAATACTAACGCAGAAGGAAAATAGTAGTGGTGTCAATTTTCGATACAACCCGAAAACACAAACCCGGTGCAGTTTTAGGTTTAGTCATTTTTTGGTTTCTTTAATTAGGTCGATCCGAAATTCGACTTAAAAAATTTTCAGGTTTTGTTCGAGTTTGGTATTTCAAGTTCATTTCGGGTTTTGAGTCGTGTTCGGGATTACAGATTTTGTGTTATACCCTTACTCAACACCCCGATACGAACACGACCCGAACCTGTGAAACCTGAAACACGACCCGACCAACCTGACCGAAACACGACACGAACACGACCCGAAACATAAAATTGACACCCTAGAAAATAGGCCTACAAAACAATGGTAGTACATCATAATATAATAATAATAATAATAATAATAATAATAATAATAATAATAATAATAATAATAATAATAATAATAATAATAATAATAATAATAATACAACTGGAAAATACAAAGCCATAATCAAATTACATATAGTAATCTAATTATTATGTAATAATATAGTACATGATTACATTATTATAATAAGCTGTAAATTTTAAAATAATTTACCGTTGATATAATTCATTAAATATTTAATTATTGCAATATATGTATATATGCTTAATCCAAATTTGAATTAGTTTAACTAAATTTAACAACTAACTAATTATACTGACTCACTTTTAAAATAAAAATATTTTCTTTTTACCATCCGATTGAAGTGAATGCTATCATTATTAGTATTTATTAAAATTTAAAATATAATTGTGCGATGCACGAAGCAGTGGCTAGTTTTAAAATATTTTATAATTTCTGTTAACTAGCAATAATTAAATTTGTAATTACTCGTTTACCCCAAAAAAAAAAAAAAAAAAAAAAAATTGTAGAGATTGACTCAATGACAGTTCTGTTGCTACTCAGACTCAATGACCTCAATCAATTTCCTAGAGAACACGTTTTTATGCTCTTATTCTGCAAATTCGAGATTTGAGAAATGATTCGAGAACACGTTTTCGTGAAGGGAACAAGGTGACAGATAGTCTGGCTGAACATAGATATTGAGGATTTCTACACTACGTGAGCTTCTCCTGATTTTGTGCTTGGGGATTTGGCGGTAAATAATTCCAGCTTTTAGTTCCCCAGTTCTTAGTTTGGTTTAGTTTCTTTTCCTTTCTGTTGACTTTTTTGTGTTTTGTTTTTTCTATTTTTTTATGGCTTCGGCTTTGAAAAAAAAAAGGAATTATTCATGGATCGTTTTTACCCCAAAAAATTTAAAGTTACCCAACATAATAGACTAGTATCCTTAATATATTGTGTGATATTACAATGGCAATGTTTAGAAAAAATATATATTGTGTAGATATTTTGTGTTACATACGACTAAAGATCAAAATCAACATTTATGAGTTTTAAGAGGAAAGTGACGATTTTTTTTTCCTTCTGCAACATGATTGTTCAAGAATCATAATTTATTACTCCCTCCGTTTCTTTTTAAATGTTACGTATTGACTTTTTTTTACTGTTCATTGTAGTATTTTGACTTCTATTTTTGTTATAGTTATAGAAGATAAAATATAGCCAAGTGAGATTTTGTTAGATTCGTCTTATCTTCTAGATTTTAAATATCAAATTTTAAAATTTTTTACTTGTACCGAATTTGAGTTATTAATCGTTGAAAATGTGCATTGATATACGTGTAAAGGAGAAGTGTAACCTTTAAAAATAAACAGTAGTATATATCATGTTAAACTTGTTATGATTTTTTCCATATTTAAAAAGATATCTTATAGTTTTAGCTCATTATGCATATATAGATTAGCAAAAAAAAAAAAAAAAAATCCTAAAAATAACAGGAATACTTGCCTTTGCAATATTTATTTATTTCCCAAATCCCAATCTAGTATTCTTTCCCACTTAATTACTTTTGTTTTTTGGCTAGACTTAATTACTTTTGTTAAACGGTTGTTCTGAAATCTAAATGGATGTGAATTCTCCTCCGTTGATCTCTATGGCCGTACATCGTACAGAAAAATGTACGGTTATATTGATTTCAAGATCTTAAATCCCTGAAGCTTGGAGGACAGGATACTTCATCCATAAAATCTTATTTATTCCCTCAGCCGCCTCATTCCTGATTGCCTCCACTCTGCCGGAATCTCCTCCTTCCATCCGTCCGCCGCTTCTCCACCGCGCCATGGGCAATTGTTTCGCATGCAACTCCGGACCGGCTCTTATCACTTCTCAAACTCAAACTCAATTGGCAAATGTGGTTTCGCTCGCCGGAGAATTGCGCCGATACTCCGTCGGGGTGACGGTTTCTCAAGTGCTCCGCGACGAAACTCCGTCGCCGTCCTCCTTCTTCCTCTGTAATTCCGACCATCTCAGCTTCAACGACTACGTTCCCTCTCTCTCCCCGCACGAGGAATTGGAGCCGGAGCAGATCTACTTCATCCTGCCGATTTCCAAACTCCGCGACCGCCTAGCCGCCTCAGAAATGGCCGCTATGGCTGTCGTAGCCAGTGCCGCATTCACTGAGTGTAATCGCCGGCGAGGAAGGAAGCCTCGAATTTCTCCGATCCTGGCGAATGCCGGCGGAGAAGAAGGTTCGAGATCCAAGCTTCAGTTTCAAATCAATGAAACAAAATCGAAGCGTCGGAAAAGCGGTTTCCGACGGGCGAAAATGTCTTTCCGGTTACGGACGGTGGGATTACTTACCATTAATGAAGATTCTGTGCTCCTTACTTGATCATATACCTTTTTGAATTTTAATTCCATCTTGAAACAAATAGATTTTCTTTTCCAAAAAAAATTATAATGCATTTCTATATTACCAGTGTTGTTATTTTCATTGTTTTTTTAAAAAAATATTTAAAACTTTTAATTAAGATTCACTGTAATCCTTTATTAATTACATTTAATTGGAAATTAATTATTTCAATTTTACATAATTAAGTGCAGCATTATTAAAAAAAAAAAAAGAGCACGTCAGCATGTGTAGATTTTCATTTGAATTTTGATAGTATATGCTGCTACGTTTTTGAGGCTATTTATTGTTTTTCTGCATTGATAATTCTTTTACTCAGTGATTGGATAAAGTTTTATATAGTAATCTCGTTTTTTTAATTAGCAAGTCAGAGTTAAGGGATAAAGTTTACAGCATCAGCAACAACCATCCATGCAATCTAGAGGGCCGATGGGATCGAACCTCAAACATTCCGTTGGAAGTTTAGAAACTTAACCACTTGGGCTAAGTCTCAACCCCACTTTATTAGTGATGAATTGCCATTAAAGCCTAATAATCTAAACCTGCTTTAAGCAGGTCGGTTTGGCATCGAATTAAAGGGCCATGTTAATATTGCCACTCGCATTAGCTTTGCCAAAAAGTATGTTGAAAGTTAACATCCAGATGTTTAATTTGATGAGGTCGAGGGCAGTTGTTGAATCTGAATACTAGTACATGTGTCAACACTAGTTTCCACAACCCAATATTAACGGTCTATCAATCAAAGCCAGACAGGTCTAGAACAGTGACTATTGGGCTTCCTAATAGGGCCTTAAATTTAGAGGGAAAACTAGGGCCCGGTACCCATGGAAAAAATATTATTAGAGTCAAAGCCCCTCCATTTCAAACATTGTGTTTTAGGCCCTATGTAATAACTTGGTAAATCACATACCAAGAACTTGGTAAAACACATTCCAATAACTTGGTAAACACATAAGGTAATCGTGGTAAATCACATACTAAAAACTCGGTGAAGCACGTATGGTATATGTGGAATAACTTGGTAAACATCATAAGATATATGTGGTAAAGCGCACACCAATAACCTGGTAAACACCATAAATATTTTTAGTAAAGCACATACCAAGACTTGGTAAATACCATATGGTATATGTGGAATAACTTGGTAAACACCATAAAGTATTTGTGGTAAAGTACATACAAAAAACTTGGTAAATATCATATGATATCTGTGGTAAACCACGTATCAGTAACTTGGTAAGTACTAATATATGGTAGCTATGGTAAGACACATACTAATACAGTGGTAAACCACATATCATTAACCTGGTAAATACCATATAGTATATAGGTAAGGCACATACAATAACCTGGTAAACCAAGTCAAACATGTGATGGGGTGCAAAGTGTAATAAAATTGGAATGGGGCCTAAAAAAATGGAAAGATTTTTAAAAATGGCCTAGGCCCAAATTTACCGAAATTTATAATACGACAGGGCCTATTTGGCCCAATTACTGAAGACCATCATAAAATTGTAAATGGATGATTACACTAATAAGGTGCGTTGGTTACTGATTTGGTAATTCATCCACTTAGTGAAGTATTTGTCATAAAGTAGTAATTTAGATGATTAGAAAGGTTGATGCATACCCGCCCTCAAGTGTGGGTATTTACATTATTGGGCTCTAGAAATTTAAAAAGTCCGTGTATGTTTCGACAAAACCTTTTCCATCTGGTATATACAAAAGACTATTTTAGTACATTATAAAGTATTTCAATGGAAGTTGATTCATCTCCCAAACCAAATCCAATATATATGATGTAACAAAGTGGAATAATTCAAGAGTAAAAGCAACACAATTTATTTGCAGAATTTCCGCACATGTTAACTGTGCATTTTTTAAATTGTGATAATTCAATGCATGTAAAAGAAACTAGAACATTTTATGCCTTCGATTTGGAAGTGATGTACAAAAATACTCCTAACAATATGACCATAGGCGGATGGATCTACATTGGATTGGGTGGTAGCACAGAATATCACTCAAATTTATAAAATTATTATTTTAAGCTAAATTTTTTTTAAATATGTATTTATTTGCTTTGGTGCAACCACTGAATTTTTTTTTTTTTTTTTTTTTTGTGATACCATTCTCATCAATTGTAGCGTAGTTTTTCTCTATGTTTTTTGTACTGTCATTGTTACCTTGAATTCCAATATGGTTTTCATTAAATTTTGTGATACCACTGTCAAAATTTTATAAATCCGCCTCTGAATATGACAATCGAGTTTCATATCAGTAGAAGGGATGATCATAGGCCATTTATTCATAAGAAACTCTCAAGCATGGAGACACCAAGACAATCATCATTTGAAAGGACCTCCCGACCATGCTCGGGTGGTCTAGACAAATGTTTAAGACCCAAACTAGGGAATGATTGAATTCTTTGAGTTTCTGAAAAACGTTGTTATTATATTTATTTTGATTTCTTTATACTTTTTTTTTAAAGACACAAGAAACTAACAAAGAAGTACAGTACATACCTGATAAATACTTCACAAGTCATTGTCTTATTTACACACGGGCATGTCGACCTCGACTGGCCATATATGCAAGAATTGAATAATTAATTACTTCACTTCGTAATCATGTAAGTGTCGAATTAAGCAGACATTATTTTATATTAGTTCATTTATCACCGAGCTCGAGTTCGACCCGATCCTTGTGTAAACAAAATGCTTTGGTATATGTGCCCTTAATATATCGTGCTGTAAGTGCATCATCAAGCAGTGAAAGTACCGTAAATCCAAAACCCCAAATTTAATATTTCTATATATTGAGTACATGCAAACTTTATTTTAGGATGAAAACGTGTGTATTGCTATATAAGTGGAAGTTATATGTACTTGCTGCCTCTAATGAATTCATAAATGTGACATGGAATTTTTTTTTTTTTTTTTGGATAAACATTGACACTCGAGTGTCGGTAAAGGTGTGTGGGTGCCCAAATCACATAAATTACAAATTGAATAAATGGGAGGGATAGGGGGTCGGGTGGGAATTCTAGCCCTTAACATATGGTTGGAAGTCGTGGACAACGTGACACTAAACCAATTCCTCATCCTCGTCGTGGAACTTGTTAATTGTAAAAGGAATAAAATGAAAATTGCCAATCTAACTAACAAAGTAAAGAGCGAATCCATGATGGGACCAGAAAGGTGATTCGTGTTGGGTCACCTCATATTTCCCCATTTGGTTTTAGTGATGTGGTTCAGTCTCGTGGTGTTGGTTCTGCTGCACTGCCTGCCTCAATCACTCATTCAAATGTACACTATTAATATATACTACTATAGTATATTTGGTAGGTTAGTAGTTACAAATGTTTTTATTTTTATTTTATTCAGCAATTATTAACTTATTACTATAAGGAATCTATACATTGAAAAAAAAAGTTAAATTACACCTGGCCAAATGTATTCTCGACAATTATCAAATTTTCGGATATATGCATGGCTGAAAGAAGATCAACCTCCTAGAGTCCTAGTTCAATATCGATTATATGGTCTAGTATGAAGTATGCCTCTAATTGCTAAACCTAGCATTGAGAAGGAATGGTAATAGGTCGGGACTGCGTTGGGTTCTACAAGACCCAAGTCTCATTCCGAGTCCGATTATAGGTTTGGGTAGGTTCCTATTAGAAGAAAGACCCGACCTTATATCGGGTCTGACCCGTGCCCATACCATCCCTAGTACTGAGTCAGCACTTGCTCGACCCATCACTAATATGCAACTTACTTGGCTCAGCACTAGTATATTGTTTCGTTAGCCCTCTACTTGTATATGTGTTGTATAATCTACGACAAATATACTATCTGCACAATTCAATATGGGTATATTGGCTCCATCGTACACCTTACAAACTCCCAAAATGGTTCTAACTAGACCAAATCATGTACTTTGGCTTTATAAAACCTCTAATAGCATCCAAATTATTGGACGACTCAATGTTCAATCTCCTTAAACCATAAACACTAATTAAGTGGCATTATTCCCATTGATCGATTACCATATTCATCCAGCAGAAACTGCGGATTCTTCAAGACTCGATCATCTTCAATCATTGCAGATGGAGCAATGATAAAAATATCAAAAAAAAAAGAAATAAAATTTACTACTTAATAAACATTATACTAAATGGTTTTTTTTTAAAAAAAATAAAAATAAAAATATAGACGGCAATATATACTAAGAACTAATAAGGAGTACTATTGTCCCAAAATGAACGAGTTTCCTGGGTGCTCATCGCTTGGTGGGGCACTTGAAAAGAGACTACAAAAATATGAATATTTTAGTACACATTCCCACATAGTATATAGTAATTCTTTTCGGCAAAGATACAAAATTATTACTATATGCTATTTAGTACTACATTATTTTAAATTACTGTTTATTTATATAATTAAATAATTTCGTGTATATACTTGTACAAACTTTGTTGTATGCTACCAAACACCGAGACCATTTCAATGCCCACCCGATTCTCGTTAAATTACTTCTGGGCTCAATGTAGTCTGGGATTTTCATTGACTTGTAAATATTACTGGGAATATATATTTTCTCCATGCATAAATATATTTGTTCGTATTAAAAGTTAATAATAGTCGGGTCACATTGATTTCATTCCAAAATTAAATATCTGTATGAAATGTGTAAACACAACTGAACTTGTTAATTCAGACACACCAGGACATAATTTAGCATCGAAAAATTAAAGTAGAGTGTAAAAATATTCACATTTGGGGTGTGATATTCTAGTGTTTACTTATTTCTCTTTTACTTTTTTTAATTTCTCCTCACAATATATATAATGGAAACGAAACTGGCAGCAATTGAATTTGCAAGCAAAAACTGATATGAACAGTTCATCAGTATGTAGGATAGAGTAGTTTGAAACTTTGAATGGTGTATATATAGCTAAGCTACCTAGTTCGCACATTTTTAAAAATTCAAACAAATTTCTTTATTTGGTTTTCAATAATTACTTTTACATTTAATGTGTCCGTCGAACGAAAATTAATTCAAACCTATTTTTTTTTGTAATACTTCCTCCGTTCCTAAATAAGTGCTACAGACCCACATTTCACGCAATCCAATACACATTTTTAATCCGTAATAACTCAAATTCCATATAACTAAAAATTATAAAAATTTGATATTCTAAATCTATGCGATTAGAGGAATCCAACAAGATCTCATTTGACTATATTTTATTTTATATAATTGTATTAAAATGCTGAGTCAAAGCTACTTAATTAACAGTAACAAAAGTCAAAATGTGCCATTTAAAAAGGAACGGAGGTAGTACTTGAATATGGGCTACAGCTTATGAATTTCAAAATGTTTGAAAATAAGATGAACAAAAACCCTATCTTTTAAAATTATCTAATTTGTAGTTTGCTCAAAAACGACTTCATGATACTTCATTTGTACAAATCTATTATTGATTGGGTGATTGGTGGGAAAAAAAAAATGAAATTATTTAATTTTTTTTTTTTTTTTTGTTATACTTGTATTTTACTTAGGATGACACTTTAATGATAGTCTGATGAGAATTGGTTCACCTTTGTGAACTTCATTAAAGAAAAATGTTTGTACCGTTGCCACCAACAAAGTTTGAATTATTAAAACTCGCTTATTATTGTGGAGAATATGGTGATTCAATTTAATGATAGCAAATGAATTATGTGACGAATGTCACACATATGAGTTTTTATTTTTAAAAAAGAAATAATAAAGTATGTAGTATCTTACAAAATATAGTATAGTAGTACTTAGTAAATTTGGGAGGCTGCATTATATACAACATAGCTCTAATCTCTATACTTTCATGCATGGGACAAATTGTTTTTTTTTTTTTTTTATTTTTTTTACTATTTATTAATTTTTTTTTATTTTTTATCATAGTAGTATAAATTACTACTTATGCGCTCCATTTATATTGACATATTCAATTTCGAAAGATTTGTTGACATTATTTATTGTTTTAATTTCACATTTATATAAAAAATAATATAGTCATGTGAGGTGTTTGTGGATTAGTTTAATAGAATAGATTAAGAATATCAAAAAATTTTAATAACTTTTTACTTATATGTAATTTAAATTATTAATCATTCATTAAAATGTGTATTAAATTATTTGTTAAATTAAAAGGGAATCAAAGATGTTAATATAACCACCAACAGCAGTTGGCTTGAGTGGATGGGGGCTCTAGTCGCTTAAGCAAGGTCTCGGGTTCGAGCCTTGTGTATGCAAAAAACTGCTTTGGGAGAGGCGCCCTTAATTGCCCTTGCAGATCCTCGAGGGATTAGTCTTGGGCCCAATGTGGCCTGGGGATACCCTGGTATTTACCTAAAAAAAAAGATGTTAATATAACCATTTTGAGTATGTTTTAATGAAATTGGAAATAGCAATACTACTAAAGCTTAAAATATTCGTGTTTTACATGTTTATAATTTGATTAGACAATATTTCCAATTTTCACCCTCAACTACTAGGGGTGATATTGAACCAAGCTACTTAACTCGTGAAGTTACTAATTTGAATACTCCGTTCGAAAAGAAAAAAAAAAAAAAAAAAAACTCAAGTCGATTATTCATGAGTAGCTTGAGTGTGGTATCAAGTTAAGTGTTGAGCATTAATTTTATTAATCGAAAAAATATGTGGAGTTTCTTGATAATGTTCAATTTTATACTTGTTATATAGTACTCCCCCGTTTTCTAAAAATTGCAACGGATCCACAGTGTGCGCAGTTCAATGCACATTTTAAACCATTTATAGCTCAAGTTCGGTATAGGTAAAAATTCTGAAAGTTCGATATTTAAAAACTACACGATGTGACGAATCTAACAAGATCTCACTTGACTATATTTTAACGTGTATAACTATAATAAAACTTCAAGTTAAAGTGTGTGAGTGAATAGCAGCCCAAACTCAAATGTTGCAACTATAAGAGAACGGAGGGAGTATTATATTAACTCATTAACTCTTTTTTGTTGAATAAATATGAAATACAGGACTTCAAATGGAAACGGAAACCTGATCTAGTGGTCATGTGCCGTGACTTCCAACCATATGGTTGGGGACTAGATTCCCACCGGCCCCCTATCTATCCCCTTTTGTAATTTATGCGGCTTGGGTTTCTCACACATCTTTACCGATACATGAATGTTAAAGGTTTTTTTGTTTTTTGTTTTTTGTTTTATTTTCTTTTCTTCCGAATAATTATCACTCATTCGGATTTAGTGCAACTTCGAACTCAAAGTATTTATATTTGAGTCAAACTCTAAAAAGTGCACTACTTAATTTCATCAACCCAACTCGTTAAAACTAATAATCAACCAACACCACCCATACTGTACAATACAACATACATATACTATACATTATACTCTCCTTGGACTGCAACCACTTTACACTTCTAATAATACAATTAAAATAAACACAATAATTTGTACTACTATTATACACAAAGTATATAATTAGCTAGCAGATGCAGACACACAAGACCCACCAAAGAAGCTGTACTGTACCCCTTAAAATAACCCTGAAAATGACCGTTGTAAAAAAAACATAAATATATAAGCACGGGTATAATAGAATTTTACTTTATTTCATCAAAAATAAATTAATTAATTAAAATAAGTAGTAGTAGTAGATATTTAGTACTTCTATTAATTAACTTTTAAAAAAAAAAAACCAGCTAAAGCTAAAACAAACATTTAAAATTTTTATTCCATTTGCAATTCTTTTGGATGTTTTCAAGAAAACGACTAAGAACGGGACGGATCAACTAATTTTCCCCTTTGATGTGGTTTTGGAGGGAGTAAGCTGAACTAACCAATAATCAAATCCCCCACCTTTTTCCACCCATCAATGGCTCCCATAGAACCCTAATTTTGTTTTTGTCGATTGGAAAATTCCGCCGGGGCAGTCGGGCCCCTCACGTCATGATCAATCATTGCAGTTTCACTCCATCCCATTCCAGGAAAATCGAAATTCGAAACCCCTATTAGTATGCAATTAACGATTCCGTGTCTGCAATCAATACGCATGATTTTGGATTCCCCCCCCCCCCCCCCTCCCCCAACCCCACCGCGCCACAACTTAATTCCCGATTCATTGTGCTTACGGTTTTGTTAATTTTTCCCCTAATTAATTGTCCCCATTTGAATTTGACGCACTCGGTTTCACCAGCCTTGCCACTGTGTTTAATGGCATCTGAATTACTGCGATTGAATTACTGATTTCGTGGTATTTAATGCTTCTGGCTACCCACTCCATCATATTCATACTATTTTTTTCTTTCATTTTTCCCTTTTTTATGTTGTGCATTTGTGTGCGTGTATGTAATAGTGGTTTTTGATAGTGGGTTTTCTGCATTCAATGTTCCTTGTCCCTCTGGAGCTTTCCTCCCCCCTGTCCATGGTACATTTTTTTTTTTTTCCCTAGATATTGTTGAAGGGTGTTTTTTTATAGACCATGGAGTTGGATATTTTTGCCGTACAAGGATGATTCTACCCGAGTTCTTGTAAGATTATGCTCCGGGTGTCGGTGGATTCATGCCTATAATGGACTCTCCCCCTCCCCCTTCCCCTCCATTATCTTCAATTTCTGCAGTTTGTCGTCAGACGCCCAACGATCATATACTCAACATGTCTCCCAAAGTTTCCCACCACCGTCAAAATCATGTGGGTATTTTATATGCATATGTATATGATTGGTTTCCAATTTATTCTCGGTGTATTTTTTTTGCTCTGCTTTTGTTGATTTCTTGTGTTCTTTAGTGCGAAAGCGACTGTTTGGGGAAAGAGCGCCGCGGGTTTTTTTTCTTTTCTTTCTGGCCTTGAATATGACTATCTGGGGCGTTTTGGTTGAAGGGTTGTGGTTGATCTATATTGGTTCTTTCACAATTTATTGTTGGGGGTATTGATTAGGGTTGTCTTGAAACATGTGCTGTGTTTGTACTGTAGTTGATGTGTGGGGAGGTTTGCTTTGTGGGGATTGGAGTTTGTGGTGTCTGTACTCTCTAGTGATGTTTGCTTTTTGATCCGATGCTAATGAAATCAACAGATATATGACATCCTTACCTCGAATTTGTTTTGGTTCTTCTCATTGATCCCTATGTCTATTTGGGTTTTTGTGATTGTAGCTTTGCCGACATTTGTATTCTTATGGTTGATCTAGTGATTACTGCTAAATTGAGTTCATTTGTCGGTAGCTAGAATGCTCTTTATACAGAGTATCACTTGTATTCTGGGAGAAATTGATTTGTATGCTGTGGAATGATTCGATTAATTTAATTAATTGGTGCTGTGAAATGCAGTCTTCAGTAGAACTTGTGAAGGAAATTGCTGCACTTGAGGTTGAAATAGTGAATTTGGAAAGCTATCTTCTTTCTCTGTACCGGACAGCGCTTCACCGCCATCTCCCCGGCATTCCTGGAGACTATGGCAACCACATAAAGGAAATAACTGGAATATCTCCACGTTTTACTTTGGATCATCTCTCGCTGAAAGCAAAACTGGAAACGCCAAGGAACTCCCAGCAAGCACGAACCTCTTCAGAAAGCGCTTTTACCGGTCCAAAGGATTTGGTTCAAATTACTCTTCCAAAGTCGTCACCTCGAAAGGTTGATATGCTTTACCTTTAAATACCTTAGAATACAGCCTTTTATTTCATGTGTAGCATATTTGTTTCGACAGAACTTCTTTGTCATGCCTCAATGGCACTATTATTTGAGTTTTCCCTAGTGTTGAAACATTTTTCTTGATGAATAATTGCAGGAAAGGAAGAGCAGTCGGCACCGTAGCCTTGCAGATCATTTTGGAAATCATTTCACAGATGATCCCTTCATTTATCCGGGCAGACTATCAGAGGACATTATAAGATGTATATCATTGATTTATTGCAAATTGGCCAGCCCCGCGCAGAATCACAAAGGCTATTCTGTCTCGTCCACTTCATCTTTCTGCTCTTCGAGCACATTCTCTCCACGAAATTTATCGGGTAGCTGGAGCCCACAATGCACCGACGAGGTTAGCGAGCAGTGCGATTATGAAAGCCTGAAACAAGAGAAAGGACCGTATTCTGGAATGGTCGAAGTCCTGAAGATATGCTTAGATGATGAGAGTTATAATTATGCAGCTACTATGCTTCAGAAATTCAGGTGTCTACATATACCATTTGCAGTTGATTCATATTCTTTTGCTATAAAAATTCTCTATGTAGACTAAGAACATAGAGGGAGCTAATGACTTATGAAACATATCTTCTACTATTCTTGTGTGTATAATTTGAGACATGCTGAACAGTGATGCGGGCACCTTTTTATCCGGTCTGGTTCATCAATGGTTGAATTTATGCAGGTTACTAGTTAAGCGCCTAGAGCACTTGGACCTGAAGAAGATGAGACGCGAAGAGAAGCTAGCCTTTTGGATCAATATTCACAATGCATTGGTGATGCATGTATGCTTTCTAAACTTCTATCATCTTTTAAGCATTCCGCGATTTCTAGGAGTCAGATCTTAATTCTAATTTAAAGTTTCTGTTCTTGCATCAGTTTCATTGGTTTTCTCAATACTTACAACTCACACTAGGAAGGAAGGAGAAAAAAACTTCGTGTTAAGTTCAATTCTTAATATGAATTGAACGATATTTTGTCTATTGGAGTTAGTTCAAACCATGTACAAGTAGTTGCATCAGGTTTTGTGTGCAATAACTATTGCTACATTTGTGTTATTCTCAGCCCTCGGCTCATAATGCAATTTTGTCCCCTTCTCTTGCACGATTCGCCAATTTTTCTGAGTCTCATCTTCCATGTAATTCTGACTTGCTCACAGGCTTACTTGGCATATGGGACTCAAAACTATATAAAGAGTACTTCCATAGAGAAGGTATACTTCCTATTCTGAATGATGCCTAGTTTCTGATCAATGGTTTTCTTTGATATATCTGATTTGATGAGATTTCTCTCTCTCTCAGGCATCTTATAATGTGGGCGGGCATCACATAAATGCTTATGACATACAAAGCAACATTCTTGGAATCAAATCACATTATTCTGCTCCGGTAAATATCCAGCTTATCATTTGTCGATTACGTTGCATCACCCTATTATTGACCTAACACCAGTGTTAACATATCAGTGGCTCCAGACACTTTTATCTCCGGGTAAAAAATTCAGGGCAGGGACGACAAAACACCCATACGCCATTGACTACCCTGAGCCACTCGTTCACTTTGCCCTTTGCTCAGGGGCATATTCCGATCCTGCGGTAAAGCATTCTAGAGCGTTGCCTTTTCGCATTTTCGGTTTCTGTTGGTTCTTTTTTAGTATCTCAGTGACCATTGGATAAACTGCACTGCAGGTTAGAGTCTACACGGCAAAGCACGTATTTCAT
Source organism: Hygrophila difformis (assembly GCA_030278955.1). Lineage (NCBI taxonomy): Eukaryota > Viridiplantae > Streptophyta > Magnoliopsida > Lamiales > Acanthaceae > Hygrophila > Hygrophila difformis. Next base: position 3,222,021 of record JAOANR010000014.1, on the reverse strand, counting down.
GACCTGAAGGTCGCCAAGGAAGAGTTCATACAATCAACCGTATACATCCACAAGCAAACGAAGATATACCTTCCCAAAATCCTACGTTACTATGCCAAGGATATCTCGCTCGACATGGCTGGACTTTTGGAAGTTGTTTGTGGATGCCTCCCGGTAACTCAGCAGAAAGGCATTAGAAAATTATTGAAAGGCAGACCTGAAAAGTATGTGTATTGGTTGGAGCAGAGCTCTTCCTTTCGATATTTGATCGACAAAGAAGTATCTGAAATCAGATGGGCTGCTTGATCCTCTCTCTCTCTCTCTCTCTCTCTCTCTCTGAAATGCAGGCTGCTTGAGTTGGTAGTTTCTTGATCTTTTGCATCTCTGCTCTGTAATTCCTCTGTGTGTGTGTGTGTTCTGAAATTTGAGGGTTTTTGCTTTCTCTTTTTGTTTTTTTACACTGTATAGTGGGGGGGTGGGGGTAAATGAGAAAATGTAGATTCTTGTGGCGATTTGATTTTTCAAAGCCAAAAAAGAATCTACATTTTGTTTGGAAGACTTTTGAAAGTCTATGGTGTTTATTACAGAGAGTGTGGTTTTCAACAGATTTGCAGGGTAACAACAGTCTCTGTTGTTTGAATTTCTTGTGTGTAGTAATTAATGATGATGTACTTATAAATTGGGTTCCATCCCACAAGATAATCTTTTATTGCATTTTATTATTGAATTTCTTCCCTCATTGTTTGTTATCTGTATTAATGTTAAAGTGGGTTGGCTGTGGTTGTTATAATCCACTCATTCCCATTCCGGTTCTTATACTGGCAATTAATTTGTTTGTACATGCCAAAAAAACCAATGAATGCTCACTATATATATGGGTATGTGGAAATTGATTGATTTCAATTTTTGCTCTACTATATATGGGTCTCTCTGGAAATTCACTTATTTTCTGCCAAATCCAGTCACTTTGAAACTCACTTACCCTAACCAGTTCAAGGGATTTAATTTTAAAATAATACAGTCAGCAAAATGAAAATAATAATATAAAATTCATTGATTAAAATTTATTAATACACTGAAAAAACGTAGAGCAAATTTTGTCTTGACATATGTATAGAGATTAATATATATAGATATATTATGGATTCAAAATTCCTTTCTAAGACTTAATTTTGTTAGCGCCATTTATCTCCTGTTTTTGAAGGCCCAAATATATATTTTATTCAAAATAAATTACGGATTTCAAATATATATTGCATCAAAATAATACCCTTCTGTACACTAGCTTTTGGAGCTTTTGGAAGCTTTTGGAAGCTTCTTTTTAGAAGCTACAAGAGGTAGCTTTTGTGAGCTTTTGGAAACTTCTTTTTAGAAGCTACAAGAGGTAGCTTTTGAGAGCTTTTGGAAGCTACTTTCCAAATTTAATTGATTTTTCTCTTCAAATTATAATTTTTGACAGCTACATATACTTGTAACAACCACTTATGCAAAAACTGATAGCTACAAGTCCAACAGCTCCCAACACCTACAACTCCCTACAGCTGCAGCCCGCAGCTACAGCTCAACGTGCAGAACGAACCCTATACCTAACATTAAGTTTTTAACTAAGGGTTGTGAGAGGCTGGCCTCCGTGATTTGAAGATCAATTTGGTGAATCACCTTACACAATGCCTTTGCCTACGTGATTCTATCTATATCCCTTTTTGTTTTAATGAAATTTTGTTTAATCTATGTTTTGGGTTGCTAACTCATAGGTAGAGTACTCGGCTTCTTTCTCAATAAAATAAAATTTAGAAAAAAAGAGAAAAAGAAAAAAGAAAGGACCATCCGTGCAAAATGAACAAAAAATACTACTACTAATATTACTTCATAATTTAGGTTTATGAAGAGCGTGTCGTATTTCTGTAAATAATTTATAAAGTGTTGTGTGTAAGAAATTGTTTGAGAAATGGTTTTTCTCTCTTTTTTTTTTTTGGGTAGGGTTTTGTAATTCTTTGTTTTATTGATAATTTAATTATTCAATTTTTATTATTAATATAATTAATTTTAGTTTTATTATTGTGTTATTTTCAAATTTTAATTTCTTATTTAAGCTAATTAGTATATTATTTTGTTTTTATGATAACGTAACCTTTTGTTTCATTATTGACCTCCTTATTGGATGATGACTTGATCCAGTGGTCAAGTGCGATCCAGCTTTCTAAAGGTTGGAGGTTTGATTCCCCACCCGATCCCCTATTCCTCCCCATTGTTCCTTTGTAATTGTGTGGCAAATGAGTTTCCAGTTCCACCACCCATTTCATAGCATATAAAGGTTGTTAAGCAAAAAAAAAAAAAAACAATTATCGACCTCATTATTTATCTAATTTATTTATTTAATTATTTGTTTTAATTATTTTATTTGTTAAGCATACTCGTTTCTAGCGGGAGGTTACTCGATGGAGGTGTCATGGCGTTGGATGTGGAGACCATGGATACCCGAAAAAATAGGGTTCCTTATATGGTTGATGAGCCATGGATCGCTGCCCACAAATGAGTTGCGGTACAGGAGAGGAATGGCTTCTTCACCTCTATGTCAGCTATGTGGGGATGAATTGGAGAAGTGGTCACATTGCATCTTCACCTGCCATTGGGTCAGACAGCTCTGGAGTCAGCTGGGCATTATTATTCCACCCGACTGTGATCATATCCCTCCTATGAAGATTATGGAATTTATATGTCGAATGTTTATGGTGACAGACTCCTGGCAGCCTTATGGGTGGTGTGGATCGAACGAAATGCAAGAGTATTCACGGCGATGTCCAAAACCACTTCGACATTACATAGGGAGGTCAGTCGGCTTGAAGAGGAGATTTGGTCGAGCTAGAAAAGGTCCGGAGGGGCTGAACAGACAAGGAAGAATGGTGGGATGGAATATGCACAATTATCTTGCCATGATTCTTCACACTGACGGTAGTTCGTTTGGCAATCCTGGGAGATCGGGATTTGGATATGTTATTCGGAATGAAGCTGGGGAATGGCAGCATGGGGGATGCGGATATTTGGGGTTCCAAACTAATTTATATGCGGAGGTGGCTGCTTTAGTTTATGGCCTTGAGCATACTGTTCGACTCGGCATCCGAAGAGTGGGGGTATATTCTGACTCACAAACAGCAATCAATCTGTTGGACTCAAATGATGATCACCATCCGCTAGCATCACTACTGAAGCGAGGTCGAGAAGCTCGGGCTTCCCTGGAATGGTGTGTGATCAACCATGTTCTCCGTGAGGGCAATAGTGTGGCGGACAAGCTTGCCAAGCTTGGTGCTTCGAAGGAACTTTTCTTCACTACGTGGGCGTTCCCACCGGACATAGTGCTTGGGGATTTGGCGGCGGATTATTCCGGTGTCATGTTCCCTCGGCTCTAGGAGCTTCATTTCCCTTTGTTTTCCTTTTATTTTTCCTATTTTTCTCTGGCTCCGGCTACGCCAAAAAAAAAATTATTTTATTTCAATTTTATATTTTATTATTTAATTTTATAAATAGTTATTTGATTTTCAATTTGTGAAATTTATTCTTTAATTCATGGCATTCCTTAATTATGTCAGAATCTAATTTCTATTTTACAAGACTAGTAAGTAACCCGTCGAGTTTCGACGGGTATAATTATATATTCTATATATAATATCATATTAAACTGTCTTCTTGTGGCTTGTTCCGTACAAACATAGCAGATCAATAAAAATAAATAATAAAATTATATTTTATTTAATTTGAAATTTTATTTAAAATTAAATAAATTTAAATAAGTAATATTGAGCATGATATGAAAATTTTCATTACAATTTGCTGAAAATTTCACTGTAAACAACGTTTCTTGTAGTATCTGAATTAATCCATCTTAACTAAATATTACTCCCTCCGTCCCAACTGAAATGACATACTTACTATTTTTGGATATTTTCCCATTATAAATATCTTATTTCTATAAATAGAAATAATTTTCCCCTCTAACAACTATGTGGACCCCATCATATACTCACAAATCAATTCTACCTTAATTCTCGTGCCTAACAGTAACAGGACGTTACTAATGGGACGGAGGGAGTAATATACTCTGAGAGTCTGAGTCTCATCTTGCTAGTGACACGAGATATCGCAACATATAACTGTTTATTGCTCAAAACTGTTTTGGAAGATAGAGTTCAACCTTCTTTATTGATTGACATTGACTTTTCTTTATATTCATAGCAAAACAAACTGCGAATGAGAATTGTCTCATCTAAAATCGAATGGAGAATTCGGTTAAATCGGGCTCATAATCATTCTACCAATCAAGAATTTTCTACTTTCATGGTTTCCCAAAATTAGTTTAACCTCAATTATTTGGTTTCGCATGTTGGTTACTATCAACCTGCTTCCATTGCATAATTTATTCGATGGATTTATATACCTAAAAAGAATGACTATACAACCCTCACTCAACTTTATTTTATGATTTAGTAGTCCAGAACACTAAAAAAGTCTTTATTTGAAGTGATGCAGTTTATATTTGTATATGTACACTAAAAAAAATGCTTATATAGGATCACCCGTAGAGCTTATAAGAATATTATCTGGAAATGTCACATCTGACTACATCTCCAAGATCAATACCAGTTTTACCATCACCTTCATCAAGTATCCATATTGCAAATTTTTTTATATATAAATAGCATTGCAAACAATATTTCTTGTAGTATCTTGAGTTAATCTATCTTAATTAAATATTAATACTTTGATTCCTCTCTTGCTAGTGACACGAGATATCACACCATATAATTGTTCAAAGCTAAAAATTGGTTTTGAAAAATAGAGTTCAACATTCTTTAAAGATTGACATTGACTTTTGTTTATAAACATAGTAAAACAAAGGGGGAATTTTCTCCTTTAAAATCAAATTGAAATTTGGTTAAATCCGATAGGCTCATAATCATTCTATTAAGAATTTTCTACTTTCATTGTTTCCCAAAATTATTTAGCCTTAATAGTATGGTTTCCATCTTGTTTACTATCAACGTTCTTCATTGTATAATTTATTTGATGGATCTATATTCCTAAGAAGCATGACTATGCAGCAATCCTTTAGCTTTATTTCATTATTCGGTAATCTTGAAAGCTTGATCATACTTTGATATTCCGGTGAAAATATTTCATCGTCATTATATATAAGTGTAACGCACCGAAAATTTAAAACCATTTCGTGACGTCATCGCCGTATTAACTATTCTAAACTGTTGATCACTCAGCTTAGATAGTCAATACGAAGCGAGGTATAAATACAAACCTGTATCACACTCAAATAAATGCCAACAAAGCAGTATATAACCTCAGGAACAATACATGGCATATCCGGGCGACAAGCCCTGAAATAATATAGTGGCATGGTCGCACATCCAATACCAGGAATGACCAATAAGTAAATCATATATGACAACCGCTCACATTTAAGGAATAACATATATTTTCATCAAAGGCCAGGCAAGAGCATATAATATTTATTCTAAACAATAAATATAATGGATGCAGCCTAGCTAGTTCGCTCAACCCGTACCCCAACATCGTGGTCTGCGCCATCCGTAGGAAGATCTATAAAACAAAAACAGATAACCGCAACAAGGTGTCAGTACATCGTACTGGCAAGGAATAGATATAACTGGAAACGAGGCACACTAATGATAACACTATACTATATAAATAATAATAACAATAATAATAACAATAATAATAACAATAATGATAACAATAATTAAGAACATAAAATAAATACAGAAAGTAAACATCACACCGTCCCATACCGGTGCTTCAACCACTGCAGATAAAATGAATGATGGATGATGAGATGATATGTTATGACCTAAGATGTCTATCTACCCTAAATGCAACACATAAGCATGTCTAGCGCGCACCTAGGTACCATGGTCGGTATTCCCTCCCATATAAGGGTCCACTCCCCTTACTGGTCGAGAGATATACCCACAGTGCCCCCGCCGCGGACACTAACAGCTGAGATCGTGGCTTACGGCAAGCGGGTCAGGCTAAGGGTCATGAGCCCTTTCTAGCCAAATGCTTCTGGGTAGAGACCCCACTATGCCCAGCGGATACCGACTCGAAAGCATAGCGTGTCCTACCGTCGTGGCATTATTTTTCAGTCTCAACATATCATCACAGATATTCAGATTCAATTTAATCACATGTCCATACGTAAACCAACGCATCAGGACAAAATAAACAACTCATCTCGAGTTAAGTATAATCCGGGGTGTGCCAAGTCCCACATATCGGCATCAACACATAACATCAAAATATAAGCAACGCAAGATTCCATCCTAAACTAAGGCATGGTAGATCTTCTCTAATTGCAACTAAGTTCCAGGTTATGAGCATAATAATTAGTGAGATATTCGCAAGCAGTTCTAGCCTAATTCTAAGGCATCCTCATTATACGCAGGGAATCCGTACACACGAGAGTTCCCAATACTAAGGCAACATAGACTATACTAGTCTATTCCTAACCCCGATCTAATTTGCTATTCTAAACCTTGCCTTTATAAATCTTCATAGCTTCCCTTATGTCTGCACCCGTCAATGTCTTCACAGTTGTTCCCTATACAAAATATAATCATAAGAATTAAAATAATATATACAACATAGACACCATCATCCCATCCTCTCACCAAACTAACATCTACCTCCAATCCCCTTTTCATAATCCCTCCAAATCAACCACCCAACACTTCCAATTCTATGTTTATCAACATAGAATTAGGTAACTCCAAAATAATTCAACAAAGCCAAATAATAAAGACTAAACCAATACCCAACATCAATTTGTCAAGACAACAAATCCATAATTCATTTATTCCACAATAATACTAAATAAATCAAGACTTAACCACATCCCTTAATTTAATTCATTTAAACCAATATTCCAATGATTAGTTAATAAAAGTAGTAGTTCACTACATTGGTGCTAATTAATAAAATATAGGGAATTAAAATAATTTAACAATACCAATTTCATCATCTCCTCTTATCTCCAACACCAACAACCACCTATGAAGGCTGCCCGTGTACTCATAATCATCACCTCTACAGAGGCCAATTCCACCGATTCCATACATTCCAGTAACTAAAATATAATTAAACGCACAAGGCTCTCAAAATAATCAAACAAGTTACTGTATGGAATTTTAGATGTGGAAATCCATTAATCATTGACATTTAGATGCCAAAAACAAATAAAATACAAGTACAGTAACTAGCAACTAGTGAACACTTGAAGTATAATACAATAAAATATTTTCCAAAAGCTATTTACATAACCAGGCTATGAATTCACTAGATTAGCTAATAGATAAAATAAATTATTGTATTACCAATCATCATACATATATTCCCAATCCTCCACAGTATTCCAACCCTTATTCAACATTCCAAGGTTTCTCTGTAATGCTCGGTAATATTTAATCCAACAAGGAATCTTCAACATAAACTATATTAAAGATTAGGAATTTAATAAGATTAATTAAAATATGAAACATTACAGTAAGTTTCCACTACTTTACTTGGGGAAAATAATTGACTATCCAATCAAATGAATTATAATATAAAGTATCTACAATAGCTATCAGTACAACTAATCTTACTCATATTCAAGAATACATGCATAAATTAACAAGTATAGCTTAATTCTATCCTAATAATTGATTAATTAAAAAAAATAAACATACAGTAGACTTCCATTTTCTGTACAAAATAATTGAGAATCAAATGGAATGAAAATAATATGATTAATCAAAATAGCTAATAGCTCAAGAACTATACACTCACGTGGCTAAAGGGCAATCACTATCCCAAATTAATTTATTCACCAACACCCACATATACACGGCACACATCCACAAGTCACAATCTATTATAACTTAATTATTAAATAAAAAGGTGATTAACTACCTGTGTAGCCATAGTGAGTAATTAATAGAAAATTAACAAGTCACACTCTACAATCATTCAAGCCCCCAATTTCAATGGATACCAAATTAAATCAAGATTTACAGACAAACTAACAATTAACAATTAAGACATGGAATCAAACACCAAAACCATAATGAAATCAAATATCCAACACACCTAAATAACTAGCAACAAATTCCAACAATTGCACATAAAAGCCACACAAAAATCCAAGAAACCATAGAACATTTAAAGTAGATTTTGAACAACCCAACAACACCACCACCACTACCGGACCACCAACACCGCCACCGCGCCGACGAAAGACCGGCGGCTGCCAGGGCGGCAGCCCCACCGCGACGCACACCTGTGCGTCGCACCCTTGCCACAGCGCCACCGTGCGCTGTGGCGTCACCACCACCCGGCCGCCGGCAGCAGGCCGGCGGCCGCCACAGCAGCGGCGACGGCGAAGCGCCGCTGCACAGCAGCGCGCTGATGCGCGCTGCTCTCCCGAGCAGCAGCTCGTCCTCCGGCGAGCTCCTTCGTCTCTTCTCTCCACTTCGACACCTCCTCCCTCCACCACATGAACCACCGCCACGACACCGCCGCCGAGGCGGCAGCCGACGATGACAGCAGCGGCGATTTCGCCGCTGCACAGCAGCAGCGCTGCTGCTGCTCCTCCTTCTCCGGCGTCGCGCGGTGGTGCGACGCCGCATCTCCGCCACGCCGTCCTCGTCTCTCCCTCAACATCGGCCTCGCGGCAGCGCCACCGCGCCGCTACTCCACCCCAAACTCCCGGCAGAAAATAGAGGAAGAAGATGAATAGGAAACCATACCTTGATGAGAGTTTAGAGGAGTTTCCATTACCCCCCCTGAGTCGATCGATTCCCCTACCTTCCTCCTTCCTCCATGCCGCGAGTCTCACCATCAAAATGCCCTGGTTTTTTTCTCTCTCTAAAAACGGGATTTGAGTGTATAATGAAGGCCATCCTTTAGTTTTCCCCAATTATAGTCCAAGGGCCTAATAGCAATTCATTAATTGCATCTTTACCCCTCCAAAATTCCAATACTATACTTCTTCCAACTAACATGGATTGGGCTCTTAATTAATCTCATTGGGCTACTTAAATAATATATCAAGCACCAATTTGATTAATTAAGCCAACTTAGTTAATTAATCATGAATTAATTATTCGGGATGTTACAATCCCTCCCCCTTAGGATCATTCGTCCTCGAATGAAATAAGGGTATAGAATAATATTTTATCTCCACTGAATGGTGGGTGGAATCCAACTCTGAACACTTTCTACACGCTCCATTCAGTTACTTAGAAACTCTCATCTTGGGATAAACCTACATCACAAACAGAACGAATAATCTCCAACATCAAGAAGAAGGTGAGATCGAATTACCAAGAATATGGTAAATTCTGAATTATATCGAGAGTCAAAATCTCCCGATACAAGAGGAAAGGATGCGAACAACTAAAATCGTTGTTTGCAGAAATAAGGATACTGAGACGGAAGTCATTGTATAATGGAGTAAATATAATTAAATAAGTGAACCAATAATGATATGACTCGGATTAGAAGAACGGAATGATACTGACTGATAGAAACTCGAAGTTATCGTAGGGATAATAAATAAGTAGAAAATAGAAGGTACTAACAAGAATGCCCGGTACGAAACTACTCTACTTCGGGTAGAAATAAATAGTAGCATGAACCAAGAATGGCGAATGATAACGAGGAAGAAAGAGCGGACTCCAAAGGATATACAAGAAGTTCTAGAAGACGTAAGGAAGTCGATGGCAAAGTTATCATAGAATTTTGGAAAACGATAGAGAAGTTTGAAGAATTTAGATAAATGCATTTACACATATCAGTGTAGCTGAAATGAAACTCGAACTATTTAAAATATTGAAACGGCGGAAATAATATCAATGCTGACAGAGTATCAATGAGAACCATTCAGATGGCTTCAAGAGTGATTTGACAGTACATGCCACAACCAAAAGAGTTTAACTCGGAGAGAAGAGCTGGTACAGAAACGTACACAGTAGGATTTTCGAAAGAAGCAACGAAAATATTAGAGATATTCACTTTCTCAAAATTAAGAAAATGAAGTGAAAGGATTAAAAATAAAGCATATCCAATAAATAAATATATGTATATATATATCAGCATTACGAGCATTACACCTTCCGTTATTAACTCGCTTCAACGCCTCTAATTAATCTCTGCGATATACTCAATTCGATGTCTCGAGTTGAATGTCATCGTAATTCCGTCAATTGCTACAACCGGATAAGTTACCAGCAGTACATCTTTAAGATTTAAAGATGTCTGAGATATTATTCTCCTGATGTTCTAATCATCTGCTGACAATGGCTCATCATCACATATCTGCATGGCATGGATGTGCGTGTCCCGTTGTTCAATACCTGCAATTACCTTAAAGACAGATCCCATACATTATCACAATACAATAAGCTAGAAGAATTACCAAGCACGCAGTAGTAATAATAGAAATAATTATTCAGCAACTTCTAAACAAGTTGCTAACAGAATTAAAGAATAGATCTCTTGGGATATCCTTGTTATTCGTCCATAGTTATCTCGCAAACCATGGCTCGAATCCACAAGGTGCGCAATATATAAACACGGATACCACAGCATAAGAATAAATCTAACTAGCATATGACAATGCAAACCTATCCTATATGCAATCCCCGCACACCTCACCACATGTTTTTATCAAGTTTTAAGCACATAATAGAGCAAGCCCGCTCTGATACCAACTGTAACGCCCCGAAAATTTAAAACCATTTCGTGACGTCATCGCCGTATTAACTATTCTAAACTGTTGATCACTCAGCTTAGATAGTCAATACGAAGCGAGGTATAAATACAAACCTGTATCACACTCAAATAAATGCCAACAAAGCAGTATATAACCCCAGGAACAATACATGGCATATCCGGGCGACAAGCCCTGAAATAATATAGTGACATGGTCGCACATCCAATACCAGGAATGACCAATAAGTAAATCATATATGACAACCGCTCACATTTAAGGAATAACATATATTTTCATCAAAGGCCAGGCAAGAGCATATAATATTTATTCTAAACAATAAATATAATGGATGCAGCCTAGCTAGTTCGCTCAACCCGTACCCCAACATCGTGGTCTGCGCCATCCGTAGGAAGATCTATAAAACAAAAACAGATAACCGCAACAAGGTGTCAGTACATCGTACTGGCAAGGAATAGATATAACTGGAAACGAGGCACACTAATGATAACACTATACTATATAAATAATAATAACAATAATAATAACAATAATAATAACAATAATGATAACAATAATTAAGAACATAAAATAAATACAGAAAGTAAACATCACACCGTCCCATACCGGTGCTTCAACCACTGCAGATAAAATGAATGATGGATGATGAGATGATATGTTATGACCTAAGATGTCTATCTACCCTAAATGCAACACATAAGCATGTCTAGCGCGCACCTAGGTACCATGGTCGGTATTCCCTCCCATATAAGGGTCCACTCCCCTTACTGGTCGAGAGATATACCCACAGTGCCCCCGCCGCGGACACTAACAGCTGAGATCGTGGCTTACGGCAAGCGGGTCAGGCTAAGGGTCATGAGCCCTTTCTAGCCAAATGCTTCTGGGTAGAGACCCCACTATGCCCAGCGGATACCGACTCGAAAGCATAGCGTGTCCTACCGTCGTGGCATTATTTTTCAGTCTCAACATATCATCACAGATATTCAGATTCAATTTAATCACATGTCCATACGTAAACCAACGCATCAGGACAAAATAAACAACTCATCTCGAGTTAAGTATAATCCGGGGTGTGCCAAGTCCCACATATCGGCATCAACACATAACATCAAAATATAAGCAACGCAAGATTCCATCCTAAACTAAGGCATGGTAGATCTTCTCTAATTGCAACTAAGTTCCAGGTTATGAGCATAATAATTAGTGAGATATTCGCAAGCAGTTCTAGCCTAATTCTAAGGCATCCTCATTATACGCAGGGAATCCGTACACACGAGAGTTCCCAATACTAAGGCAACATAGACTATACTAGTCTATTCCTAACCCCGATCTAATTTGCTATTCTAAACCTTGCCTTTATAAATCTTCATAGCTTCCCTTATGTCTGCACCCGTCAATGTCTTCACAGTTGTTCCCTATACAAAATATAATCATAAGAATTAAAATAATATATACAACATAGACACCATCATCCCATCCTCTCACCAAACTAACATCAACCTCCAATCCCCTTTTCATAATCCCTCCAAATCAACCACCCAACACTTCCAATTCTATGTTTATCAACATAGAATTAGGTAACTCCAAAATAATTCAACAAAGCCAAATAATAAAGACTAAACCAATACCCAACATCAATTTGTCAAGACAACAAATCCATAATTCATTTATTCCACAATAATACTAAATAAATCAAGACTTAACCACATCCCTTAATTTAATTCATTTAAACCAATATTCCAATGATTAGTTAATAAAAGTAGTAGTTCACTACATTGGTGCTAATTAATAAAATATAGGGAATTAAAATAATTTAACAATACCAATTTCATCATCTCCTCTTATCTCCAACACCAACAACCACCTATGAAGGCTGCCCGTGTACTCATAATCATCACCTCTACAGAGGCCAATTCCACCGATTCCATACATTCCAGTAACTAAAATATAATTAAACGCACAAGGCTCTCAAAATAATCAAACAAGTTACTGTATGGAATTTTAGATGTGGAAATCCATTAATCATTGACATTTAGATGCCAAAAACAAATAAAATACAAGTACAGTAACTAGCAACTAGTGAACACTTGAAGTATAATACAATAAAATATTTTCCAAAAGCTATTTACATAACCAGGCTATGAATTCACTAGATTAGCTAATAGATAAAATAAATTATTGTATTACCAATCATCATACATATATTCCCAATCCTCCACAGTATTCCAACCCTTATTCAACATTCCAAGGTTTCTCTGTAATGCTCGGTAATATTTAATCCAACAAGGAATCTTCAACATAAACTATATTAAAGATTAGGAATTTAATAAGATTAATTAAAATATGAAACATTACAGTAAGTTTCCACTACTTTACTTGGGGAAAATAATTGACTATCCAATCAAATGAATTATAATATAAAGTATCTACAATAGCTATCAGTACAACTAATCTTACTCATATTCAAGAATACATGCATAAATTAACAAGTATAGCTTAATTCTATCCTAATAATTGATTAATTAAAAAAAATAAACATACAGTAGACTTCCATTTTCTGTACAAAATAATTGAGAATCAAATGGAATGAAAATAATATGATTAATCAAAATAGCTAATAGCTCAAGAACTATACACTCACGTGGCTAAAGGGCAATCACTATCCCAAATTAATTTATTCACCAACACCCACATATACACGGCACACATCCACAAGTCACAATCTATTATAACTTAATTATTAAATAAAAAGGTGATTAACTACCTGTGTAGCCATAGTGAGTAATTAATATAAAATTAACAAGTCACACTCTACAATCATTCAAGCCCCCAATTTCAATGGATACCAAATTAAATCAAGATTTACAGACAAACTAACAATTAACAATTAAGACATGGAATCAAACACCAAAACCATAATGAAATCAAATATCCAACACACCTAAATAACTAGCAACAAATTCCAACAATTGCACATAAAAGCCACACAAAAATCCAAGAAACCATAGAACATTTAAAGTAGATTTTGAACAACCCAACAACACCACCACCACTACCGGACCACCAACACCGCCACCGCGCCGACGAAAGACCGGCGGCTGCCAGGGCGGCAGCCCCACCGCGACGCACACCTGTGCGTCGCACCCTTGCCACAGCGCCACCGTGCGCTGTGGCGTCACCACCACCCGGCCGCCGGCAGCAGGCCGGCGGCCGCCACAGCAGCGGCGACGGCGAAGCGCCGCTGCACAGCAGCGCGCTGATGCGCGCTGCTCTCCCGAGCAGCAGCTCGTCCTCCGGCGAGCTCCTTCGTCTCTTCTCTCCACTTCGACACCTCCTCCCTCCACCACATGAACCACCGCCACGACACCGCCGCCGAGGCGGCAGCCGACGATGACAGCAGCGGCGATTTCGCCGCTGCACAGCAGCAGCGCTGCTGCTGCTCCTCCTTCTCCGGCGTCGCGCGGTGGTGCGACGCCGCATCTCCGCCACGCCGTCCTCGTCTCTCCCTCAACATCGGCCTCGCGGCAGCGCCACCGCGCCGCTACTCCACCCCAAACTCCCGGCAGAAAATAGAGGAAGAAGATGAATAGGAAACCATACCTTGATGAGAGTTTAGAGGAGTTTCCATTACCCCCCCTGAGTCGATCGATTCCCCTGCCTTCCTCCTTCCTCCATGCCGCGAGTCTCACCATCAAAATGCCCTGGTTTTTTTCTCTCTCTAAAAACGGGATTTGAGTGTATAATGAAGGCCATCCTTTAGTTTTCCCCAATTATAGTCCAAGGGCCTAATAGCAATTCATTAATTGCATCTTTACCCCTCCAAAATTCCAATACTATACTTCTTCCAACTAACATGGATTGGGCTCTTAATTAATCTCATTGGGCTACTTAAATAATATATCAAGCACCAATTTGATTAATTAAGCCAACTTAGTTAATTAATCATGAATTAATTATTCGGGATGTTACAATAAGTACTTTCATCATCTTGATAAATATTGTTAGAACTGGGATATATCTTTTCATTTGCAGACATATGTTTCATGGTGTAATCATTGATTGTATTAATATCTCATTTGTAGGGGCTGTCTAGCAACATCTTTAAAAATGTCTGGATTTGAAGTAGTACAATTTATATTTGTTTATATAATCTCAACAATTGTCGACCCATAGAGTTTATAAGAAAATCATCTTGAAATGTCACACCTTATTGTACATCCAGTTTTACCAATTACCATAACCTGCATGAAGTATTCATTTTGCAATTTTTTTGGTATATACATGAATTTCATTGTAGACAACATTTCTTATTGTATCTTCAGTTAATCCATCTTAATTGCTTATTAATGCTTCGAGTCCCCTCTAAAAACAGGTTCTGTAAAATAGAGTCCAACATTTTTTAAAGATTGACAACGACTTCTATTTATGGTCATAGCAAAACAAATTGCGAGTGAGAATTTTCTCCTCTGAAATCGAATGAGAAATTTGGTTAAATCAGATGGACTCATAATAATTATGCCAATCAAAATTTTCATCCCAAATAATGAGCTTTGTTTTAATTAGAATAGAGGTTAAATCTTTGTTTTAATTCTAAAATATGCAGTCCTACCTCTTGGAAGAAGTACTGATGCTAGTCCACTGGATGCTACAAGCAATATAATATTACGCCTCCACGAAGGCCTGAATATAATGGTTTCCAGATAAATGTATTGCCAGTTCCAGCACGTAAAGAAAAAAGAATCAACCCTCACCACTATCAACTACAGAAATTATCTTATTATAAATATTCTTTGCTCCTCAATCAACAAAGGTAATAGCCTAGTATGATCTGTCATCATTTTGCTTATTATAATATGACTCATATAGTATTAGTATATTCTCTGTTTCAGACGTTAAAACTTCATCCGGTACCAGCATACCAGAGAAAAGTTTCAAACTTATAGAATTTGCAGCAATTAGCTTTTTAATTTTTAATAAAGCTAGATTTTTTACTTGTTCCTTTATCAATTGCGAATCTGTTAAAACATAGATTAATGAATTCTTCCTTAAAAACATACTAAATAAATTTGACTTTCCCTATTTATTTAATAATGGATATTTTCACACTCCAATAACTTTTTATACAGCTCATTATTTTATTTATAACATTATTACAGAAATAGTTAATTTATTATAAACCAATTATTCACATAATATGGATTTTCACAATTTCCTTAATAATTATTAATGTTTTGTGTAATATTTAATATAATAAAATATAAATAAATTTCATATTACTACCTCCGTATTCAAAAATATTGTTGACATTTGTAAATGTGCTACTATTCACACACAGACTTTCACTTAAAATTTTATCATAGTTATACAAGTTAAAATATAGCAAAGTGAGATCTTGTTAGATTCGTCTCATCGTATAGTTTTTAATTATTGAACTTTTAGAATTTTTACTTATACTGAACTTCAGTTATTCATGATTTATAATGTACATTGAACTGTGTGAAAAGTGGGTCCGTAAAAAATATTTGAATATAGAAGAAGTATTTATATACAACTAAATTTTTCCGCCCGCTACGCACGGGTGTTAAACTAATATGACCATATAAAATGAGAATATAGTGTTTTTTTGAATTACAGGATATTCAAAATCTTTTACTTAAATAGTGGTTGAAATGCATGCAACGAAAAATTAAAGAAAAATAAAAGAGATAATAAGATGAATTAAGGAAATTCAAACCCATGTGGAAATAATATAAAATAAATTATTTTTACTGTTAAAAATTTATATATATATATATATATTTCATTCATATCTAAAATGATGAGAGCAAGTGAAAAATAAATACCCTTAACTATTCAAAATTAGAAAAAATTACTCCATTCGTCCCACTAATTCTGTCTCACTTTCCTTTTTGATCCGTCTCACTACAATTGTCACATTTCACTTTTTTAAAAAAACTTACTCCATAAAATATCAACTAAAACGTCGCATCAACTAATTATTCCACTTTATCACAATAACCTATTATACCTAAAATACCGTGTCCAAAAATTTTGGACAGTGTTACCGGAATTGATTGAGTATATTTTGCATTACTAAGGTTCTAAAAAATATTATTTTTACTCCCTAATATGTTGTAGATTTTCACTATTATCTCTAAAGTTTTTTTTTAAAAAAAAATACTCCCTCCGTCCCACAATAATGTTCCCATTTGACTTTTTGACACTGTTCATTGTTCAACTTTGACTCGATATTATTGTAATATATATTTGAAAAAAATAGTCGAGTTCGGTCTTGTTAGATTCGTCTAATCGTATAGTTTTAGAATATATATTTTACATAATTTCTACTTGTATATATTTGAGATATTAACAATTTAAAAAATGCATTGGATTGTATGCAGAAATGAAATTGGAACATTATTGTGGGACGGAGGGAGTATTATTTATACCATGTTGTTATCTTTTCATCATTTAAAACTTATATTTTATTATGTAATGTATTTTAAATTTTTGTTGTGATTAATTTTTATGGACCAATCCATAATTTTATAAAATAAATTTTAATTATAAGTACGTTTTGATTATCTTTTAATTTTTAAATATTATTTTTGTCCATAATATCTTCTCAATTTTTTCTTTTCTATATTGATTATGAAAAAAAATTGGTAGTTAATATTTTCATTTAATTGAATTAAATTTTTATTATTTTTTAATTCATTATTATTTATAATCCTTAAAATCAAATTTATACTCCGATACCAAGTTTTTTGGGGCATGTTTGGCACGGTGTATTGTATTATTTAATGCAGATGTATTGTACTATGATGTAGTGTACTAAATTAATGTTATACAGTATTTGGTGGCACGTGTATTATAATTATACAGTGTTTGATGCTAATATAATTGTACTTGTATTATTTTTATGGTATTATTGAATGGTTTAAATTATTTAAATATTGCGATGTTTATATTTTCAAATATTTATGAATTATATAAACTATATTATTTCAAAAATTAAAATGAATCTAATTATTTTCTTAACTAATTTAGATAAATTAATTAGTCAATGGGATGGGGAGTAGCTGTGTCTAAGGAATTCGCAGGAGCAGGGAAGTCTGGGGAAGGGGATAGGTCGGGATTAAAGAGGAAAAAAGAGAAAAATAGTGATGTACAGGCTAAACCCGCATTTCCTTCGGGATTAAATAATACATTGAAATCCGCATTAAAATTATACTTGTACAAACTTTCAAATGCATCAAACATGGGTCTGTATTATTCTTTTGCAAAATAATAGTACTGTGAGGCATAATACATCCGGCCTTAGGGGTATACTCCTTGTATTCTTTTACAGTACAAATTATTTTTAAAAATTGTATAACAATTTACTCCAAATTTCATATACATTTTTATTTTATACTGAAATAGATGAAGATTACTGAATTAAGGATATTATGTTTAATAATTAAACTATAATGTGTTTTAGTCTATTTTTCCTTTTCTTTCTTTTCTTCTTTAAAAAGAAAAAAATATATGTAGAATTTGTTTAGAATGGTATAAAATTTTGTAGGTTATTAGTCATTTTACTTTAATTAATATTTTTAGGGTCAATTTCATATTTACACCATATTTTCAATGAAATATTTTTATTTAAAATATAGTTATTATATTCCTTATATTGATATATGATTATATATTTTTTAGACATAAATTTGTAACCTAATTAAATTTATTTAATAATATTATAGTATTAATATTTTTAAAAATATTATGAATATAATCAAATAATTTATATATATATATTTGTAATCAATAATATCTTTTTAAAATATATAGGAAGATTTTCTCAAGATTTTGTTATATTATTAAGACATAGATTTATTTTCTAAATATAGGATTTGATGATGTGTCCGATGACGTGGAATTAGTCAGCAGATTACGTGTAAACTTAAGAACCGTTGATCTATAAATGAGCATATAATGACTGATTAACCATTTAAAATTAAGAAGCATGGATTAAATTTATTAAGGACAAAAGAGTCTGCATAGGCCAAAAAGTATTCAGGATTTATTATATAGATAGATTAGAATGATATAAGTACATATTAATTATATATAATATATATAAATTGGAATTGAAAATTCTATATAAATTTAAAAAATCTTTCAAATCTTTTTGAATTTTAAATTTCAAAATTTTCAAATCTTCTTAAAAGTGAACAATATTATGAGATTCCATATAAACTGAAAATTTCATATATTTCAAAAATTGAAAAACTATAAAGAATAAATAAATAAATGAGAAACTCTAAATTAATAAATTAAAAAATGCAAAAATCTATAAAAATTGAAAATTTGAAATGAAGACACCACATTAAATATAGGATAGGTTGTTCACTAATGGTTTTATTAATATGTAGATTAAAGAAAGATAAAAGAAAAGAAGTGGCCGATGTTTTGTGTGTTTTTTTGTTTTTTTTAGGAAAATGATGTAGTTTTTATTCCCGTAACACGCACAATACAAGGTCACATTTTGGAAAATACAATACACACCCTTTGCAATTTAAAGCTTCTCCGACACCCTCCCAATTTTAATACCACTCCTCAACTCTTCCTTCACCCGCCGCCCGTGGTGTATCCAGAAAATTTTTCAAGTGATGTTCCAAAAAATAGTGGAAACTATATTGAAAATAGGTATATTGTTTATAACAGCAAATATTGAGATTCCCCTTCCTTCACCCGCCCGTGGTGCACATTTTCTTTTTGCTCTCTCTCTCTCTCTCTCTCTCGTCTTAGATTCTTTCTCTTTGCACATTTCTTCAACCCCAAGCGCCCACATTTTCTTTTCGCTCTCTCTATCTCTCTCTCTCTCCCCCTTTTTCGTCTCAGATTCTTTCTCTCTGCACATTTCTTCAACCGCAAACGCCCACATTTTCCTCTCTCTCTCTCTTAGATTCTTTCTCTCTGCACATTTCTTCAACCGCAAGCGCCCACATTTTCTTCTTGCTCTTTCTCTCTTTCTACTTTTCGTCTCAAATTCTTTCTTTCTACACATTTCTTCAACCGCAAGCGCCCATATTTTCTTTTTGCTCTCTCTGTCTCTCTCTCTCTCTCTCTCTCTCTCTCTCTCTCCCCTTTCCGTCTCAAATTCCTTCTCTCTGCACATTTCTTCAACCGCAAGTGCCCACATTTTCTTCTTGCTCTCTCTCTCTCTCTCTCTCTCTCTCTCTCTCTCTCTCTCTTTTTCGTCTCAGATTCTTTCTCTCTGCACATTTCTTCAACCGCAAGCGCCGATATTTTCTTCTTGCTCTCTCTCTCTCTCTCTCTCCTTTTCGTCTCAGATTCTTTCTCTCTGCACATTTCTTCAACCACAAGCGCCCACATTTTCTTCTTGCTCTCTCTCTCCCCCCTTTTCGTCTTAGATTCTCTCTCTGCACATTTCTTCAACCGCAAGCGCCCACATTTTCTTCTTGTTCTCTCTCTCTCTCTCTCTCTCTCTCTCTCCTTTTCGTCTCCGATTCTTTCTCTCTGCACATTTCTTCAACTCCAAGCGCCCATATTTTCTTCTTCATCTGCAATGGTATTTCTTCACCATACTCACCCTTACAGTTTCTCCCTGCCTTATATTTCCATTTCCCACTTCTCCTTTGGTGTGTAGAAGGGAAGACACTATCAACTTTCAGAAATAAGGAGGGAGAGGAGGGGGAGTTGCTTTGATTAAGAAATTTAAGTAAGTCTTAAACCTAGCTATCATCATCATCTATCATCATCTAAGCTGTTTTTTTTTATGAGATCTTTATTTTCTTGCAGCTGGAGCTCCAAAGTGTTCACCCAAAACAGCTTTGCAACATCATGTTATAGGGGGACTATGAGTTTGTTTTTATGAACTTTTGAATATATATATTTTATATCAGATTCTGCTATGCCCAGTGGAGTCCTACCTCCCAAGAAAACTATAAATATATATATATACACACACAAACTCATTTCCATTAGCTGCATGTGTCACAAATCCTGAATGGAGCTCCCGTTCTCAATCGGATATGAACTGTGAGAGAGAAAATCAGGATTGAGAGATGTTAGAGAGATAATGGAGGGGGCTCAACTGCTTAAGTAAATCTTGAGATGGGTTTTCTATGATCTATAAACCCATATAAAAATTTGTTTTATGTTGGGAGATAACTAAAAAGAGTGCATGATTTTTAACTTATGTCCTTTTGGTTCGATTTTTGAGATATTTTTGGGGTTTAATGTGATTTATTTGTTGTCTTTGTTTGTTTATCAATTCCTATTGTTTCCTTGTTCCTTGCTGCTGGTCTGGTGTTGTTTCTGTTTTTATTGATTACATTTCTAGTTTATTACGTTTTGGCTTGTAAACAGTAAACTTATATTTTCTTTAACTTTTAATTTGCATTTCGGAGTTTGGGCTGTTACACTTACGTCTGTAATTCATTGGATTTTTTTTTCTTTTAAAACTTTGGTTAAACCGTAACCAAACTGCACCAAACCGCTTTTTTCGGTTTGGTTTGGTTTGAAATGCTAAAATAGTTTGGTTTGGTTTAATTTTTTCCCAAACCGTTTTTTTACGGTTTGGTTTGGGTTTGGTACGAAACTGCATCAAACCGCACCGCGTTCACCCCTAAGAGAAATGATGTTTCGAGGTGTTGATAATAAAAGACATTTTATTCTAAAAAAAATCATTTCCTATTTTTCGGTCGTTCATCTGTTTGATCTCTGCAGGGAACTTTCAAAATTCGCAATTTGGAAAATCATCTCAATGATTATTCTTTCTTGAAAAAGGGTCAAACGTAAATATATATATATATATATATATATATTTGTTTCATGACTGTTTATCTATTAAATAATATATGCTCTTCACTCAAATTTTGACTAATATTAGTTTTTATGTTCTTAGTTTTGGGTTAATATTAATTTTAATTCTTGGTAGTGATTACAAATTTATACTGCTTATCTTGTTTGGTAGAATATTATAAGGGGAGTCAAAAGTTTGTTCAAGTGGTTACCACATGAATCCAAGGACATATAATTGATTGAAGTAATTGGTTGGGGTTTAGAGGTATTGTCCAATTTTGTATATTCACGATTGAAGTAATATTAGTAAGAATGATGTTTGTTGGCTGCAATGAAATTTTCAGGTGATTTTGGGATTGATGAAAGCAATGAAGAGAAGTGGATCAAGCACTACTCCAGCCAACATAGCATGCTGCTAGTGGGTGAGGGTGACTTTTCATTTTCCAAATCTCTGGCAGTCGCGTTTGAGTCGGCACCGAAGATGGTTGCCACATCCTTAGATTCTCCTGGTATGCTTCATTCTCATTAGTTTGTTCGCTTTCTATAATTTTGGTTTTAATTTGTTTGTTGTTTTTCCCCTATAGAATTCCTTCGATCAAACTATAGGTTGGCCGAGTCCAACATACATGAATTGAAGAATAGAAAGTGTCTAGTCATGCATGGGATTGATGCCACCAAAATGAACCAACATCCTCTATTGCAACATTGCATCTTTGATAGAATCGTTGTCGTGGCCAAAGGGTGGTGGAGTGGTGGTGGTGCCGCCGGCTTATGGGAAGAGATGGAAGGGATAACACTCTTTGGGATAACTCTCTTTCTCTCAAAGAAAAGGATAAGAGAAGAACATATCTTCACAAAGGGAAAATTCATCAAATTTCAAAATTAATGTTTACAAGTAATGCCAAGGCTATTTAAAGCCACAAATCCTATACTAAAGACTCCCCAATTTCGTCCATGATATCCCCATGTGATGGGAGATTGATTTCCTACTCAAAACCACATCATAACCACCTCTCAATAACCCATCACAAGTATAACCCCCATTCGGACAAGAATTCTAACAAGACATCAACCTAGGACACCTTTAACCTACCTGTTTATTTGTCTAATATGTTTCGGAAGTTCCGTTGATGTAATGCACTTTGGACATTAGTTTACAGGTTATATTTGTAATTCTGATATGTTTCAGAAAGCACATACTGCTACTGCTACCCTTCATTGGTTGTACTACTGTTGTTTACTTATGCTATGTTTGTAGTATTATTTTTTTCCAATAGCTTATAATAGTTCTATTTTATTACGTATTTGACTTGTAAACAGTAAACTTATATTTTCTTTAACTTTTAATTTGCATTTCGGACTTTGGCCTGTTACACTTACGTATGTAATTCATAGTATTTTTTTTCTTTTAAAACTTTGGTTAAACCGTAACCAAACTGCACCAAACCGCTTTTTTCGGTTTGGTTCAGTTTGAAAGGCTAAAATAGTTTGGTTTGGTTTAATTTTTTCCAAAACCGTTTTTTTACGGTTTGGTTTGGGTTTGGTACGTAACAGCACCAAACCGCACCGCATTCACCCCTAAGAGAAATGGTGTTTCGAGGTGTTGATAATAGAAGACATTTTATTCTAAAAAAAAATCATTTCCTATTATTCGGTCGTTCAGCTGTTTGATCTCTGCAGGGAACTTTCAAAATTCGCAATTGGGAAAATCGTCTCAATGATTATTCTTTCTTGAAAAAGGGTCAAACGCAAATATCTATATATATATATATTTGTTCATGACTGTTTATCTATTAAAAATAATATAAGCTCTTCACTCAAATTTTAACTAATATTAGTTTTTATGTTCTTAGTTTTGGGTTAATATTATTTTTAATTCTTGGTAGTGATTACAAATTTATACTTCTTATCTTGTTTGGTAGAATATTATAAGGGGAGTCAAAAGTTTGTTCAAGTTGTTACCACATTAATCCAAGGACATATAATTGATTGAAGTAATTGGTTGGGGTTTAGAGGTATTGTCCAATTTTGTATATTCACGATTGAAGTAATATTAGTAAGAATGATGTTTGTTGGCTGCAATGAAATTTACAGGTGATTTTGGGATTGATGAAAGCAATGAAGAGAAGTGGATCAAGCACTACTCCAGCCAACATAGCATGCTGCTAGAGGGTGAGGGTGACTTTTCATTTTCCAAATCTCAGGCAGTCGCGTTTGAGTCGGCACCGAAGATGGTTGCCACGTCCTTAGATTTTCTTGGTATGCTTCATTCTCATTAGTTTGTTCGCTTTCTATAATTTTGTTTTTAATTAGTTTGCTGTTTTTCCCCTATAGAACTCCTTCGATCAAACTATAGGTTGGCCGAGTCCAACATACATGAATTGAAGAATAGAAAGTGTCTAGTCATGCATGGGATTGATGCCACCAAAATGAACCAACATCCTCTATTGCAACATAGCATCTTTGATAGAATCGTTGCCGTGGCCAAAGGGTGGTGGAGTGGTGGTGGTGCCGCCGGCTTATGGGAAGAGATGGAAGGGATAACACTCTTTGGGATAACTCTCTTTCTCTCAAAGAAAAGGATAAGAGAAGAACACTTCTTCACAAATGGAAAATTCATCAAATTTCAAAATTAATGTTTACAAGTAAAGCCAAGGCTATTTAAAGCCACAAATCCTATACTAAAGACTCCCCAATTTCGTCCATGGCATCCCCTATGTGATGGGAGATTGATTTCCTACTCAAAACCACATCATAACCACCTCTCAATAACCCCTCACAAGTATAACCCCCATTCAGACAAGAATTCTAACAAGACATCAACCTAGGACACCTCTAACCTACCTGTTTATTTGTCTAATATGTTTCAGAAGTTCCGTTGATGTAATGCACTTTGGACATTAGTTTACAGATTATATTTGTAATTCTGATATGTTTCAGAAAGCACATACTGCTACTGCTACCCTTCATTGGTTGTACTACTGTTGTTTACTTATGCTATGTTTGTAGTATTATTTTTTTCCAATAGCTTAAAATAGTTCTATTTTATTACGTATTTTGCTTGTAAACAGTAAACTTATATTTTCTTTAACTTTTAATTTGCATTTCGGAGATTGGCCTGTTACACTTACGTATGTCATTCATAGTATTTTTTTTCTTTTAAAACTTTGGTTAAACCGTAACCAAACTGCACCAAACCGAAAAAATGCTAAAATAGTTTGGTTTGGTTTAATTTTTATCAAAACCGTTTTTTTACGGTTTGGTTTGGGTTTGGTACGTAACAGCACCAAACCGCACCGCATTCACCCCTAAGAGAAATGGTGTTTCGAGGTGTTGATAATAGAAGACATTTTATTCTAAAAAAAAAATCATTTCCTATTATTCGGTCGTTCAGCTGTTTGATCTCTGCAGGGAACTTTCAAAATTCGCAATTGGGAAAATCGTCTTAATGATTATTCTTTCTTGAAAAAGGGTCAAACGCAAATATCTATATATATATATATATATATTTGTCCATGACTGTTTATCTATTAAAAATAATATATGCTCTTCACTCAAATTTTAACTAATATTAGTTTTTATGTTCTTAGTTTTGGGTTAATATTATTTTTAATTCTTGGTAGTGATTACAAATTTATACTTCTTATCTTGTTTGGTAGAATATTATAAGGGGAGTCAAAAGTTTGTTCAAGTTGTTACCACATGAATCCAAGGACATATAATTGATTGAAGTAATTGGTTGGGGTTTAGAGGTATTGTCCAATTTTGTATATTCACGATTGAAGTAATATTAGTAAGAAGGATGTTTGTTGGCTGCAATGAAATTTTCAGGTGATTTTGGGATTGATGAAAGCAATGAAGAGAAGTGGATCAAGCACTACTCCAGCCAACATAGCATGCTGCTAGTGGGTGAGGGTGACTTTTCATTTTCCAAATCTCTGGCAGTCGCGTTTGAGTCGGCACCGAAGATGGTTGCCACATCCTTAGATTCTCTTGGTATGCTTCATTCTCATTAGTTTGTTCGCTTTCTATAATTTTGGTTTGAATTAGTTTTCTGTTTTTCCCCTATAGAACTCCTTCGATCAAACTATAGGTTGGCCGAGTCCAACATACATGAATTGAAGAAGAGAAAGTGTCTAGTCATGCATGGTATTGATGCCACCAAAATGAACCAACATCCTCTATTGCAACATAGCATCTTTGATAGAATCGTTGCCGTGGCCAAAGGGTGGTGGAGTGGTGGTGGTGCCGCCGGCTTATGGGAAGAGATGGAAGGGATAACACTCTTTGGGATAACTCTCTTTCTCTCAAAGAAAAGGATAAGAGAAGAACACTTCTTCACAAATGGAAAATTCATCAAATTTCAAAATTAATGTTTACAAGTAATGCCAAGGCTATTTAAAGCAACAAATCCTATACTAAAGACTCCCCAATTTCGTCCATGGCATCCCCCATGTGATGGGAGATTGATTTCCTACTCAAAACCACATCATAACCACCTCCCAATAACCCCTCACAAGTATAACCCCCATTCGGACAAGAATTCTAACAAGACATCAACCTATGACACCTCTAACCTACCTGTTTATTTGTCTAATATGTTTCAGAAGTTCCGTTGATGTAATGCACTTTGGACATTAGTTTACAGGTTATATTTGTAATTCTGATATGTTTCAGAAAGCACATACTGCTACTGCTACCCTTCATTGGTTGTACTACTGTTGTTTACTTATGCTATGTTTGTAGTATTATTTTTTTCCAATAGCTTATAATAGTTCTATTTTATTACGTATTTGGCTTGTAAACAGTAAACTTATATTTTCTTTAACTTTTAATTTGCATTTCGGAGTTTGGCATGTTACACTTACGTATGTCATTCATAGTATTTTTTTTTCTTTTAAAACTTTGGTTAAACCGTAACCAAACTGCATAAAACCGCTTTTTTCGGTTTGGTTCAGTTTGAAATGCTAAAATAGTTTGGTTTGGTTTATTTTTTTCCAAAACCGTTTTTTTACGGTTTGGTTTGGGTTTGGTACGTAACAGCACCAAACCGCACCGCATTCACCCCTAAGAGAAATGGTGTTTCGAGGTGTTGATAATAGAAGACATTTTATTCTAAAAAAAAAATCATTTCCTATTATTCTGTCGTTCAGCCGTTTGATCTCTGCATGGAACTTTCAAAATTCGCAATTGGGAAAATCGTCTCAATGATTATTCTTTCTTGAAAAAGGGTCAAACGCAAATATCTATATATATATATATTTGTCCATGACTGTTTATCTATTAAAAATAATATATGCTCTTCACTCAAATTTTGACTAATATTAGTTTTTATGTTCTTAGTTTTGGGTTAATATTATTTTTAATTCTTGGTAGTGATTACAAATTTATACTTCTTATCTTGTTTGGTAGAATATTATAAGGGGAGTCAAAAGTTTGTTCAAGTTGTTACCACATGAATCCAAGGACATAAAATTGATTGAAGTAATTGGTTGGGGTTTAGAGGTATTGTCCAATTTTGTATATTCACGATTGAAGTAATATTAGTAAGAATGATGTTTGTTGGCTGCAATGAAATTTTCAGGTGATTTTGGGATTGATGAAAGCAATGAAGAGAAGTGGATCAAGCACTACTCCAGCCAACATAGCATGCTGCTAGTGGGTGAGGGTGACTTTTCATTTTCCAAATCTCTGGCAGTCGCGTTTGAGTCGGCACCGAAGATGGTTGCCACATCCTTAGATTCTCTTGGTATGCTTCATTCTCATTAGTTTGTTCGCTTTCTATAATTTTGGTTTGAATTAGTTTTCTGTTTTTCCCCTATAGAACTCCTTCGATCAAACTATAGGTTGGCCGAGTCCAACATACATGAATTGAAGAATAGAAAGTGTCTAGTCATGCATGGGATTGATGCCACCAAAATGAACCAACATCCTCTATTGCAAAATTGCATCTTTGATAGAATCGTTGCCATGGCCAAAGGGTGGTGGAGTGGTGGTGGTGCCGCCGGCTTATGGGAAGAGATGGAAGGGATAACACTCTTTGGGATAACTCTCTTTCTCTCAAAGAAAAGGATAAGAGAAGAACACTTCTTCAGAAAGGGAAAATTCATCAAATTTCAAAATTAATGTTTACAAGTAATGCCAAGGCTATTTAAAGCCACAAATCCTATACTAAAGACTCCCCAATTTCGTCCATGATATCCCCCATGTGATGGGAGATTGATTTCCTACTCAAAACCACATCATAACCACCTCTCAATAACCCCTCACAAGTATAACCCCCATTCGGACAAGAATTCTAACAAGAAATCAACCTATGACACCTCTAACCTACCTGTTTATTTGTCTAACATGTTTCAGAAGTTCCGTTGATGTAATGCACTTTGGACATTAGTTTACAGGTTATATTTGTAATTCTGATATGTTTCAGAAAGCACATACTGCTACTGCTACCCTTCATTGGTTGTACTACTGTTGTTTACTTATGCTATGTTTGTAGTATTATTTTTTTCCAATAGCTTATAATAGTTCTATTTTATTACGTATTTGGCTATAAACAGTAAACTTATATTTTCTTTAACTTTTAATTTGCATTTCGGAGTTTGGTCTGTTACACTTACGTATGTCATTCATAGTATTTTTTTTCTTTTAAAACTTTGGTTAAACCGTAACCAAACTGCACAAAACCGCTTTTTTCGGTTTGGTTCAGTTTGAAATGCTAAAATAGTTTGGTTTGGTTTAATTTTTTCCAAAACTGTTTTTTTACGGTTTGGTTTGGGTTTGGTACGTAACAGCACCAAACTGCACCGCATTCACCCCTAAGAGAAATGGTGTTTCGAGGTGTTGATAATAGAAGACATTTTATTCTCAAAAAAAAAAATCATTTCCTATTATTCGGTCGTTCAGCTGTTTGATCTCTGCAGGGAACTTTCAAAATTCGCAATTGGGAAAATCGTCTCAATGATTATTCTTTCTTGAAAAGGGGTCAAACGCAAATATCTATATATATATATATAGATATTTGCGTTTGACCCCTTTTCAAGAAAGAATAATATTAGTTTTTATGACTGTCCATGACTGTTTGTCCAATTGCGTTTGTCCATGACTGTTTATCTATTAAAAATAATATATGCTCTTCACTCAAATTTTGACTAATATTAGTTTTTATGTTCTCAGTTTTGGGTTAATATTATTTTTAATTCTTGGTAGTGATTACAAATTTATACTTCTTATCTTGTTTGGTAGAATATTATAAGGGGAGTCAAAAGTTTGTTCAAGTTGTTACCACATGAATCCAATGACATAAAATTGATTGAAGTAATTGGTTGGGGTTTAGAGGTATTGTCCAATTTTGTATATTCACGATTGAAGTAATATTAGTAAGAATGATGTTTGTTGGTTGCAATGAAATTTTCAGGTGATTTTGGGATTGATGAAAGCAATGAAGAGAAGTGGATCAAGCACTACTCCAGCCAACATAGCATGCTGCTAGTGGGTGAGGGTGACTTTTCATTTTCCAAATCTCTGGCAGTCGCGTTTGAGTCGGCACCGAAGATGGTTGCCACATCCTTAGATTCTCTTGGTATGCTTCATTCTCATTAGTTTGTTCGCTTTCTATAATTTTGGTTTGAATTAGTTTTCTGTTTTTCCCCTATAGAAATCCTTCGATCAAACTATAGGTTGGCCAAGTCCAACATACATGAATTGAAGAATAGAAAGTGTCTAGTCATGCATGGGATTGATGCCACCAAAATGAACCAACATCCTCTATTGCAACATTGCATCTTTGATAGAATCGTTGCCGTGGCCAAAGGGTGGTGGAGGGGTGTTGGTGCCGCCGGCTTATGGGAAGAGATGGAAGGGATAACACTCTTTGTGATAACTCTCTTTCTCTCAAAGAAAAGGATAAAAGAAGAACACTTCTTCACAAAGGAAAAATTCATCAAATTTCAAAATTAATGTTTACAAGTGATGCCAAGGCTATTTAAAGCCACAAATCCTATACTAAAGACTCCCCAATTTCGTCCATGGCATCCCCCATGTGATGGGCGATTGATTTCCTACTCAAAACCACCTCTCAATAACCCCTCACAAACATAACCCCCATTTGGACAAGAATTCTAACAAGACATCAACCTATGACACCTCTAACCTACCTGTTTATTTGTCTAATATGTTTCAGAAGTTCCGTTGATGTAATGTACTTTGGACATTAGTTTACATGTTATATTTGAAATCCTGATATGTTTCAGAAAGCACATACTGCTACTGCTACCCTTCATTGGTTGTACTACTGTTGTTTACTTATGCTATATCTGTAGTATTATTTTTTTCCAATAGGTTATAATAGTTATAGTTTATTACGTATTTGGCTTGTAAATAGTAAACTTATATTTTCTTTAACTTTTAATTTGCATTTCGGAGTTTGAACTGTTACACTTACGTCTGTCATTCATAGTATTTTTTTCTTTTAAAACTTTAGTTAATCCGTAACCAAACTGCACCAAAATGCTTTTTTCGGTTTGGTTTGGTTTGAATGCTAAAATAGTTTGGTTTGGTTTAATTTTTTCCCAAACCGTTTTTTTACGGTTTGGTTTGGGTTTGGTACGAAACAGCACCAAACCGCACCGCATTCACCCCTAAGAGAAATGGTGTTTCGAGGTGTTGATAATAAGAGACATTTTATTCTCAAAAAAAAATCATTTCCTATTGTTCGGTCGTTCAGCTGTTTGATCTCTGCAGGGAACTTTCAAAATTCGCAATTGGGAAAATTGTCTCAATGATTATTCTTTCTTGAAAAAGGGTCAAACAGAAATATATATATATACATATATTTGTTTCATGACTGTTTATCTATTAAAAATAATATATGCTCTTCACTCAAATTTTGACTAATATTAGTTTTTATGTTCTTAGTTTTGGGTTAATATTAGTTTTAATTCTTGGTATTGATTACAACTTTATACTGCTTATCTTGTTTGGTAGAATATAATAAGGGGAGTCAAAAGTTTGTTCAAGTTGTTACCACATGAATCCAAAGACATAAAATTGATTGAAGTAATTGGTTGGGGTTTAGAGGTATTGTCCAATTTTGTATATTCACGATTGAAGTAATATTAGTAAGAATGATGTTTGTTGGCTGCAATGAAATTTTCAGGTGATTTTGGGATTGATGAAAGCAATGAAGAGAAGTGAATCAAGCACTACTCCAGCCAACATAGCATGCTGCTAGTGGGTGAGGGTGACTTTTCATTTTCCAAATCTCTGGCAGTCGCGTTTGAGTCGGCACCGAAGATGGTTGCCACATCCTTAGATTCTCTTGGTATGCTTCATTCTCATTAGTTTGTTCGCTTTCTATAATTTTGTTTTAATTAGTTTGCTATTTTTCCCCTATAGAACTCCTTCGATCAAACTATAGGTTGGCCGAGTCCAACATACATGAATTGAAGAATAGAAAGTGTCTAGTCATGCATGGGATTGATGCCACCAAAATGAACCAACATCCTCTATTGGAATATTGCATCTTTGATAGAATCGTTGCCGTGGCCAAAGGGTGGTGGAGTGGTGGTGGTGCCGCCGGCTTATGGGAAGAGATGGAAGGGATAACACTCTTTGGGATAACTCACTTTCTCTCACGGAAAAGGATAAGAGAAGAACACTTCTTCACAAAGTGAAAATTCATCATATTTCAAAATTAATGTTTACAAGTGATGCCAAGGCTATTTAAAGCCACAAATCCTATACTAAAGACTCCCCAATTTCGTCCATGGCATCCCCCATGTGATGGGAGATTGATTTCCTACTCAAAACCACCTCATAACCACCTCTCAATAACCCCTCACAAGTATAACCCCCATTCGGACAAGAATTCTAACAAGACATCAACCTAGGACACCTCTAACCTACCTAGTATTGACATATAATACCATACATGTGTTACATGGACCAAGACAAGGTTAACAACATAGGACATAACCTAAACAAGAATGTTTTAGGCTATATAATAAAAACATGGGTGAACATATTTTGGAACATGTCTTGTCTCCTTCTTTTAAGCTCTCATTCTTCATTTCTTGTCCAAATGCTCACATTCTTCTTTCATATATCTTTCACTTGTGAACTTGATGCCAAGGTGGAACTCGAACCTGCCATGTCATCGGATGCCATGTCATCATGTGCCACGTCATTCGATGCTTCACTGCTTCCTAATGACTCCCAAAAGCTTTGTAGTTCCTTTGCTTTATGATGACACCATCTTGAATATAAGATCATGTTTGGACAACCTTGATTGGGTTTTGACATCCTTGTCACACTCTCCCCCTTGAAAAGCTTTGGACTCCAAAGCTCTCTCGTTTTGTTCCTATAAAAGAAACAACAAAAGTAAGAGAGCGAGAAAAATGTATACAACATATCTCGTAAGCGATAACCTCGATATCGAGTGACACTTTCAAACATTTTTACAAGTCTATGCTTACAATATAGTAGCAGAAGTATGCATAGAACATTCCATAATACCATAACATATAAAGACCATCTTATAGTAGAATCATATGGTATGTAATAACATGTATAGATCCTATGAATTTTACTAAGTGAACTTAGTTCATCCATGCTTCCACAAATCTTATAAGGCATAAAAGGATCTATATAGTGATGTTCAAACAATCTAGCATACTTATTGTCGATTCTCAAGTAATCCATATGCTTTATGCTAGAATGTAAAGAATGTAGTAAAGGATTTTCTACCTTAGGCTCATCAACATCTAATTTAAAAGAATAAACCTCATGATGACCGCTTTCTTCTTGATTTTCTCCACGCTCCTTAGTGTTGATCAATTTCCTACAATCAATGTTAGATTTAAACATTTCATTGGCAACATGTAATAGTGTTCTAAACCTATCAAGGCTTACTTGTGGGCGTCCCAAATACCACATAACAAGTGCACAAAAGTCCTCAAATGTTCATATACAAGAATTCAACATGATTTGAACCAAAATTATTTATAAAACAACCAAAGAGCACAATTCTTCGTGTTGTATCCTCATCCCAAGCATGGTACTTGTATGCCATCTTGCTCCAAATGGAAAAACCCACATCTTTCAATGTAGCAAAAATATTAGAGAAATCACAATTAATATTTATATTATTATCAAGCAATATTTCTCTATTATTAAAACTAATACAAAAGCTAGAAGAAAATTTCCAACTTCCCTTTTACAACTTGTGTAGGTTGTAAGCACATTTGAATCTTGAAGATCATTATAATCTTGTTCAATTTTGAATTCATCTTCAACTTCTTTGGATGCTAGGACTTGCTCCTCATTTTTTGAAATGGACTTTAAACACTCCATCTCAACCAAGGTTGAGTTAGCTTTTGCATTGTCACCCAATTCCTCTTGATCTTCCACTTCATCA
Source organism: Hygrophila difformis (assembly GCA_030278955.1). Classification (NCBI taxonomy): domain Eukaryota; kingdom Viridiplantae; phylum Streptophyta; class Magnoliopsida; order Lamiales; family Acanthaceae; genus Hygrophila; species Hygrophila difformis. The sequence continues at coordinate 3,189,019 of JAOANR010000014.1, read as the reverse complement.
AGAACCTTAGAAACATCGAATTTATTTCCTCATTTAATAATATTTCTTGTAAAACAAGAAATCCATTACTAAGGCACTTAGATGGATGATATCCCTTTTTGTTACACTTAAAACAAACTTCATTTCTATTAGAAGTAGACATTTTCCATTTAAATTTGATCAAATCCTTTGATTTGGAAGTTGATGCTTCTTCTTGTTTTGGATGTGACTTCCAATACTCGCTTGCTTTGGACTTTTCTTGTTTAGGTGGAACATTCCAACACTTGCTTCTCCTCAATTCTTCTTGATTTGGTGGGACCTTCCAAGACTTGCTTGTCTTAGCCTCCTTTTGAGACTCCTTCCGAACCTTATTTGTGTAGGATGGATACTTGTCATAAGATCTTTGTTTCTTCTTTTGAATTTTCTCATCAAACCTACACTCCCGTCTTTCGGATTATGATATCAACGATGTCGTTTCTTTCTTTAGGCTATCATTAAATCTTTCGAAACACCTATTGATCCTCTCTTCAAATTGTTTGGACTCCTCCTTTCGCTCTTTCAAGAGCCTCATGGCATCCTCCAATGTTGCCATGTCTGCCCAAAATAACAAGAACAAACTACAAAATATATGTATAGGATGTTAGAAGACAAAAAGAAAAAGAAATGAATCTCACTCAAATGAATAAGGTTCACTCGGGTTCACTCGATCACACTATCGGTCCCTTAGGTTAGCAACTAGGGATCCTCCACAAGTGTCCAAATTCAGCCCCATGTGATGTCTCTTGGTCGAACAATAAGGACGGCGTTGGAACTTGAGAGACGTACGCTTTAGAGTAGGAAAGCAATTACTCTAACTCGACTCAATCAACAACCGTTAAGAAGATCACATGAAAATATACATTAAAGCATACAAGTAAACAGGTGTATCCAATATTCCAATATTACCTCACAATGATTTAACAATCAACCCACTAATTTCAACAACGCAACAAAGTAAAATCCTACACACAATTTCAATGAAGTATATAGTGAACTCACAACACACAACCCCAAAATCAAGAAATTACAACATAGGTTTCAACAACCCTTTATTGTATAGAAAGTACCCTAGGTTTCAACAACCCGATGGTATATCAAAAGAAGTAAAATGTGCACTAGGTTTCAACAACTCTTTTGCACTATCAAGAAATCAACAATTGTGCCTTGTGCCCTAGAGTTCAACACTCCTTTCGCAACAATAAATTCAACAAGAAAGCCCTAGGGTTCAACACCCCTTTGGCATGTAAATGAGAAAGAAAAAGATTCAACAATTAACTCGGCTTTCAACAATACATAAAAAATAAGGGCCTCCCTCTATTTTCTTCATTTTTCCAAAGGCTCTTTTTTTTATATGGCTAAAATATTATTTTTATATTTTCTCCTTTTTTTTATAACTCTCGGCTTTTATATTTTGTAAGAGTGCCTTTTATCAAAATTTTCAACAAAGCATTTTTACTAGGCCCCTAATCAAATTCAACAAGAGAAAAATACCAAGAACAAAAATAACAAGGAATCAAAATAATAAGAATAATCAAGAACACTAACATGTAATAGATGGGGAAATGAGGAAATATCTAAACACCTAAAACATGTAAGAAATGGGGAAATTAAGTAAGATCAAGACACTAATCATGTCCTAATTCCCCTAACTAATCTAACTCCCTCCCATGTGCCCCCATGTGCATTCAAGATAACTCCCTAATTCAACAAAACTACCACTTGTTAATACCCCTCTCAACCCTCACTCAAATTTGGAAGACTTTCAACAATTGTTCCGACATGCCAAAATTTTAAAATTCATACAATCATGATTATGAAGAATCGAAAACTAACACCAACGGCATTCAACAAGGTGTCCGAGAGTCCAAATACAAGGAAATTTCAACAACAACAAAACATGGGAATTTCAAGAAGCAATTTACAAGGAAATTAATTCCATAGAACAAGCATACATGGAATTTAACAAACAAGATCAAGATTCAACAAAGACCATAAAACCGCCACTAGAAGAATCAAAATGGCGTGATCTATTCTATCATCTAAAATATGGAAATTTTGAATTTAAGCAAGGCTCTGATACCAAAATTTATGCCATGGATATAAGGCCTAAATCCGAAATGATGATCAAAACACAAAACACAAGAAAGGTGCCAAATGGCCGAATCAAAGGAACACGAAGAAAATACTTGGAAATGAAGGATGATTGCTCTTGGCCAACCACTTCAAGACTCAAACGATTCGAATCTCTTCTAGAATGAACTGTCCGCCGCCGTGGAATGATCTCCAGGATGGACCCCGTGAAGCCTCCTTCAAGCCTCGCGTGTTACGACCCCAAAGAAGCTAGTCATTGGAACCGATTTTGCCATGATCCTCTCACTATGTCGTGGCCAAAGGATGGTGGAGTGGTGGTGGTGCCGCCGGCTTATGGGAAGAGATGGAATGGATAACACTCTTTGGGAGAACTCTCTTTCTCTCAAAGAAAAGGATAAGAGAAGGACACTTCTCAAAATTGGAAGAACACTTCTTCACAAAGGGAAAATTCATCAAATTTCAAAACTAATGTTTACAAGTGATGCCAAGGCTATTTAAAGCCACAAATCCTATGCTAAAGACTCCCCAATTTCGTCCATGGCATCCCCCATGTGATGGGAGGTTGATTTCCTACTCAAAACCACCCCATAACCACCTCTCAATAAGCCCGCACAAGTATAACCCCCATTCGGACAAGAATTCTAACAAGACATCAACCTAGGACTCCTATAACCTACCTAATATTTATATGCAATACCATACATGTGTTACATGGACCAAGACAAGGTTAACAACATAGGACATAACCTAAACAAATGTTTTAAGCTAGGTAATAAAAACATGGGTGAACATGTTTTGGAACATGTCTTGTCTCCTTCTTTTAAGCTCTCCTTCTTCATTTCTTGTCCAAATGCTCCCATTCTTCTTTCATATATCTTTCACTTGTGAACTTGATGCCAAGGTGGAACTCGAACCCGCTATGTCATCATGTGCCACGTCATTCTGTTTGAACAACCTTGATTGGGTTTTGACATCCTTGTCAATGAGACTGTGTATTTGATCTTAGAGAGATGAGACTATGTGTATTTAATAGAGAGGTGAGACTCTGTGAACTTATTTATTTTAATTTGATAATGAGTTTTTTATGGATGAAAGATAATTATTAAATTCATATGAACTTTTAATTAAGCCAAATGAGCTGAATTTGACTTAAACGAGCCGAGCCGAACAAAAGATTGAAGGAGCTGAGTTTGAGTTAAACAGATGTCAGTTATTGAATGATTGTTTGGTTATTTTCATAGGACGAGATTTGTTTACAAATGATATCCACCCATTCCCGGTCCGGTTCTTATAATGGCAATTAATTTGCCTGTACATGTTAAATGATATCCACCACGCTATGAAAAATGATGTTAGCTCCATGAAAAATGGTGTTGCTTATTTTATAATATTCATCATTTTTTCGTGCGCACACATCATTTCACACAGTCATAATTTTTCATTGCTTTGACATCATTTTTCTATGCGTATCCATCGTTCCATTTTTGTCAGTATGTGCTGTTGACAGCACACAAGCCACCCCCCTCCTAGAAGGTAGTTTGTTTGGTTTTGTTAGCTTGAGGTTGGGTATGAAGATATTTTTGTGTAATTTCATAAGCCCAGTGTGGGCATGTGGTGATGGGCATTGGTTTAGGTCCTAACATCCTCATTAGATATTTCTTAACGTAAAAAATATTCCCTCCGTCCCATTACAAATGTCTTGTTACTGTTGGGCACGGAAATTAAGATAGAGTTGATTTGTGAGTTTATGGTGGGGTCCACATAGTTGTTGGAGGGGAAAATTATTTTCTATTTATAGAAATGAGATATTTGTATTGGGACATTCAAAAATACTACTAGTAAGTAGGGTATTTGTAATGAGATTGAGGGAGTATCATTTAATACTAATAATTGTGATCACTTCCATTATTAATTCAGTGGGACAATTTCTTGTCCAATTTAAGGATATGATTACAAAACAGTGAAAAAAAAAAGGAATGATTTGGCCACAAAAATAAAGTAAAAATGAAAAGAGATTTTCAATTCGGCCACAAAAAGTAGTAGAAGGTGTTTCAATTTCTCTTCAAACTTTTAGTAGAAAAATGAACTCTCCCAATTCTCCTCCCGAACGCACTCCTGGTTCCCCGACGCCGACTTCCTCTCAGGCGGCTAGAGTTCTACCCAATTCCTTTCGTGATGCGATGATGCATGCTGTCCCAGATGATGAGCCTCCCAGGCCTCACCCGGTAGACCTTTTAGCGGCAAAATTAGCGTCTATTGATAAGGAAGGAAATAATCGCAGATGCCCTAAGATACGTTTCGCTGAATCTGTCTTGGAAAAGTTTTATGAGCCCTGGTCAGAAACTCTTATTCTTAAGCCCTTGGGTATTTCTGTTGGGTTTACGGTGTTAAGGGATGTATTAACCCGTGCTTGGAAGCTCGCTGGACAATTCGATCTTATGGATATAGGCCATGGTTGTTACCTTGCAAAGTTTGAACTGCCTGTGGATAGAGATAATGTATTAACAGGTGGACCATGGATGATTTTCAGTCATGTTATTTCTATTTCCAGATGGACGAGGACTTTCGATCCGGCTACTTCCAAGATTAATACAATCCAAACGTGGATTCGTTTTCCTGATCTTAGTCAGGCTTTTTACAATGAACAAAGTCTGAAGGTTATTGCGACTGCCATTGGAACCCTCATTAAAGTGGATATGCATACGTTGGGTCTTCACCGAGGACGGTATGCGCGTGTGTGTGTCGAGCTCCGAATTGATGAACCACTGTTGGGGTTGGTGGATGTTCAAGGAAAAGTCATCAGGGTTGCGTACGAGGGACTGCATATGCTTTGTATGGGTTGCGGTAGATTTGGACATCTTCAAGATAATTGCAGTGAGCCGAATGGGATTTCTGTGCCTGAATCTTCCCCGGTGAATGTAGCCACGCAGTTGGCTGAGGAAGGGACTCCGGTTGGCCTCAAACCTGAGGCGGTTATTTCTTCTAATGGCGGTTCCCCATCCTCTGACGTCAGTGAGTCGGCGAAGCAAGTGGATATTGGCGTTGGTGACTGGATGTTGGTGAAGCGTAGGAATTCCAAGCCAAGGGGCCAACGTAGAGATGGCCCATTTAACACCACTCAGCATACTATGTCTAGCCCAATTGAGCTTAAGGGGTCAGCCATCTCTGGCCCAATTCCTAAAGTTGGTAATGGGCTTAACTTATCTAGGCCCGCCGATGCCAAATTCATTTCTTCCAACACGCTCCCTGCTCCCCTGGAATTCTCTGCGGCCACTACGCGAACTGTTGTTACCAAAGGGAAGTCTCCCCTTAATGGTAATAAGAGAGTACGGATGGAAGCACGAATAAATCCGAAGGACTCTGGTGCCTTGAATTCGAATAGGTCTGTTACCCTAGCTGTCCTTTCAGAGGATGAGGAGGAGTCGGACACCCATATGGATGATTCTGCTTCCTTGATTTCTTCTGAAAAGAAACCCTCTAATGGTGGATTTGGTAAATCTAAACCGGGTGATATCAGCATTGTCGCAAAGGCTCATAGTAGAGGTCGAGAAACTGCCTCCTCTTGAGAGGTATTCTGTTTGCCTGTTCTGAATATTATTATTTATGGTGTTTTCAGATTTTAGAATAATGTGTTGGAATGTGCGTGGGATGATGAATGCCTATGCTCGTCGTGGCCTTGCTGATTTTTTGCGACAGTATACGCCTTCGGTAGTCTTTATTTTGGAGCCTCGGGGCCCCTTTGATCAAGTTCGCAATTTCATATTCAGCAAAGGGTACTCTCCTATTTATATTCAAGAAGCCAGAGGTATGGCTGGGGGCGTTTGGGCTCTTTTCCGCTCTGGTTCTACTTGTCAGGTTGATGTTTTTGAAGTAGCTGATAGGGTTATCACCCTTAGGTTCTTATCAAATTGTAAGTCCTGGTACTGCAGTGGAGTTTATGCTTATCCTAATTATTACTACCGCCGGGGTCTCTGGGATTACTTGCGTCAACTACGAGCACGTATCCAGGGAGCTTGGTTTCTTTTGGGAGATTGGAATGAGGTGATTGCCCCGTCGGAAGTCTGTGGAGGTGTCTTCATCCAATCTCGGGCAGATGAGTTTAATGAGTGTATTTCAGACTGTCAGTTATTCCCTATCCACACTGAAGGGGCCTCCTTTACTTGGCACAAGGCTGTTCATAATATTCAATCTCTTAAGAAACGGTTGGATCGCGGGTTGGCAAACATTGACTGGCTACACCTATTCCCGAATGGATCCATACATGTTCTCCCTAGGATAATGTCAGATCATAATCCCCTTATGCTATCTTGTGGACTAGCTCTTGGTCCTAATCCATCTAAACCGTTTCGTTGGGAGGTTATGTGGAGTCATAAGCCTAATTACTCTCAGTTGGTGGCTAATGCTTGGCAAGGACATGGAAATCTTACCTCTAAGCTTTCAGCGATGGAATCCCTTTCAATACAACATTGTGGGAAGGACTGGAGGAAATTGAGAAATAAGAAGAATAAGATATTGAGACGTCTTGCTGGTTTAGACAGGACTCTTGCCTCGGTGGATTCTTTACGTCTTCTGCTTCTAGAAAGAAAACTACAGCAGGATTACAAGGATTGCCTCGAGCAAGAAGAGGTTTTTTGGTGCCAAAGATCACGGGATGACTGGATTCGATTGGGAGATCGTAACACACGTTACTTCCATGCTCAAGCAAAATTCCATCACCATAAGAACAAGATTCATGGGTTACATATTGAGGACGGTTCATGGTGTTCTGATCCAGTTGTTCTACAGAATTATGTCCGGTCTTACTTTGTGAAGATTTTTTCTGATAATGGTTTACCAGAAGGCGAAAGTCTCCTGCCACCATTAAAGCCTCTTGGAGATTTAGCTACTCAACTCTACACTGGTCCTGTTCTGCGTCAAGAGGTGGAAAAGGCTCTCTCGCAATCTCGGCCTCTTGCTGCACCTGGGCCAGATGGTTTTCCCGCTGCGTTTTATAAAAAATATTGGTCAGAAGTGGGTGATGGCGTTGTGGATTATGTTCGGCAAGCCTTCCAGACTAGCACTATTGACCAGCATTCGGCAAAAGCCTTTATTTGTTTGATTCCCAAGGTGAGTGTGCCCAATACAGTGAAAAATTTTAGGCCCATTACTCTATACAACATGGCCTATAAATTCATATCCAAAGTGCTTGTCAATCGTATGCGTCCTGTTATGAGTAAATTTATTTCCTCTCTTCAATCGGCATTTCTTCCGGGTCGGGGATCAGTAGACAATGCAATTCTTTTGCAAGAGTTAATTTACTCAACTTCTCATCGGAGATCTAAAGTTAAATCAATTATTATCAAGATTGATCTTGAAAAAGCATATGACCATGTCCGTTGGCCTTTTTTGGCAGAATGTCTACAACAAATGGAGCTTCCAGATGGGTTGAGTAAGTTAATCATGGCTTGTGTTTCTTCACCGGAGTTTTGTATATTATGGAATGGCACGCCTTTGGATGGATTTCGACCGAAATGTGGGCTCAGACAAGGGGATCCCTTATCACCCTATCTTTTCAATATAGTTATGGAGCGGCTCTCAATTGCTATTAATGAGGCTGTTTCTCTTGGTTTGTGGCAGCCCGTTCTGTTGTCCTCTGGGGGTCAAGGGATTTCCCATCTCCTATTCGCCGATGATTTAATATTGTGCACTTCTGCGGATGCAGCTAGCATCCAGTGCTTGGCATCGACATTGCATTCTTTTGCTGAAGCATCAGGGCTTAAGATTAATTCTGCCAAATCCAAAGCTTTTGCTTCTAACAGTGTCTCCTCCATTGAAAAAGGCTGGCTCACTGATGCCATCCCTATCCAATTTGCGTCAAAAATGGGAACCTATTTAGGCTTTCCCATCCATGACGGACGGGTCACACGGCATGATTATGATTTCTTGTTGGAGAGGATGGACAGCCGGCTGTCTTCGTGGGCAATGCGGCTTCTTAACAAGCCTGCTCGTATTACTCTAGCTAGGCATGTTCTTGCAGCCATTCCCACTTACCCGATGTAAATTGGATGGCTTCCAGAATACACTTGCAAACGCATTGACCAAAAAATTAAAAACTTCATTTGGAAAGATAGAAAAGGACATGGGATACATTTGGTGCACTGGGATCACATTGCGGTCCCACGGAAATTTGGGGGGCTTGGAATCCGGTCTGCTCGACATAACAATATCTCGCTTCTGGGCAAACTGGCTCATGAATTCTTCTTTGATCAATCTAAGTTGTGGAGTTCTATTCTCAGAGGTATTTATTGGCCTGATGTTTCATCTCCTTCTAGCATGAAGAGGTCTGGCTCTTTCACCTGGAGAAGTTTACTCAAGACAGCGCATAAACTGATGGGCGGATATACACTTAAGCTGGGTGATGGTAGTAGTTCTTTTTGGTTTTCCCCTTGGTTCAAAGGGCAGCAACTGGGACCGAGGATTCCTACTATCGAACATATTGATTATGGGCTTCGTGTTTCAGATGTAGTGACGCCCTATGGATGGAATTTATCTAGGGCTTGTTCTTTCATTCCCTCATATGTTAAGAAGGAAATTCTTTCGATGCCGCCTCCCTGCCTCCATCCCACCTTGACGGATCGTTGGACTTGGGCGTCGAGTATTGATGGTAAATATTCTGCAAGGTCTGGATATGCTTTTCTCACGAATAATCCCACCTTAACACAAGGCTGGTCTTGGATATGGTCTACTCACCTTCCTGAGAAACTATGTTTTCTCCTATGGTTGATGGCTTGGGAAGCAATTCCTACCAATGTTTTACGATTCCATCGCCATCTCGCAGCTTCCCCCTTATGTCAGATTTGTGGCAGTGAAGAAGAAAATTGGAGACATTGTTTTTTCTTCTGTGAATGGGCCAAACAGTTATGGAAATTGATAAATGTTGAGATTCCTACGGATTTACATACCATGGAGCGGTCAGACATTAGAATATGGCTTCGTGGCATGGTGCGTCACTTTGGTGCTGTATTCTTGGCGGGTTTGTGGCAAGTTTGGAGTGAAAGAAATTCCAGAATATTCAAGGGACTGACATCTTCTCACCAGTCCCTTGTTAGACGTGTTACTCATTTCGCTGAGACACTTCACAGATGCTTACATAGGCCTTCGACTGAACCCTCTCATCTTAGGCTTGCATCGTGGAACATGGGGACTTGGACAGGTGTTTTCTTGCATACAGATGGGTCCTTCAATCCCATCACCAAAAGGGCTGGTTTTGGAGCTGTTTTAAGGGACAACGGTGGCTGTTGGTTAGCAGGGGTATCGGGTTTTCTTGGAGATGCACATATCATTAAAGCTGAGTTGGCAGCAATCTGTCATGGCCTACAGTTGGCTGTAAATAATCAGATTTTGGACCTTTGTTGTTGTTGTGATTCTATAGCAGCTTTACAAATTCTTGAAAAGCCTTGGACTGAGTCGCATGAAATGGCCCCTTACCTAGTAAAGATTCGGGAACTCCAGGGTCAATTCCGAGTGTGTTTGTTTAAGCACATTTTGCGCGAAGGAAATGCTGTAGCGGACACCTTGGCAAAGATGGGAGCGAATGATGAAATCTTTTTCACGACATGGGCTTTCCCTCCGGACCCTGTTTGTACACACCTATCGGCTGATGAGGCGGGCACGTGGTTTCCTCGAGCTCGTTAGTTTGCGTTTCTGATAGTCTGAGTCTTTGATAGTCTGCGTTGTTAATTTTCTTTTCCTTTCTTAATTCCCCGGCCTTGAATGGCTTTGTTGCAAAAAAAAAAGTAGTAGAAGGTTTGTGAGTCCAACAAACCAAAAAACAAAGTAAAACATAGTTACTAATACTGTGCAGTATGGTCTATGGCCCAAATTTACAGACAGAAATAGCCATTAGCCACAAAGGGGCATAGGGCTTTCTTGTTCTTCCCATTTCCAATCGGTGGACTGGATCTCACTCATTATCATATTTTTGGTTTCTCCAAATTATTCTGATTCTCTGCTTATTTTCGTTTACCAATTCAAGAATATAAGAATCGTTGGATTCCAATCCAAGCTGAGTAGTCGCAAATGCAAATGCAATCATCGGCCTTGGTATCTCTGTCCTCCTCTACTCCTCCATTCGAATCATCTCCCAAGGTTGCGTACATCACCGCCGCCAAACGACCTACTTCCGGCTCCGCACCAGCTGCAAGAATCAATAATCGTCGTCGCCACCTGCGGATTTCTGTGAGTGCTCGTGGTTTTGATATGTCGGCGGCTGCACCATCGTCTGTTGGAACGGCTCCCAAATGGGCGCAGAAGACTGTAACCGTTCCCGCGCAGAGGCGCGGCTGCCATCTCATCACATCCAAGGTATCGTTTGAGTCTGTAACAGTTATTTCCAATCAGTTGGATTTTAGGAGGAACTGTACTCGTCTGTTTGGCTGATCGAATTTCGTGACAGTTAGGGCATATTTGCATTCAGTATGTGTTTCACGATATGCGGTTGAAATTTGTGTTCGATTTTGTTAGGTTTGGTTGAAATCTTCCTTGATTGCTTATAATTTGGTTGACAATGAAGACTTCATTTCCGTTTTTCTTTTGTATTAACCTCGTGATGCTGCTTTGTCTTGTTTGTTACATTTGGATTTGTCTCAGATTCTGAAGGAGATTGGGCAGGATTTGTCAGGGTTTAAGTGTGGCCTTGCTCATTTTTTCTGTGAGCCAATACACTATTTTATAGTACAAAAAAAATTACCGCTATAGCTGCGAGAATGTGTTTTTTTTATTATTATTCTTTTTCTAATTTAAATGCATTCATTCATGTTCGGCAGTGCATCACACAAGTGCTTCTTTGACTATAAATGAAAACTATGACTCGGATGTTAGAGATGACACAGAGACATTTTTGAATAAAGTGGTTCCGGAGGTATGTTCTATTTCTAAGTTTTTGACCATATACATGGTGAAAGGAACTGTTGGTAGATGATATTCATGTGCTTGATTTCATTCTACAGGGAAGGTCTGCACCATGGAAACATACACTAGAAGGTAGGTTTTCTCGATTTCTCTATATCTATCCATTGATTCAAAGATGTGTGAGATGGTCACTTTCAAAATGATGCTTGTTCCTCACAAAGTTTTAAAACAGATTATACATTGTTGAGCACTTGAGAAATATCTGCTAGCCCATGCGGATGAAGCCCTTACCTTTAGTCAAGTAGGAGTACTTGTCATCGCACCTCAAGTAGAAATAGTGAAATACCTCTAAGATTGATAGGAAATGGAATTGTTCATGCCTTATCCATTACCTTTTTCAGGGAATAGGATACTCAGAAATTTTGTTTAGTCAAAACCTCTTCTTCGTCTTGACCTTTTGTAAGTTGTTAAATTGAGACCGTTCTTCCTAATTAATATAAGATCAATGTTTTTCCTGCAGTGAGGAAAGTTTGTACCTCTAAAAGATCCACATGTAGGTTTTAGGGTTTCTTAATAATTTAAACTTAAGTTTTTTTATTTTATTTTATTTTAATTATATCAAACGAGTCTTTAAGTGGCTGAATTTGAGTCATTAAGATGTAAATTTTAAATTAAATTAAATTGTTTCTTAGAAATCAAAGTTATTTTGATTCAATAGGAATGATTAAAAATGAAATCAGTTTACTCCATTTATTCTGAACATTTAGAATTGTTAATGAATTAAGTTATTCTATTGTTATCAAACAAATTTAATGAATAAGTACTTGATTCTTTAAGATTATGTTGTACTTATTGTGATTTAAAATGCAGTTTGTTTTGGTCTCCTTGTTGAGGAATTAATGTGATTTGTTCTGATTGTGATTTCTTGAACATGTGAACTCAATGAGATAATTTTCATCTATGGGATTTAAAAATGGTCACAACAATTCAAGTCAATCCTACTGCTAAGTAGTACTGTTGTGCTCTATCCTATTTCTCATTGTTCCATTTCTTGTATAGTTTTTTCCTTCCATTGATAATTTGACCTATTACATCTCAATAATGCAAATAATGAGGGTTATATTGTAAGTATGCCTTTTCTTACAAAAGCATGTTAATGAGGATTTATATCATGTGATCAGGTCCAGATGACATGCCAGCACATATCAAGTCATCCATGTTCGGTTGCTCCCTCACGTAAGTATTGCATATATATTCTTTATTATCTATTTAGCTGATAATAAATTGATAGATGCCATTTACTGTGATCCTCTTTTGCAGGATACCCATCACAGATGGAAAACTAAATATGGGAACTTGGCAGGTATTTACTTGAAAACATGTCACATGGTATCTTTTGTATACCACAAGGAAGTAGTGATTACGTTTTATCTTGAGATTGACTAGTCTCACATGGATACTTGAAATGGTGTGCTTGTGCTTTATAAATATTGTGTGAGCAAGTTGAAAGGGGACGATCATATGCGGTTCTTTTTCTTTTTTTTTTTCTTTTTCTTTTTTTTTAACAGTGATCATAAAGCAAGATTAAATTTCACTTAAATGGTCTGCAGTCTGCACATATGGGCGTTCTTGGAACACATTTTTAGCATATCATGATTTGCAGATGTTGCAATTTGTAACATTCTTAACATAAAATTTGAACAGCTAGATGTCTCCTTGTGTGTCCGACTCTGATGTACTATTACCATTAGGGGTCTTCTACTCTTCTTTGGTTTAAGGGTTATGCAACAAGGAATCAGAAATTGAATCCAAATGCTTGAGGAATATTGAATCCCTTGTATGTAGAAGGTTGGTCATTTAGGAATAGTCAGTCATTAACATATTTTACCATTCATACTTACCACATATTCCACAAATGTGTTCCCATTTTAGAAACTCGTTACTCGTGAGCAGTTTTATCACATTATTATTGGTATTTCCTAATTTGGTTGATGATCTTTGCTCTGTACGGTATCTATTATCTAGTACAATCTTGAGATGTTTGATCAACTTGAACAAATGTTGAAGAGATAATTGACAAATTTATTTGTGTTTCAGGGAATATGGCTTTGCGAGCACCGTGATGCTGCTACACCACGCAGAATTGTGGTCACACTTAATGGCATGTAAAAAAATGGCAACTGTAGAAGTCATGTAAGCTGCATTTCCTTGTATGATGTGTACGATGATTCCTTGTCTTCTACAAGAGTAAAACCATGAGTAAATACACTAGATGCCAGATGGAAGGTGGGTGATAAAATAAATCTGAAACAGTTGCGGTGTGTTTCTAAGATCGTCTTTAGTTTAATCCTTCGATATTTGTGTGTTGCATATAGATGTTAATGGGGTGGATTCGAATTGCGTCCCAACTCTCAAAAGTCGACTGCCCCATTTTAGGAGGACCCTGGGTTAACAACCAAATTCTGTTTACCCTACCTTCTCTATCATGTCCTTTTATGTCAAGTGGTTGCACCATATCTAATGTGGGGATTCGTCCGACCATCACAGCCACGAGGTTCAAGCCTGGAAATCTAATTCGAGTTTCTTGGGTTCCCTAATAACGTGTGTAAAATTATTTCCTGGTAATCACTCCAGAACTGGTTTTTCATACACCATTTATCTTAGTAACTAGTCCTTTTCTTAGTTTAATGTTGTTGTGTTAGAGCCTTGTTTGTTTCCCAGTAACTAGTCCTTTTCTTAGTTTAATATTTTTTCTTTCATTAGTTGGTTGTCCCCTCAACTCATTCAATTGAGCATGCAGAATGTTGTTAAGTCTGATCAAATCAAGAGGGGTTGGAACTTGAATGTTGTTAAGAATTCAACTGGACAAGTGTTTCAAGAATCAACAAAAATTGTAGCATTTAGGGGTGTAAAAAATTACCGAAAACTCGGTATGACGAGCTTACCGTATCGAAAATTACCGAAAAATATCGAAATTTAGGTATACCGAAATTTGGGTATGCCGAAAAAAACGGTACGGCAACAATATGAGAATACGAGATTTTCGGTATTTCGGTATACCGAAATACCGAAACATTAATTTTAATATTATTTTAAAATTTAATATATATTGTTGTGTTAAGACTAGGGGTGAAAACGGGACGGATACGGGCGGATAGTACTCATCCCGTATCCTATCCCATATTTTTATTTCGAATATGGAATCGGATACAAATAGGCCGGATACAAATACGAATTCGAATATTTCGGGAAACGGATACGAGACGGATTCGGATTTTAACTCGGATAATCTTATAATTACTAAAATTAAATTTTTTTATAATTTTTTAAGTGAAATCGGAATATACTACTATGTAAGCTAAACTAAATTTTTAAATTTTCAAGTTTGATGCAAAACAATTTTTTAGCTAGCTAACTCCAAGAATCCTCCAAGAATTCTTGAAGAATCCTCCAAGATTTCATACCCGGTGCCAGCCCCATGAGTGACTCTGAGATGGCGGATCACGGCGGTGAGCCGCCGGATCCGATGGACACACATACGAATAAACGGCAGCGACCTTCATACAGTGCCGCAGCCCGGCGTGGAGCGGGATTCATTCACGTTCCAACCGAAGAGATCTACAGTGATGATTTTGGCGATCCAGATGACATAATTCAATCTGAGGTTAATGGAATCCCACGCTTCCAACTCTCTAAAGCCTTCAAGGAGTCTCTTCTACGGCCATGGAAGTTTGCGGTCGTCCTTAAAGTTATCGGAAGGAATGTCCCATATCGTGTTCTGAAGTCTCGGCTCGATCGGTTGTGGCCCGCGTCTGCACCTCTACCGTTGATCGACGTTGACAATGGTTATTTTATTGTGCGATTCCTCAAAGAAGCCGATGCCCTGCACGCCCTAACTGGAGGCCCGTGGATGGTAGCAGGCAACTATCTACATGTACAAGCATGGGATGAAAGATTCAATCCGTCTACTAACGAGGTCAAGACAATGGTGGTATGGGTGCGTATACCCAAGATCCCGGTGTACCTGTTTAACAGGCAATATCTACTCCGTGTGTCTGAATCTTTGGGGCAAGTTCTAAGCATCGACTTCAGTACCAATGATAACTCTCGCGGGAGATATGCCCGATTGGCCATAAAGATCGAATTGGAGAAGCCGCTCAAGTCCCAACTCATTCTCGAGGATGACATTGTGAACCTTGAATATGAAAATATCAAACAGGTGTGCTTTTCTTGCGGGAAATATGGTCATGTTCAAAATTCCTGCCCTGAACGCCCTGACCATCAAACCGAGGTTGCCAATCCTCCCAACGTCGAGCAGAATACTAATTCTACCTCACATGATCGTTCAGGCCTTGGCCCTTGGATGTTGGTACAATCCCGCCGCAGGCCCCAACAGAGGACAGATAATGGTTCCTATCTTAACAACTCCAGTCGGAATCGCTTTGAGATTCTCAGGGATGAACAAGAAAACGTGACCCCTAATCCCTCCACTTTCCAGAAACCAGCGAGAGTTCCTATCACTCCAACGTGCACACAGGACATCCCCAATCGAAACCCCAATGTTGCTGGAAACCCCATCCGCCAATCCTATCCTCCGCCTCAGATTTCATCCAGATCTCCTGTCCCGGAGCCCCCGAAACATTCGCACATTCTTCTTACTAATCTTCCCACGAATACCGCGTGCCCTCATCGCAGCCGCAGTCCTCGTTCACGATATCCCCGAAGCCCTTCACCAGGCAGCCCCAATGACTCTGAGCGTTCTCCGTCCTGGATCCGGCAAGCTTCTGGTGCTTGGGCACAAAAGCTCCAATCTTCACTCCCCCCGGGACATCATACAGTCGTGAGAGTGATAGATCCGTCCACCCACGTCAGCAAACGGGTTAAAGGAATAGGCGGCGCTCGGGGTAGGCCACCGGAGCACAACCCTTGCCCGATAGACCGTTCGATAAAGGAGTCAAGGGGTCGAGCGTCCAGTTTGCCTCCTTGAGGAGCGGGATTACTGTAGCTTCGCCGCAGGTTGCTCCCTGTCCCCGTTGGTTCGCTGGTCGATGATGTGAAGGAAGATGAAGGATTTTTCTGCTGGTATGAGTGTGGTAACATTCGTGTATGGGTGTTTGGGTTTTCTTTTTTAGACTTGGATTTGGGCTTCTTATCGGCCTTGGGCCATGTAGGTGGCATTTTAGGACTGCTCCTGGGCCTGCCATTTATGGGCTGCCAAGGTCTGCTTGATGGAGCTTTGCTTCAGCTATTTGTTTCTGCTGCTTCGGTTGCTTCTTGCTTGTACCATTCTTAGCTTTCTTTTCTTCTTATAAAACCGGCTTCGGCCCTCCCTTTTCCCCGAAAAAAAAAAAAAATTTTAAATTTTCCAAGATCATTAGTTATTTCGTTCAAAACATCTAAATAACATCACTACAAGATGTTACATACTACAGTTTGATGCAAAGAACCTAATGATGTAGTTGAGTTGATTGATATGATTTGATTTAATAAATTACATATGGCTTTCAAGCTTTTGATTATATTTATACATATAGTATTACTTATTTATTTTATAGTTAATATAATATATTATATTATACATATAAAAATATATATAAATTTTCGGATATTCGGATAGAAAATACGGATAATATCCGCATTATATTCGGATTTTTCGGATACGGGCGGATATTTACAATCCCATATCCTGTCCCGTATCCGCCGGATATAAAAATTTCGAATTCGGATTCGAATATAATCGAATACGACGTCGGATCGGACGGATATTATCCGCCCCACTTTCACCCCTAGTTAAGACATTTGGAACTTTGAAGGGCCAATTTAAGTAATTTTTCAGTATACCCGCGATTGGAAGATGAACACAGTATTGATTTTTTTGGGTATAGTTCGGTATGCCAATTTATAACGGTATGTAATGCATTGTTCGGTATGTAAAATTTTCGGTATTTTTCGGTATTTTCGGTATATTTCGATATTTTCGGTAAATATAATTTTCGGTACGGTAACAGCATAGATTATAGGAAATCGAAATTTTCGGTATACCAATTTTCGGTATCGGTATCGGTATGAATTTTATCCATACCGAAATTTTCGGTACGGTACGGTAACGGTAACGGTATTTCGGTATACCGATTTTTGCCACCCCTAGTAGCATTCACATACTCCTCACTAAACGACCAAAAACAACTACAAGGTTTCAAAAGGCTCATCTAACTGGACTAACAAATAGTAATGTCGAATGTACTATGCAGAATAGTTTCCAACATAGGAGTTGACAACTTCTCTACAGAATGTTTAGGATTGAAAATTGCCTCATAACTACAATTCCTTAGTTAACAGCTTCGCCGATCGTGCAGGTTATATAAATGCTGTAATCGTATATGAAAAGAGCATCTAATTGATATCATGCACATTATTAACAAGAAAGACAAGAACAGAAGGATACACTACAAAACAGATGGCAACATCTAAAGTTATACACAAAGTTGTGCAACGATGATCCCTCACTCAGTTGCTTGACGCTTGCTATTTTCTGGTTCTTGGAATAAATAATACACAAAAATAACTTTGCTTGAATTTAATAGTACAAAACTATACGCAACATTTACACAAAACAGAAATCACGAACATGGATGCATACCACTCAAAACATCAATGTAAAAAGCACATACCACAATCAACCACGGTTTGAATGCCTCCAAGATTGATCAAAAGTCGAACCTTTCATTTATGAGCACCAGGTGGTGCGGCGGGCATTGGAAAGTTGCTGAATTGAACCCCAGGATATGGGGGCGTTTCAATGTATGGACTCTGTATAGTCTGACCACATTCGTGAAATTAGAGACCATACTGAAATGTGACCAATTTAATTATACTGATGTAGTCATGTTAATCATTATCGTTTTGCATATCACCAATTCATTCGACTCAAATAAAAGATCTTATCTATGTGTATGTGGGATGAGTTTTGGCTAATGCGTGCAAGAAAATCCTACATCGCCCAATAGGATGAGTAAAGTGGCTTATCAGTTTACATTAAATCGGGAGGAGAAATCTAGAAAATTTTTAAAATACACTATAAGAAGAGAGATGCGGCATCTAAAATTATTATGGGACTTTATTTTTGACATTTTGACAAACTAAAATGAACATAAGCAGATGGTAATATTGTTGGGTTAAATCCTTCCATTTTTATACGGATTAAAGGATGTAAAAAAGACAACCCACGATAGACATTTTCACTTCCTAGAAGAGCAAAAATTTCAGCAATCAGTGCAAGCATTTAACTGTTCAGTCTCAATTGGTGAATCGGGAATGGACTGGGGAAAGATATACCTGGTCTGGAAAAGGACCTTTTGACTCCTCTCTGTTGTTAAAAGATCTTGAGGATGTGTTCGAAGGAGCAGCATTATTCCCATGTTCGCTTCCGATTAAGTGAAATTGATCTTTTTGCGTCTTTTCATTGTCATTTCCATTGACTGATTTTACCCTCTGATACACAAAAGATTAATCAAAGTTTTTAAATTGAACATCATCTAATTTGAAATCAATAAGGATTTAGAGCATCTAACTAGCCTGGAAAATTTTGCCAAGGGTCTTCAAACCCTTTGCACGCAAATTGAGTTCCTCTTTCTTTGCACTGGTATCTTGAAGAACCTGATATCATAAACGCATAAAAATCTCATTCAACTATTCAAAAGAAAACTCGTGCTAATATCCAAAAGAGTAGCAACTCATGGACAACCATTTGGCAAACATGGGAGAGGGTGTTTTCTATATCTGCCACATTGAGCTTCCAGAGGGAGTCGATCATTAACTTCTTGTGTGATTCCATGTACTCTTCAAGTTCCTTCTCCGTATAATTACCTTCAGCAGTGAGTTGTTTTTTCATGTCTTCTTGCAGCTGAATTAAGGCAATGGCACCTAAAGCAACAAGAAGATTCAATTTATAAACAAACTAAGAGCAAAGGAATGAGGATCACTGACAATTATTCAAGACCATCATATAGCTGTGGGGTTGACTAAAAATCTACCCTTAAAATTTACCATGGTTAATAAGATTACCTTGTTTGGCTTTTACAGTGAATAATGGTGCTAGCAGACTGAAATAATTGAGGTAATATTAAGACGAGAAGGGGGTTTAAGAACGTCAATTTAATAAATGGGCAGGGTGGTAGAAAGGCACTGCAACAGAAAATGTATTCATTGATCCAGGGGGAAAAAGCCAATATTTTAAAAGAAGCATGAACATGATTTCGATGCAATAAGAAGCAAAAGTTACTAATGAAGAAGAAACAAAAAGGAAAATAAACAAACAAACAAGGGACGTCGAAGGGAGGTAGAAAGGCATTGCAACAGAAAATGTATCCATTGATCCAAGGGAAAGAAGCCAATATTGTGAAAAAGCGTGAACGTGATTTTGATGCAATAAGAAGCAAAAGTTACTTATGAAGAAACAAAAAGACAAACAAACAAACACACAATAAAGAAGAAGTTACTTGGGAAAAAAAAGCTAACCTGTTGCAGCAGTTACTTGGGATTTGATGAAGTGTCCTTTATTTCTGAACCACTCAGCAACAAATGGCACGCCCAAGTACATGGCTTTCTTCCCAAGCTCCTTTGCTGCCTGCCTTACATATATATACCCAATAGTGTTCAGCATATCCACACCATAAGCTGCAAGAATATTAAACTGTCATAAGATCATACAAGCTGCAAATATTGTCAGAACCAAAAAAAAAAAAAAAAAAAAAAAAAAAAAAGAAAAAAAACACAAAACACAAAACAAAACAAAACAAAGGGGGTAGAGAGAATCAAATTCTGAAAATTTTCAGGTAAAAACGGAAAGAGCAAACCACCTGTACCTAAATTTTCAAATAGTTAGGAAGAACCATAACATTAACTATCATTTAAATATTTAATTACTTTAACACACCCTCAAATCTACCAATTGGAAATCTACTGAATCGACTTTTCTACTTTTTCATATACAGGCAGCTCGAGACATTCAATACCAAACATTTTACTGATGTTGACACTTGACAGTTGACACGACATGTGAATGATTGCATCGAACAACTAACAGTATCATTCAGTATTTAATTACTCTTATTAATGGTATATCTAAATGACTTTATTCATTGCTGGATCCCAAACTATTCTGTAGGTTAAAAATTTTTTCCCTTCAATTGCTACCATATCTCCAAATCTACCAAACAAGGCTATTATTCAACATGAGAAACACACAAGGGGACTATGTTTATCTTTAAAAAGGGGCACCTGTTTCTTCTACAAGCATAATTACTAATATCCATGCTGCCTAAGTATGTGAAGAACAAGTTGCCAGAAGTGAAAGGGAGAGGCAGTTATGAATTGGATATCTTACCAGCATTGGAAAGCCTTGCCACTTCATCCTCAGCCTTTTGTATGAATTCGTCTTTGTGTCCTTGGACATAAAGATTAAGTTTATCTTTCAGCAGACCAGCAAGCTTCTCTTCCCTTTCCTTTTGGACATTCTTACATCATAGTGGAAAACATCTTATCAGAAAGGATACCGAAAGATCAGAAGTTTCTTCATATGGTGTATGGTGCAAGACATCCATTTTACTTTAATCATTCTCAGCTCATGTTGACCACATGTATCAGTATGATCTCCTGTAAGGAGTTCTTTTTGTATGTTTTAACTTGCCATAATGAGGATTGAATTACTCTCCATGATCTTTCCTGGCTATTTCTCAGGGTATAAAATTTATGGCTCAGAAGTATAAAATTTGCATGGCAATTAATCATATTAGGCAATCTACACGCAGTAAACTAAGAATAAGTAATAAACCAACCCGCATTTTTTCCTGCAACTTCTTAGCATCAAACTCTTCACCATCCGGTTGAATATCCAACGAAGACATTGATGCCATGGCAAGCTCGCCAATGTACTCCTCAAAGAGCTCACTTCCAAAAAGCATGGCGAAAATGGCTGCAGGATCAATAATTGCATCTCTGGAAAGGAATCATCAACAGATTACATTCTCAGAAATGGATGTAAAACCAAAATATTAATTGTATAAGATCATGATGAAAATACTAAATACATTATAGATGTCAAAATCAACTAACTTTGAAACTCCAGATTTTCCATTGGCATCATACGCCTGCCTTTGAGCAGGATCACTCAGAACTTGATAAGCTTCACCCAAGATCTGATAGAAAATTAAGAACCAAGGACCAACTATTGATGTAGTGACATGAGTTAAAATAGACAAATTACTAACTATATACACCCCCATTCCCTAAAACACAAAGGTGATTCTCTTTTGGCTTCACGGAAATAAATATTAATATGGGAAAATTCAAGTTTGAGACAATGGACACTTTTAACAAAAACAACCCACACTATGTCTCTGAAATACCAATGCTTAACAACAAATCATTGTTTCATTGAGAATGTTTCACCATGAATTTGCGAGATTTACAGATTATGATCAGATAGTACAGGATTTGATTGAGCAAATATTTTAAGAAATAAAATTATAGATAAGACAGCATAAGAGGCAAGGCCACATATTTTTCTTTTGATTCACAAATAAATCCAGGATATTTCAGACTCTAGAATTCCTTCGTGCAGTAAAATGATTTGTATGTTTCCTTACTAATCCCAATTTCTAGAAGCGCAGAGACATTTTGTTACATAAGTGTGAAGCCACGAAATAGATGTGCATTTCCGAATTCTGTTAACCAAACAAACCCACTGAAAACATATTAAAACTCAAAAACCCAGAAAAATTAGTGAGCTCACCTGAAAATTTTCTGCTGCCTTAGGATCATTTGGGTTTTTATCTGGATGAACTTGCCTAGCCTGCCATATTAAATACCATCATTTACAAGGGGGGATTCCTCAGAAT